>JAZKJV010003749.1:0-440935 GCA_037367405.1 Ottelia alismoides
TATCACCTGCACAACTGCATGATAGATGAGATGAGTTGAGATTTCACTTGAGGGTCTAGGACTGGAGATTTGAGTCTAGACCCGATTTAATGATGCTCGAGGATGGAATAAAATAGATAAAGGCTTCATAAAACATGAGTGTCAGCAAACCCTTGTCAGTATATGAACAAGTTCGCATGCTATTGATGGACCGTAAAAATCCTTCTAGTTAATAATCTAATAGTGGTGTAGCACAGTAGATAGATTACTATCCAACAAAAACCACAATCTTTGAATGTTGTGGAATATCTTTTTACTTGGCAAGATACCAAGGTCAAACACATGGAACAGTGATTTTAGTTGCGTGGTTTTAAATTAAATTAAAAATTTAATTAATCACTAAGTTAAAATCTATGTCAGAAATTAAAATGCAATGAAATGAGATGCAAGAGATGTAAAACTATACAGAGAGGATAAGCGTAGGATCTGTGACTAGACTTTTTATTCCAAATCAATTAATCACTATCCTAAAAATAAGTTCATGGATCAAGAAGAATGTTTGCCCAAGAAAAAGATATACAATTGAATTTATGCCGCAGGAAAGAAATACGAATATATTTATGAATAATCCTGTAATTTAAGGAAATAAAAATGATTTTATCAATGAATATTTAATCTCCAAAATCTCTTTAATCTAATCCTCAATTAAATAGATTTTGATAACGTAAAATAACGAGAGATTGAGTTAAATCCTTCATGATCACACCCCTATAAAAAGTAAATCCTCAATTTATATGACCAATAATTATGAGAATAACAAATGAAAATCTCCTCAAACGAACTTCTGCATATTAGATTAGATTTTTCTCAATAAAGAGAATAAAAATGTTAATAATCAAGCCTACATAGATTAAGAGGGTTCCTCAGAAAATAATCATCAATAAATAGCCTTGGATCTATCCATAAGATAGATAAAATGAAAGAGCACAGGAATAACTTCAAAATGACATATTATGCATGAAAATCAGAGTTCATATGTAAAAGATGTGATAAAATGAAGTTTCGGGGACTAAGATGCAATAAAAGTATGTATTTTTCTTCTCAAATCATGCCCTGGAAGACTTATCTGCAATAAAATGAAACTCATGGGTCTTTTGGTTGTAATGTTTCTAGTGTATCACATGCACGGCACGTGAAATTGACATCAACGAGTGGTAGGGGACTTCTTGTAATTCTCTTGAATGGTAGAGGCTGGGGTAGACTTTGCCCACTAGCATACGTATGTTGCATGTGCATAGCGAGGGACATAGACGAGGCTCAGGCTCAAGGACCGAACCTCCACTTGGCATGTTGCACGTGATTTGGATCCATGATGCTCTAGTGTGGGTGGTGGCAGAGTCGCGGGCCACCGAGCCTACACGTAGCTCGTGGAGAGGGTGGTGGTCGTAGAGAGGAGGAACACAAAGAGGGTTGCACAAGGTGCGATGGAGGCTCGGTCTCCACCTCCACCGACACACTATTGGAGGTGGAGCGATAGAGCACTGCAGTTGAGGTGTGCGACAGTGGTGGTGGACCAGCGGTACGAGGCAACGCGGAAAGAGGCGAGGGCGCAAGGGCAGAGGTTGGTCGGGGAAGAGCCCGCATGCTGATGGTGGTTAGGAATTTGTAGCAGAGTTCGAGGGTGACACTATCGACCGACGGTGGCACGTGGTTGTTGTTGCCGCTCGATGAGGAAGGCAGTAGCGAGGCGGCCATGAAGGGCGGTCGTTGGTTCGGTAGCCGCCATTTCTACGTACCTCACTCCAATGAAGATTGGCCAAGCGTGAGGTCACAGAGGAGTGAGCGAGGCATGGGAGGTTGTTGGTGTGGGCAAAGTGGATGGCGAGCGACTGCTGCAGGGAGCTCGATGAGAACGAAGGCAGAGATTGGGTGAAGGGTGAAGGTCAATGGTGGTCTGTGTTGTATCAATCGGAGATGGAACGAAAAGGGAACTGGATCGAAGGAGATGGATCTAGCAGAGGAGAAGGAACGAGGATAGGAAAACTACCTAGAAGAGTGGAGGATTTTCCCTAGGGAAGGAGGTCAAGGCGGTGCTCCTTCGATCTTTGCTCGACATGCGGCAAGCAAAGCTCTATTGCGGTGGAATGTAGCAGCTACGGGAGGTGGAGCGCTAATGGATATCATTGAGAAAGAGGATGTCGTCGCTTGACTCTATCGAGCCCTCATTGTCGCCAAGGTGAAAGAGGAGCTCAAGCTCCTCCCAGAAATGTCAGATGGGTTGATGAGGTAGTGGGCGACTGGTCTTATAGGAAGAAGAGGGTGGTGGGGCATTACGCGAGGTGAAGGGAAATGGTTGGGGCAGTAGCCTTACAAGGAGGACAACGGGGTGGCGTGTAATGGCAAAGGCATTACAGGAGAGGCGACGGCGAGCGGTGTTGGGGAAGGGGAGAAGGCAGAGGTCACGTGCGGAACATGTGACCGAGGTGGGGGTGACAGGTCACTTGCTCTGCACGTGACTAGAGAGGGCTACTGGGCAGGTCACGTGCATAGCACGTGACCAGTAAAGAGAGATGAGGTAGTGATAGAAAGGAAGAAGGGAAGAGAGAAAAATAAAAAGAGGGGAAAATAGGAAAATAAAATAAAATAACATAAAAATAAATTTAATAAAAATAAAATAAGGAGTTAATAATAAAAAAATAAAAAATAAAATTAAAATTAAAAAGAAAAAATCGAAAAGAAATAGCAAATGAGGTCAAATCAAAAAGAGGTCAACATGAAAGTTGTTCGTCTCGACGAGATCTACAACTTTCTTAAAGCACCCAAAATTAAAAGAGGCCAACTGTACAAAACATATTTTTAGTTGTACTTTATAGATAATAAAATACTGAGTTTTTGCATTTTGTGATTTCTTTGTATTTTATGAATTTTATTTAGTGGATTAATTTATATACAATATCTACATACTTAATCTAATTTTAATGGATTTTTTATAGGTTAGTGATGAATCTGTGATTCACCACTCTTAAAGTTGCAAATAGAGCTTTGTCCTCGAGTATTTGGCAGCATATTTCCCTTTATCTTGCATAAATATCATTCATGCATCAATCCACAAAATATGCATTTAGCATTCGTCCTTGCATGTTAATAAGAAGCCAATATTTGTGTAAAATTCACCTGTAAAATATCCACCTATTAATTGGTATTTTATCCCCTCCAAAATAAAGTAACATTGTCCTTATAATATGTACATCATTAGTTAATAAATGTAGGGAAGAAGGCCAGAGATCACCTTTGTAAAATACCCAATAAAGCCCCAAAACCCCTGGACCTTAGAATGTCCATATCTCTCTCTTATAAACTCCGAATTAGGTCTACTCACATCCAGATGAATACACTACCAGAGACCTTTAAAATGAGACTAATGTCATTCAATTTGGAGCTCGTAGGCAAAAGTTGGGTTTTTGGGCCTCCTTGTATACTATACATATGTATATTTGTATTCTTGTATTTTTGTATCATATTTGACCTCATATCTGTTTTTAGACAACATAAAACTTGTAGATATCATCGAGATCTATAACTTTCATGTTTTAAGTTTTTCCAAATTCGGCCTCCTTCTCCCTCAAACCTTATTTTTCTCTTCAACCACTCACAGCTGGCCATGTGGTGCCCTCTGATTGAGCCATGTAGCCCGCTCCCTTTGACCTATCCGCTCTCACCCTGTACTGTTGGATCTTCATCAAGATCCAACTGCCCAGTGATTCCCACATCCGCCTTTAATTCACACCATTGGATCGATCCCAGGAGTCCATCTCAGCCGCCCGCTCGCGCCTCATCAGGTCCACGCCATGTGGCATCACCTCAATCATCTGATGCATCTAGATCCAATGGCTCAAAAACTTCACTCCCTCTACCATTCGATCAATCCCAGGAGTCCATCTTAGCTGCCCGTCAGCGCCGCATCCTCAGCACGCCACGTAGTGCGGTGCGGACCCTCCGATGTCGCAACCTCGATCAGATCTCATCCCTTGCCTTGTGCCTCCATCTGGACCATTGGATCGCTAGATCCAACAGTCGAGATGTCGTCGTCAACCTCCGCACGCCGCACGTCCATGTTCTCCACCGTGCGCAAGGGGCCACCTCCTTTCTATTTTCAGCTCCACGCCAACCACCTTCTCCGACCACTGATGCCACCATGATGGATCCCACTCATCCCTCATCCTCGCCAGTCCTCCTCGATCTCCATGACAACCCTCAGATTCGCTCCACGACCTCCACGAACACCACCTCTTAGCCATCCCTGTCATCCCCCTCATCCTATAAATCAGCCACCTCTGGCCACCTTCACCCCTATACGCCACTACGAGAGGTACCCTAGAGCTCAGAGCCACCCATTGGTGACAGCAATTGGGCGTAAAATTGAGCGAAGATAGGCCATCACCTATGGCGAGATCCACGACATTGCCACGCCATGCCGCAGCTCCCCCGGACGTTGCACGAGCTTAGGTCCTCCTACCGGCCTTCGAGCGAAGACCTGGAAGCTTCCCCGGAGCTTCTAACCCTAGGTAGACCCCTCCATTTCTCTCCCAATATTTTTCTTATTTCTCCTTTGTTTTCTCCAAATTAATTCGCCCTCCACGAGCACCTTCTTGCTCCGTCGTCCATCCTCCGAGCTCCGCAATGGAGCTCTGATACTCGCGCTACTTTTAGCTTCCTCAGACAATGCACTTCACCTTCACCCAACTCCAGCTCCGCCACCGTGGCGGAGCTCGACCACCAGCCACCCTCATTGCTCCACCGGCCTCGCATCACACTCCATTCGACTCCTCGGACACAACGCACGCTACGGCTATTTTCTAACCCCCTTGTAGGTACTTCCATCTTGATTGGCCGGAGGCTCGTCAGAGCTGCATTCGAGCTCCTCCGCCACCGTTCTCCAGAGCATCTCCTTCCCCTCTGAGACAACCGGACGCTTCGCCAGCCTTCTACACTGATGAATCCATGATTCATTAACTTTTATGTCGCATTTTGTCTTAAAACCCTTAAGAAATGCATGTAAATATTCATTAATTCCCATCTTTTAACAAATCCCCATTCATGAATAAATATTAACTTTTAAGCATCAAAATCATGTAAATAAATAAAGAACAAAGAAAAAAAGAACAAAAGGCAGATTGAATGTATGTATATATGTAAAATATGACTTAAAAATATAAATATAACTACAAGGTATATTTATAGCCTAACCCCCGAGACCAAGTCAGCATGGATTGGTCGACAAACCAAAAAGTAGGGGGAGATAAGGAAAGAAAATTAAAAAAATAAATTAAGTCACACCTCATACACCTTTCACTATTTATAAAATAAATACAAATCGTCAAAGATTTTTAATTAATTCATATGTACATATTTTCCACCAAACTCTTTTCCTAATTATTTCTAAAATGCATATAAAAATATAAAAATAAGTTAAAAATAATACCATGTATATATGCCAAGAAACCCAGCTTATACATTGTCAAAATCTCAACTTCTGGACATCATAACTTCTTCATACGAACTCCAATTTCACTCTACTCATCTTTAAAGTTCATAAAATAATATTCTCTAATTAATAAAGGTGGTTTCATCGAATTCGAAGTCCGTTTGCAAAAAGTCAATTTTGGGACCAATTGACAACGGGGTTTCTGGGCTATTTATTTTATGTAACACACATTATTTATAGTTTTCTTAATTTTATAATTTCTAAACATTTTTTTGATCTTGTAGTTTAACCCTAATTTATTTCATAATTTTTAGAGTTTATTTATTATTTTAATAAAATTAAAAACCCTAAATTATAGGTAAAAATGAACTGTATAAAGTATACCTCTATTTATTAATATATGTAAATTAATTTATTAAAATCCATAAAAATTCACACAATCCTTATTTATTATTATAATAATTAATAAAATATAAAATCAATCTTTAATTATTTATTTATTAAATTAAAAATCTAAGATCTATTTATCTATACATATTTATTAATATAATATTCATATTTTGAATAATATCTATTATTTATAAAAAAAATTTATTCCATAAATTAGATAAATAATTTATTTACGTTTCTTGTACTTATACTTAATTAAAATAACTTTATTTACTATTTAATATTGCATTTATCATGAATTTTGAATATCTGGCCAACCAGGTGCTGACACTTGTCAGCACCTGGTTCATCTTCTTCCAAGAAGGCCAGACGCCCTTCTGTTCCAATTGATCTCCTTCAACCATTTATTCCGCGTGCATTCCAACTCCTTTTGACGATCTAAGCCATTGATCTTATTCCCCTAACAACCCTCTCCATCGCCTACCATTGGATCTTACTTGGAGTCCACGAATTCGTTATATAAAAACTCTCCAAGTTTGCAATTTACAAACTAACTCTTCAACCACTTGCAGCTTCAGCTCCAGTGGCCGACCCCCAATCTTCCTAGCCCCGCTTCGCCGGATTTGGAGGTGACAGCTCCGCCCAAGCGAGCCCACGTGGAGGAGGGATCGTCGGATGAGGTTCCAAGGCCACGTGCTGCCTTGCATCGCTGCCACCGCGCGCGTTACGCTCTGGCCAAGGTCGGCCGTCGAGCATCATTTCGAAGTAAATACATCTCTGACTCATAGACCTAGTCCTCCATATTTGTAATTCTTTTTCTCGACTTTCGCGCCATGATTAGCGTGGCCGATTCCTGGAGAATCGAGCACATCCATTTTGTCTTTGCAGATCCATCTCAAATCTGGAGCCATTCCCGTGTATTTGGAAGCTTTGATCATCAAAGAAATCGTAATTCCAAGAGGTTGCAATAAACATTCCGCAGAACAGAATAGAGGGAACTGCCACCTTCTTCGAGAGATTTCCATCGCTCGGGTCGCCTCCGACCACCTACCACCGTGGGCGAGCTCGAGGGGTAGAGGAGCACCCCTCTGGCCCCGCCGGAGAGCCAAAGCTTTCATCGGATGATCGATAGAAATTGGAGAAGACGCGAGCTTCGTCAGTTGCGTAACAGAATCAAGAACTTGAAGAATGCTAGGTCGCACAGCCTTGCGATACGTGGCGCATCCAGAAGCATCGATCAGTGCCGAAACGACTTAATCGCAACCATTCAAATTGAACCGGTGTGAAAATTGCATCTTCAACCCAGAAGGCTTCCAAAAATTTAATCCCGCTCCTAAGGTTTCCAGTATTTGCATTTAGATCCCTCTGCAGGGACCTAAATGTAAAGTATTTTATTTCTTTTTCAAAACTGTCCCTGCAAGGACCTTTTTGCAACAATTTTTATAGTTTTTCTTGCGCTTATACCCCTAGGTTGTAGGGGATTATTTTTTGACCTATTTTTGACCTTATTTTTCGTTGATTTTTTAGGGTAGTTACGCAACTACCCCAGCAAGATTTTCAAGTACTTCTTCGTGTATTTTTCTCGTGTTTTCATCGTGTTTTAATTCTTCGAAAACCGACTCCATTTTGTTGTGTTTTCGTGTGTAGTTCGAGACCGTTGCTCAGCTTTTTACCTATTATACTATAGCACATATATTTTACCTATATTCCACCTATTATATAATAAATAAATCTTGTGAAAAATTTCCTTTTGAAAATTAAATAAAAATTAGAAAAGATTAAAATCAAAATAAAAAATTAAAAATCAAAAATCAATAAAAACTGTCGTCTTTCTTTGATCTCTTTCAGAAGAGATAAAATAAAATTGCAAAAATAATTCCTCCTAAAAAAATCAAAGCATTCTATGCTGCCTCCTTGAGTTCGACCTAGGCACACTTACCTGGTAAAATAAATAGTGTAGGTTTTCTTTAGAAAACCGATTTTGTTTGATCGGAACTAGGATTGTTTTGCGGCTTTTTACTTCGACAACTGTATTTTCCAAAAGCCGTAAACCGACTCTATCCCCTCATAAAATGGCACCGTTGCTGGGGAAGCATTAGAGTATTTTGAGCTTCTTCGAATTTTTGTGATTTGATTTTCTCTCTTTCTTTTTTTTATTTTTTTTACGTTTCTTTTCGATTTTTCATACGGCTTTTCTCAACTCTCTTCTCGATCGTTTTCGTACGGCTTTTTGTATGGCTAATCAAGTTTTGCAGGGCCTGCGGGATCTGCCAGCTTCTTAGGAAGCCGAGTCAGTTGAAAGAGCAGAGGCTGCCTCCTTCTTTACGAGTCAGCTGCAGAGGGCAGAATTTAAGTAGTGTAATTTTTGTAAAGAGAGAGAAAGAGAGGGAGAGAAACTGTACTGAAATCTAGTAGTGTAATTCCCCCCATTTTTTTCTGGGGTCTGATTTGCCGGATACCGTGTATTCAAGGGATCAGGGCACCCACCGCGGTTTTCTCACCTTATCGGTTTTTCCGTGGCTTTTTCGAGATGCATACTTCGGTGTTTTTATTCTATTTGATTGTGCCTACATAGTTAGTTCTAGGACTCGCGACCTAGGTGCATGATTTTAGGATCTTTATAAAAAGAAAAAATCGGTAGACGTTGTTTAAAAAAATCCAAAAAAATTACAAAACCACAAAATAAAACCAAGACTGTTAAACATATATGACCTAAAAAAACGTAACGATTCATCTGCTTTGGGAGAGTAACCCCCGCATATCTTCTTAGAGTGCGTGAGCGAGAGCTGACACATAAGGTTAGAGCCAAAACCCCATATTTCCTGTGAAATACTACTTAGTTCATACACTTGATCACTGTTCCTCAGTGGGTAAGCTCGGGTAGCCGGAAACGATCCGGGTTTACTTAGCAGAGTGGGAGGTTTAGAGGACACTACGTAAGGCTTCGTCCTCAAGTAACACGGGTAGCCGGAAACGGTCCGTACTTACTCCCATACTGGCTGAGTGCGAGTGATCGTCTATAAGGATTCGAGACAGTGTTTCGGAGAAACTATCAGGCACCTATCAGCTCGCTCAGCCCGTGATAATCGCAATACTTGTTTACTAATTACAACCCTAAAACCGACAAGATAAAAGACCGAACTCTTACGATCATCATCGGGTTGAGTTGGTGAACACGGGGTTTGCTTTGTGTTTGCTTGCAGGGCGTGAGTTACCGTAGCTTTCGCATTTATCCTTCTCCTTTGAATCGTAAATCGTGCTCTCTCGATTAATTCTCTTGACATCGAAGATGACGTCTCGACGGCTTTTCTGCTCAGACTCCGTGAGCTTTCGATCGTACATCGTCGACCGTACATCTTCACAAGCTCGGGATGACCCTCTTCTCGAGCTGGTCCCATTTGATATCAAGGAGAGTCTGACCTAGACTCCCTCGACTCCTGGCCAGAACATTGAGGTAGACCCTTGCCTCAATAAATCTAGATCTCCATCCGATTTTTCGCTGAGTTCTTACGAGAGCTTCTCTTTCACAGATGATCAGATGGCTCGTGGCAAAGGACCGGCAGCAGACGAGAGGCCACCAGCTGGGGAGCATCAGGAAGGAAGACCATATTCCGCAGATATCACGATAGGGATTCTCGATACGCTCCAGCAGATGAATCTACAGATTCGAGAACAATTCCGAGTTCAGACTGAATTGCAGGCTGAAATAGCTGCGCTGTGAGCAGGGGCCGGGAACCAGTTACCGCATGTGGTTCCCGCTACGTTACAGAATAAGTATGACCCGGGCGCTAGAACTCTCCATCACTGGATACGGCTACCGCCGAATCAAGGGTCATACGAGTTAAGACCTTCATTTCTTTGCTTCCCAAGTTCTATGGGAATGCTGCAGAGGAGCCGTTTACCTTTTTACAGCAATTTGAGATGATTTGTGGTACGACTTGTTATCCAGGAGTCATGCAGGAGGATGTACGCCTCAAGGCCTTTCCCTTTGCCTTAGCCGATAAGGCTCTTTACTGGTTGAGTCATCTGGGGAGGGAAATCTCTACATGGGACGATTTGAAGTCCACTTTCCTACGTAAATATTTTCCTCTGGGAAGGACGAACATGATGAGGAGTCAGATCTCCAACTTCACGCAGCATCCGCATGAATCTTTCGATGAGGCATGGGACAGATTCAAGGACCTTACGGAGAGATGCATGCATCATGAGATACCGATGAAGGTGCTAGTACAGAATTACTTCGGAGGACTCCAGTCGGATATACAGGGGCTTATAAGTGCCGCATGTGGCGGCAGCTATTTGAACAAGGATGCTGAGTCAGTCTGGGCCATCTTTGAAGGGATAGCTGAGAACTCGAGAGTCGTTGACTCTACTCGGGCATTTAAAAAAGCCCCTCAGCCACCACATCACCAAGAACATCATAAGGTGGATAACATCTCATATTCTGAATCCAACACCAACATGGGATACATTAGCGAGAAGCTAACGTTGGTGGATGTGATTCAAAAGCAAGTCCAGGACTTACAGCCGTTGCGAGAGTTGGAGAAACTCTCATCTCTACCTCAGCAGCTAAGTGATCTCTCGAAGAAGGTTTCTGAGCTCCAACTTCAGTACCAGCAGAGTCACTCTTCTTCGACCGCACAACCAGCACGGAGGATCGCACCTGCTCCACCCACCCGTCAAATCCACTGCTTTCAGAGCGAGTCTGAGATTCTGTAGATCGATTGGCATGAGGATCAGTCTCATGCCAATCCCGGCCAGATCACCAGCACTGCAGAGATGGAGGTGGAGCCGCAAGCCACTCTCGAGATTAACGGGATTTGGTATACTTTGATTCAGCAAGCGAGTATACAGAATCAGCAGCAGCAACCGTACAGTCATCCGCAGCATGGACGTCTGCATTTCCAGCACCGTCAGAACTTCACGCAGCAGCAGTCTCACCCAAATGTTTATCATCAGAGACCACATTCATATCAGATCCTGCTCAATATTCACAGACTTATCCTTATCAACAACCGCAGCAGTCTTCCTCCACACCTCAGCGATACTCCCAACCTTCCACCTCTCAGCAATACACGCCAAGGCAGGAGAAAGGAGCAAGCCAGGGCCACCACACAAAACCAGAGATGTCTTCACAGGCCCAGGCACTCAACCAGATCATGGACATGCTGAGTACGCTCCAGATTGCACACAAAACTGAGATGGAGCAGGTTAACCGACGTCTGGACGAGTTAACCGCATCGAAGACCACTCTTCCAGCCCAGCCTCAGATGAATCCGAACAATAAGAGGAGGCATCTAGATCAGGTAGACACTACAACTAAGATCTCATTTCCTGAATTTTTATCTAACTTCATTCATCTCAGGAGTGGTAGATCACCACGAGCACCTGCTGGAGTAGAAGAGCGGGCACTTGATGAGGAGCATGAGCAGATCCATGAGCCGCAAGAATCTGATGCCGAGGAGGAGAATCAGCATGATGATGAGGACCACCCTGCAAGCTCTAGAGACGGGAGCGATGCCGATACAGTAGATATGGACACTGGAGAATCAGACGATGATATCACGCCAGATGAGGCAGTGAACACAACAACAACAACAAAGCCTTTTCCCACAATTAAGTAGGGTCGGCTACATGGATTCTTCGCCTCCATTCAGATCTATCTTGAGTCAATCTCGGACTTATATCCAAAAAACTAAGATCCCTTCGTATGGTCTCTTTCTAACACTTCTTGGGCCGTCCTCGCCCTCTCTTAGCCGGCTCAACATCCCAACACTCGCATCTCCTAACCGGTGCATCAGTTGACCTTCTTTGCAAATGACCAAACCATCTTAAGCGGTTTTCTCGCATCTTATCCTCGATCGGAGCTACACCAACTTTATTTCTGATTGCATCATTTCGAATCCGATCTTTATGTGTATGTCCACACATCCATCTTAGCATTTTCATTTCTGCTACAGCCATTCTCTGCACATGTCTATGGTTCACAGGCCAACATTCAGAACCATAAAGCATAGCAGGTCTCACGGCTGCTTTGTAAAACTTTCCTTTAATTTTTAAAGGAATTTTTTTATCACAGAGAACAGCGGAGGCTCCTCTACACTTTAGCCAGCCTGCATTTATTCTATTAGTAACATCTCCATCAATTTCCCCATCATGTTGCAAAATAGATCCCAGATATCTAAAAGAATCTCTCTTCTGAATGTTATCGTCACCAATCTTCACCTCGATTCCTTCACCATTGCTTCCATCAAAAGTGCATTCCATATATTCCGTCTTAGCCCTACTTATACGAAAACCTTAGTCTCCAATGCATGTCTCCAAACCTCAAGCTTCTCATTTACTCCATCTCTAGTCTCGTCAATCAACACAATATCATCAGCAAATAACATACACCAAGGTAACTCATCCTGAATGTGACTTGTCAACTCGTCCATAATCAAAGTAAAAAGAAATGGACTCAAAGCTGAACCTTCATGTAAACCAATGTTGATATCAAAATAGTCAGTCTTCCCTGTCGGGGTCCTTACACAAGATAAAGCCCTATCATACATATCCTTTATGAGATTAATGTATAGGACAGGTACTTGTCTCTTCTCCAAAACTCTCCACAGTATCTCTCGTGGGACGGAATCATAAGCCTTCTCCAAATCAATAAAGATCATATGGAGATTCTTCCTTTTAGCTCTATAAATCTCCATTATTCTCCTCAACAAATGGATGGCTTCAATAGTTGAGCGACCTGGTATGAATCCGAATTGGTTTTCTTTTACTTGGGAAACTTGCCTCAACCTTCTTTCGATCACTCGTTCCCAAATTTTCATAGTGTGACTCATCAGCTTGATACCTCTGTAATTTGAACAATTTTGAATGTCTCCTTTGTTCTTATACAGAGGCACCACGATACTCCTCCTCCAATCTTCAGGCATTTTCTTGCTTCGCCAAATAACATTGAATAGATTCGTAAGCCAAGTCAAACCACGCTCACCTAAAACTTTCCATACTTCTACAGGGATGTCATCTGGTCCAACACCTTTCCCAGGTCTCATAACCTTCAAAGCCTCCTCCACTTCTTTTCTTTGTATTCGTCTATAGCATGCACGATTCAAGTAACTTTCACTACTAGCTAGATCACCCACAGTGATCTCTCTATTTCCTTCTCCAATGAAAAGTTTATGGAAGTACTGCTCCCATCTAGTCTCTATGTCCTTCTGAGTAACAAGCACGTGACCTTCCTCGTCCTTAATGCATCTCACTTGAGAAAGGCCTTTGGTCTTTCTTTCTCTTGCTTTGGCCAACCTGAATATATCTTTTTGGCCCTCCTTAGAGTTGAGATTTTTATACAAAACCTCATAAGCTTTTGACTTAGCTTCGCTTATAGCCTTCTTTGCTTCCTTCTTCACTATTTTATAGTCTGTGACAGTTTCCTCTGTCCTATCCTTAGACATAGCTTTAAAGCAAGCTCTTTTAATTTTTAGCTTCTCTTGCACCCCTTCACTCCACCACCAGGCCTCCTTCTGACCCGGAGCTCCTCCTTTTGACTCACCTAGCATCTCTTTGGCTACCTTTCGGATACAAGATGCTACTGCCTTCCACATCTCGTTTGCACTACCGCTACAATCCCAAGATAAGTCTTCTAAAACCTTCTCCCTGAAGCTTGATTGCTTCAGCGGAAGATTCCACCACCTAGTTCTAGTGATCTTAGGAACCTTCCTTTTCTTTACCAGCCCTTTTATTTGTAAATCCAAGACTAATAAGCGATGTTATGTTGTCAAACTCTCTCCAGGGATTACTTTGCAATCTTTGCAACACAACCAATATCTTCTCCTCAACGCAAAGTAATCTATCTGTGTACTAGTTGAGCCACTCTTATAAGTAATTAAATGCTCTCCCTCTTCTTGAAAAGAGTGTTTGCTATGAAAAGATCATATGCAGTTACAAAATCCAGAATGAATTTTCCCTCTTCGTTTCTATCCCCAAAACCATGACCTCCATGCACAGTTGCATACCCTGAAACATCTTTTCCCACATGTCCATTAAGATCTCCACCTATGCAAACCATCTCTCTTTGTGGGATTCCTTGTAAAATCTTATCCAGATCCTCCCAGAAAGCTTGTTTAGTCCTTTCATCTAAACCAATTTGCGGTGCATAAACTGAGATGATATTCAGAATTTCTTCTTCAAGCACCAACTTTAGCAAAATAATTCGATCCCCAAATCTTTGCACCTCAACCACACAATCCTTCAAATCTTTATGAACAACCACTCCAACACCGTTTCTGCCCTTATCTTTACCTGAATACCAAAGTTTAAAGCATGTCTTCTCGATCTCCCTTGCTTTCTCTCCAAACCATTTAGTCTCTTGAAGACATAATATATGAATCTTCCTTCTTTCCATTGTATCCACTATCTCCATCAATTTTCCAGTTAAAGTACCGATATTCCAACTACCAATCCGTAACTTCCTTTGCAATCTCTTTTGGACTAACTTCTTTACTCGCATGCGTCCATTATGCGGGAACCCTTGCAAATTATGGACTGCATCCGGGCGGTGATGCAGCGGAACTAGCTTATTACCTGCATGCGTTCCTCATGCGAGAAACCTTGTAAATTTTGAACTACATCCAGGCTACGATGTAGCGGCCCTTGCCAATTTTTCATTGCATTCGGACGATGCAACGCGTCGCAAGTAGGGAACGCCCCAACGAAATCTGTATGTTTACTTGAATCCATGTTTAAAAGATCCGAACAGTTTCGAGATAAATTCATAAATATTGTTCTTAGAAGAACTTTAAGAACACTATTTACAAATTTATCTCTCCTGTGCTGGCTGTCGGCTACCTAACACGTAACCCTCCTCATTTACCCGGGCTTGGGACCGGCCATGGCTGAGTTAGATCAGGCAGAGAATCCTGAGAAAATATTTCTTCCCCTGTCTTAGAGAGTTTTGTACATAATTCTGAAACTCTAGATGTCCAAGCTGATTCTAATATCAATAAAAATTCTGATTTCTGATTCCTGATTTTGTTCCTTTTCCCAATGCTTTGTTTGGAAAAGGAAAGAAAAACACCAAAAAGAATGGTGTGATGCCAGAGACAGAAAGGTTACTTAAAGATCATATCTTTTGAAGATCCTGCTTCATGATGCCTTAGATCATTTTCCTACGCTTAAGAATCAATTGAAAAACCAGTGCACCGCGCGTAGGAAAAAGAGATCCCGCATAGAGAAACATGTTTTGACTAAGGCTACATCTTGTGCTATACAGAATAAGCTACCGAAGAAGAAGAAAGACTCAGGTGCACATTATGTCAGATGCGAGATCGCAAAAGCCGAGTTCGACTGCACTCTATTAGATAACGGTTCCTCAATCAATCGGATACCCTCTTCCTTACTCGATAAGCTCGAGTTAGGTCCTCTTTACAAATCCTACGTGATCCTTCAGTTTGCTGATAGATCTGTAAAAAGACTAAGGGTATATTAAGGAACGTTATCGTAACCGTGCAGGGACTGCAATTCCCAGTGGACTTTATGGTCATGGACATGGATTTCCCTACACAGTTACACCTTACCCCGATCAATCTCAGGAGGCCTTTCTTAGAGACCCAAAGGCTCTCTTCGATTATGATACAGGGAAGGTATCTTTTCGCGCCGAGGGTAAGAAGGTACATATAGAGATGGCGAGAGATTCGAACACAGCTAGTGATGCATCTTCTGATTTTTTATGTTCTTTGGCCACTTGCGATTACATGGATGAGGTTCGTTTAAACGACCTCGAAAGGTATCAAGTAGAGACCCAAGATTTCCTAGCAGAGGATGGGTCCGAGACTACATGGGGCAATTCTTCAGACGGTACTTTATATTTTAGTCTAGATGATGAGAAGCAAAGGGATCAGAATTCTGAGGAGTTTAATGCAGATCTTTCAGATTCAGAGACTTTACACGATTCATCCGTCTCAGATGATCCAGAGACAGAGTTTCATTTAGCTGAGTTATTTTCCTCTTATCATTCTGAGGAGTCGTATGATGTCTTGAACATCTTCTATAGTCCGACTCTAGAGCACAATGACATGATGGATAATCAGAATGCTGAAAAATCCACAACCGATACAGATCCCAGTTCAAATATAGATGATGTTTCAGTAGATCCAGATTCTACCTTACCAGAGTTAAAGACTTTGCCACCAAACATGAAATATGCTTTCCTTGCGGGTCCACATCAACAGTTTCCAGTCATTATCAGTTCATCTTTGACCGACGATCAAGAATCTCGTCTGATGGAGATTCTAGAAAGAAACCGCAAGGCTATTAGGTGGACTGTATCCGATCCCCGTGGGATTAATCCTGCTTTGTGTTCGCATCATATCTATCTCAATCATGACAGCAAACCCTCCAGAGAGTTTCAGCGTAGGCTGAATCCGGTTTTACGAGAAGTTGTCAAGAAAGAGATTACAAAATGGTGCGATGCAGCGCTCATTTATCCCATATCCAACTCTGAATTGGTTAGCCCATTACATGTTGTCCCGAAGAAGTCAGGAATTCATATGGTTAAGAATGAGAGTGGAGAGGAGATTCCAAAGAGAGTAACCACGTCGTGGCGGGTATGCGTTGATTACAGAAAACTGAACACCGCGACGAAGAAGGACCACTTCCCTTTGCCTTTTATAGACCAGGTCATAGAACGATTGGCAGGGAAGGAGTACTTCTGTTTCCTTGACAGTTACTCCGGATACAACTAGGTATCAATTGTTCCTGAAGACCAGGAGAAAACCACCTTCACATGTCCGTTCGACACGTATGCCCTTTGGATTGTGCAACGCTCCTGCTACTTTCCAGAGGTGCATGCTTGCTATTTTTACGGATATGGTCGATGATTTCTAGAGGTTTTTATGGATGATTTTTTGGTCTATGGTGAGTCCTTTGATGATTGTTTAGCGCACCTATACCAGGTACTTCAAAAGTGTTGTGAGGTAGATCTCGTTCTGTCCTGGGAAAAGAGCCATTTTATGGTTACTCACGGGATCGTGTTGGGGCACGTCATCTCCCAGCAAGGCATGGAGGTTGACCTTGGCAAGGTGGATGTCATCAAAAAACTCAAACCACCATCCAACATCAAATAGTTACGGTCATTTCTGGGGCATGTCGGCTTTTACCGACGGTTTATCCAAGACTTCTCCAAGATTGCCCGACCGTTAACTGAATTATTAGGCAAAGACATCGAGTTCTTGTTAGATAATAAATGTCTTAATGCCTTCCTCACTCTGAAAGAAAAGATTATCAGTGCTCCTGTCCTACAGCCGCCTGCTTGGTCTCTACCCTTCGAGATCATGACAGATGCTTCAGATTTTGCGGTCGGGGCTGTATTAGGACAGAGGAGGAATGGACTTTCCATTGCCATCCATTATGCCAGCAAAACCTTAGACGATGCTCAGAGAATTTACACAGTAATAGAAAAGGATATGTTGGCAGTGATATTTGCTCTAGATAAGTTCCGATCCTATCTTCTTGACTCGAAAATCACAGTTTACACAGATCACTCAGCTATCAGGTTTCTAATGGAAAAGAAGGATGCTAAGGCACGCCTTCTTAGATGGATTCTATTACTTCAGGAATTCGATCTGGACATCAAAGATAAACCTGGGGTAAAGAATGTGGTAGCTGATCACCTTTCCCGATTACAGACAGATCAGACTTCATATGAGTACACGCCAAAGATCGCAGAGAGATTTCCTGATGAGAGCATCTTTGCGGTTACCGAATTTCCATGGTATGCAGATATAGTCAATTTTCTTGTCACACAGAAAAGCCCTCAAGGTTGGCCAAAGAACCGAGTTGAGAAACTAGTTTCTGAGGCACGATACTATCATTGGGAGGATCCGATTCTTTTTCACGAAGGATCGGATTGTGTTTACAGGCATTGTATTCCTCAAGAGGAATATAATAGTGTCCTCACTTTATGTCATTCTTTAGAGTCAGGACGACATCACTCAGGGAAGAGGATAGCGCAGAAGGTACATCAGAGCAGATTATGGTGGCCAACTCTTACTAGAGATGCATGCACATTCGTGAAGAGTTGCTCAGATTGTCAGAGAGCGGTAGGGACAGTCAGTGCTAGAGATGCAATGCCGATGCGACCCGTCATTATTTGCGAGATCTTTGATACATGGGGAATAGATTTCATGGGATCGTTCCCTTCTAGCAGTGGCTTTGAGTACATTCTTCTCGCTGTAGATTATATTAGTAGATGGGTGGAGGCTATACCTGCACGAACCGCAGACAGTAAGACTGTTTGCACGTTCCTAAGGGAACACATTATTTCGTGGTTCGGGATCCCACGTATTCTTATCTCAGATGGGGGTAGCCATTTCATTAATAAGGAGGTGAAAAATCTAGTGAAGCAATATGGCATTGATCACAGAGTAGCTTCTCCTTACCACCCACAAACGAACGGCATGGCTGAAGTTTCAAATAGGGAGGTGAAATCAATTCTCCAGAAATTAGTACTACCGGATAGGAAGAACTGATCACTGCTTCTAGATTAGGTTCTTTGGGCTTATCGTACTGCATACAAAACTCCCTTAGGTACTTCACCATTTAGATTGGTTTATGGAAAGCCGTGCCATTTGCCCGTAGAAATCATGCATAAATCTGAATGGGCTATTCGAGAGATTTTACTAGATGCACAGAAAGCAAGAGCCAAGAGAAAGATAGATCTGAATGAGCTGGTAGAGATTCGAAATCAAGCATACGAGAACACACTCATTTATAAGGACAAAGTGAAGAAATGGCATGACAGACATATTCGGCACAAGATCTTTGTCCCGGGGAAGAAAGTCTGATTGTTCAATGCGAGATTGAGAATTTTTCCTGGCAAATTAAAAAGCAAAAGGGAAGGACCATACATAGTCAGAACGATGCACGGCAATGGCAGTATAGCAATATCAGATGTGTCACCTGGTGCAGAGCGGTTCGTGGTTAATGGGCAGATGCTGAAGCACTTCGTTGAGACTATTGATCATCTGGCCCATACTGAAGTGATCTATTTTGTACAGGATTCATGATCATCCTTTCACTTAATCTTATCCTGTACAAATGCTTTTGAGCCTTTCGATTCTGGAGATCCACAACACTTGTATATTCTTCGTAGACCACAATCGTCCCCATTTTTGCTCGTCTTCTATGCTTAGGATACTATTTCCTAAGTGTAGGGGGACCGATTATTTGTTGATTAACATTTTATTTTTTTGCTGATTCTTTTGTATAGCCTTTCTTTTTCACAAATAGCTGGTCTCTGACTTTTGGCCATACTCTTTTCTATACTTAGGATGCCTTATCCTAAGTATAGGGGGGATCGAGTGATTTCAATGATTTTGTATTCTTTATTCCTTTTTTTTCTTCGTTATTTATTCTTTTCACTCAGTCATCCCATTTTTGCTCTCCCGTGATACTTACGATGACCTGATCATAAGTATAGGGGGGTTGACTGACTTGTACTCTTTATTCTTTTTCACCCACTTTTACTTAGCACGAGTTATGTCCTCCTTTTTCTCTTTTGACGTTATGAAGACATAGCACAAGCTAAGTATAGGGGGGTGCGTATATATTGTATATATACTTTTGTCCATAACTCGTACTTTTATGTATTTTCTATATCTATAAAATCCATAAAAAGTGGGTAAGGGTTAATTTAAAATCCATTTATATATTTATTTATTACTTATAAAATCCTTGTAAATAAGTAAAATATGTTTAAAACTTGTATTTAAAACTTGTAATTAAAATATGTACTTAAATTATGTATTTAAAATTTGTATACTACTTATTTAAAATCCTATTTATTAAAGCATGTGTAAAAATCATTTAATCATGTAAAATCCCTTGTAGACAAAATCTGTAAAAGACATTAGATACTTAACCAAAATAAAATATATCTTGTAAAATTCATGAATAAAAACTTGTTTATAAAAATCATAAAATCCATAAAAATACAAAGTCCTAAAAGTCATAAAAATTACAAAATCCTTAAAATCCATAAAAATGAGTCAAATTCAGAAAATATACTTCACAAAAACATGGTTGCATTTGCATTTGTACTTTTCAGAATAAGTTTGATTTCTGGAACTAAGGACCGAGTCTAGTCTAAAGGATGGAGCTTGATTACGGCTTTTAACTTTCGTTGTAAGGAGCCTAGTTAGGATCTAGAATTTAGACTCTTCATGTCTTTTGACTTAAAATCTTTGGGTTCCATAAGACCATATTCGGGAAATCAAGTCATATGTGCTTAAGTAGACCATTTGGAGTCATCCGTACAACTCTACACCAGTGAACAAATCTTGAACTCATGCACTCTGCACTTAGCTCGACTCACATGGAGTTACGAAAGGCAGTACATCTTGGTAGTGTGTTTCTATCCTTATCTTTGCGACATTGATGTCTAAAGACGGGAGAGATTGGGGTTGCGATAGTTGCTTCGGATGAGGGAAGGATCTGCTGACACAATTTTTCTAAGACCTCAAAAAAGGGATGAAATAAAAGATGTTATATCCGTCGAGGCACAAAAAGATGAATGTAGTGCAAGCAAATTACAAAGTCGACTCAAAGAAGAAGCCGCCAAATAAGACTACAATGGTCCAAGCTTCCACCAAAAATGCCTGCACATCTTAGTGGAGACTCAGCTACACCGGTTGAGCTTCACAAGGAGATGCGTCTACACTGGTCGTACTCCACTTCTTTTCTCATTCTTCTACTTTCTCTCTATATTTGATTGTGGACATAGTAGAACTGAACTCAAAAGGGGATACCTCCCTTCCCGAGGAAAGAGTAGCGGGATGAGGAAGCCATAAAAGTGTATAGCCGGGATGGACGGTTTCTTCGTTTTTCTAAGAAGAAAGAGCTAAATCAATTCACACACTGTACAAGTTGACTCCAAGGATGATAGAGTTTGCGATATGAATAAGTGAGTCTGAACTAGCCAATGAAGTGATATTGAGTAAGGATTTGTTGAACTTGAGGACTATTGAGGATAAAATCCTAATCCTAGTTAAGGTTCCGACAAAATGCTTGTTTCAAGCCCGATCGAGCTATGTCCTTTGTCTGTTCTCATGAATTGGTTTAGGAAAACAGATTCATTCTAACTTTCTTTTTTCCCCTTTCTTTTATAAGTGTTTGCTAAGGGACTAGCAAAGTTTAAGTATAGGGGGTTGATGAATCCATGATTCATTAACTTTTCTGTCGCATTTTGTCTTAAAACCCTTAACAAATGCATGTAAATATTCATTAATTCCCATCTTTTAACAAATCCCCATTCATGAATAAATATTAACTTTTAAGCATCAAAATCATGTAAATAAAAAAGAACAAAGAAAAAAAGAACAAAAGGCAGATTGAATGTATGTAAATATGTACAATATGACTTAAAAATATAAATATAACTACAAGATATATTTATAGCCTAACCCCCGAGACCAAGTCAGCATGGATTGGTCGACAAATCAAAAAGTAGGGGGAGATAAGGAAAGAAAACTAAAAAATAAACTAAGTCACACTTCATGCACCTTTCACTATTTATAAAATAAATATAAAATTCAAAGATTTTTAATTAATTCATATGTGCATATTTCCACCAAACTCTTTTCCCAATTATTTCTAAAAATGCATATAAAAATATAAAAATAAGTTAAAATAATATTCTGTATATATGCCAAGAAACCCAGCTTATACATTGTCAAAATCTCAACTTCCGAACATCATAACTTCTTCATACGAACTCTAATTTCACTCTGCTCACCTTTAAAGTTCATAAAATAGTATTCTCTAATTAATAAAGGTGGTTTCATCGAATTCGGAGTCCGTTTGCAAATAGTCAGTTTTGGGACCAAATGACAACGGGGTTTCTGGGCTATTTATTTTATGTAACACACATTATTTATAATTTTCTTAATTTTATAATTTCTTAATATTTTCATGATCTTGTAGTTTAACCCTAATTTATTTCATAATTTTTAGAGTTTATTTATTATTTTAATAAAATCAAAAACCCTAAATTATAGGTAAAATGAACTGTATAAAGTATACCTCTATTTATTAATATATGTAAATTAATTTATTAAAATCCATAACAATTCATACAATCCTTATTTATTATTCTAATAATTAAGAAAATATAAAAAAATATTTAATTATTTATTTATTTACTAAATTAAAAATCCAAGATCTATTTATCTATACATATTTATTAATATAGTATTCATATTTTGAATAATATCCATTATTTATAAAAAATAATTATTCCATAAATTAGATAAATAATTTATTTACGTTTCTTGTACTTATACTTAATTAAAATAACTTTATTTACTATTTAATATTGCATTTATCATGAATTTTGAATATCTGGCCAACCAGGTGCTGACACTTGTCAGCACCTGGTTCATCTTCTTCCAAGAAGGCCAGACGCCCTTCTGTTCCAACTGATCTCCTTCAACCATTTATTCTGCATGCATTCCAACTCCTTTTGACGATCTAAGCCATTGATCCTATTCCCCTAACAACCCTCTCCATCGCCTACCATTGGATCTTACTTGGAGTCCACGAATTCGTTCTAGAAAAACTCTCCAAGTTCGCCATTTGCAAACTAACTCTCCAACCACTTGCAGATCCTGCTCCAGTGGCCGACCCCCAATCTTCCTAGCCCCGCTTTGCTGGATTTGGAGGTGACAGCTCCGCCCAAGCGAGCTCGCGTGGAGGAGGGATCATCGGAGGAGGTTCCAAGGCCACTTGCTGCCTTGCATCGCCACCACCGCACGTGTTACGCTCCGGCCAAGGTCGACCATTGAGCATCATTTCGAGGTAAATACATCTTTGACTCACAGACCTATTCCTCCATATTTGTAATTCTTTTTCTCGACTTTCACGCCACGATTAGCATGGCTAATCCCATGATTAGCTAGTTCATCCATTAGGTTTAGACGCTCAATCATATCTCATCTCTCTTTCGTTTCAAATTTGCACCAAATCACGTTATGTTTCTCTTTTTCTTTTACGCCCGTTTGCATTTAGTTTGGAACCATTGTTTTTGATCTTGCAAAACTTTAATCATTTGGCTGATTCCTAGAGAATCGAGCATGTCCATTTTGTCTTTGCAGATCCATCTCAAATCTGGAGCCATTCCCACGCATCTGGAAGCTTTGATCATCAAAGAAATCGTAATTCCAAGAGGTTGCAACAAACATTTCGCAGAATAGAACAGAGGGAACTGCCACCTTCTTCGAGAGATTTCCGCCGCTCGGGGTCGCCTCCGACCACCTACCACCACGGGCGAGCTCGAGGGGTGGAGGAGCCACCCCTCTGGCCCCGCCGGAGAGCCAAAGCTTTCGTCGGCTGATCGAGAGAAATCGGAGAAGACGTGAGCTTCGTCAGTTGCGTAACAGAATCAAGAACTTAAAGAACGCCATGTCGCACAGCCTTGCGACACGTGGCGCATCTAGAAGCATCGATCAACACCGAAACGACTTAATCGTAGCCGTTCAAATCGAACCGGTGTGAAATTTGCATCTTCAACCCAGAAGGCTTCCAGAAATTTAATCTCGCTCCTAAGGTTTCTAGTATTTGCATTTAGGTCCCTCCACAAGGACTTAAATGTTAAACATTTTATTTCTTTTTCAAAACAGTCCCTGCAAGGACCTTTTTTGCAACAATTTTTATAGTTTAGGGGATTATTTTTGGACCTATTTTTGACCTTATTTTTCGTTGATTTTTTTAGGGTAGTTACGGAACTACCCCAGCAAGATTTTCAAGTACTTCTTCGTGTATTTTTCTCGTGTTTTCATCGTGTTTTAATTCTTCGAAAACCGACTCCGTTTTGTTTTGTTTTCGTGTGTAGTTCAAGCCCGTTGCTCGGTTTTTTACCTATTATAATATAGCACGTATATTTTACCTATATTCCACCTATTATATAATAAATAAATCTTGTGAAAATTTTCCTTTTGAAAATGAAATAAAAATTGGAAAAGATTAAAATCAAAATAAAAAAATAAAAATCAAAAATCAATAAAAACTGTCGTGTTTCTTTGATCGCTTTCAGAAGAGATAAAATAAAATTGCAAAAATATTTCCTCCTAAAAAAATCAAAGCATTCTATTCTGCCTCCTTGAGTTCGACCCAGGCACACTTACCTGGTAAAATAAATAGTGTAGGTTTTCTTTAGAAAACCAATTTTGTTTGATCAGAACTAGGATTATTTTGCGGCTTTCTACATCGACAACTGTATTTTCCAAAAGCCATAAACTGACTCTAGCCCCTCATCACATGCATCTTCCGGGCTACTCCAGATCCTCCAGCACCCTTCCCGACGACATGGGGACGGGGAGGAGCTACGACTGCTTCGTCGGAGCCCAGCTCTCTCTGCCACAGGAGGCGGAGGGTCGTTGGGGGAAGACAGCCAGCAGCCGTCCGATCCCCCTGATCGAACGGCCAGGGGTCATCCACGTCGCCCTCTTCCGTTGTCGTTTGATCGTCCTCGATCCTACGGTCAGGAACATGCCACACACCAGCCTTTCATCACCGTTGGATCATCACTCGATCCCACGGTCCAAATCCGTCCACGTTGCCCGATCCGAGCCTCTTCCCCGACCGCTCGGCTCGGATCACCTGTAGCTTCTCCGAGCCAGATCCGAACCTCTAGAGCAGTCCGAGCCTCGCTCCGAGCCTTTGAAGTCCACCAAGCCTAGGACCCCCCACGTGATCTGCACGTGTTGCCTGGGTAAATTACATCGAGGCCCCTAAAGGTTTTCAATATTACATTCTAGTCCCTGCCAGGCGACCCTACGTGAGGAGCACGTGTCTCATGGAGAAATTACATCCACCCCCTCTACATTATAGGTAATTGCATATTAGTCCATGTCAGCGTGTTTTTTTCAGAAATTTTAATTCCTGTAATTGCATTTATACCCCTATCTTTGCACGCATATTTAGGCATTCATATTAATTCATTTTTTGAGTTTGGAAAATTGCATTGTGTAGCTTACATTGTCCTCTTCATGATGTGATACATGCATATTTTCGTAATATCAGTAGAAATTTCTAGTAATTAATTGGTTTATTTTTGCTATATTTTGCCCATTTTCACCTCTTAATTAATAGAAATTTTTCTATGACTCCAAAAATACCCCCAAAAATCACATTAGATGTAGCATAAATAGCTTTACCTTGCATAAAAATTTCATTCCAATTGCATGCATCTCGAGGCCTAAATAATTCATTTGGTGAATTTCTTAATTAGTTTTTAATAGGTCTATTTCACATCAAAATTAAGTTTTGATAATTTTCCTGGATTCCTCATCTTTAGATCTATCTAGGATAGTTTTTATTCCAAAAAATATTATGATTTGATATTTACTAAATTAATTCAGTTAAAATCACTATGCATTCATTTTTAGTTCACAATAATTTTATTTAGTGTCAGAAAATTCTAAAAAAATTAGGTAGCCTAATTTCATCCCATTTCATCATCTGGCCAAGTTTCATAATTGTTGGACTTGTTTTGACCATCTTTCTGAATTAACTTGTAAACTGGCTAGATTTTGCATGTGTCTTGCATAAAAACCCGAAAAAGACCAAAAAAATCTTCCCCGAAAATCAAATCTTGGACTTTGCTAATAATTTACCTAAGGAGACAACTGCCTCCCTGAGTTCGGCCTTGGGCTTGCCCAAGTAAAAAAAATTACCGCTCAAGATTAACTTGTTTTAAATAAAAGTGGTTTTTGATCCGCTCTCATTATCCGACTGTAATGAAACATTTAATTAATTTGAGCATTAATTTGACCAAATTAACTAGGGTGGTGGACACGCATCAAGATGGCGTCATTGCCGGGGAGGCACGGCTTAGGTTAATTTGCTAGTAATTCTGAGTGCTTGATTTTTCTATCCCCGGGTAGTCTGACCCCCGTTTCTTGTGAATATTTTCTATCTTTTACTTTTTGTATTTTTTGTGTTGTTCTCTATCTGACCTCAATTTATTTCTGTGCGAGGAACGCGAGGAATCGAAGACGCTTTGAGGAACCTTCATTTAATTTCTTGAGTGATTTGAGAGAATTGTATTTTTATTTTTCTTCCTTTTTTTTGCATCATTTCCAGCGGTTCCCATTTGAGTTCTCGCGTATGTAAAGATAGTGGAACGGTGTCCCGTATGATGTGTGGATTGAATTATAAATTAGGCTTGCACTAGCGGCTCCTCAAGACACTCAAGGATTTGCTTGTGCTCGTAAATTTCTAGGACCATACAACACACTTAAAAGACACACCTAGACCGCAGATCTAGTCAAAATAACATGTGCTTCATTCGCTAATAGAACTGCTTGTCTAGGAGCAGATTTTTGTCGCTTGCATTTGCATATAGCGTAAAAGATCTCAATTCTGTTTTGCATCCTGCATAAAAAGCGAAGGGATCACTGTAAGTATTCTCTACTCAGCATACGCATCATAGTTTTTCGTGCATCGTCTTTTCTCGATTTCCCCCTCTATTTTTCAAACTTAAATTAAACAAAAATTGGGACTGGACGATAGGCGTGTTGTGTGGCTGGACTAACAAGTGAGAACTTAACTTAAAACCGGGACTGCTAAACATTATTGACCAAAAAATCAATAAAATTGAAAAAACTGTTTGCGGGAGACTAATCCCTGACCTTGTTTTCAGGCTAAGTGAGGGTACTTGAGTGTGTATGAACACCTTAAGGCAGAGCCTATATCCCCGTCTTCCATATCACGTTCCAACTAATCCTAGCAAATATCACAAGTTGAATTCATTAAGGTTCACTGACTAGTACCAAGTAGACTCCGCTTGTCTCAAGTAGATAGGGGTGAAATTGCAGTACTTCGCGACAAGTTGCCAGTAACCCCCCGGGGTGAAGTTCTGACCTTGTCAGCCTCCGCCTGCTTGCAGGTAGATAGGGGAAAGTCTTTGAATCCATCAACTTGGGATAGGAGCGAAGAGAGGAAGGACCAGCGGTAGCTTAGGCGATAGGTTAAACAGGGAAGACACGTCCGGCTTTGAGCCGACTTCCCTCTAGGTTGCGTAATCCTTGCTATCTTGCTTGAAAAATCACACTTAAAATTTACAAGATTAATTGGACTCGGTTTCGGGTCCTTCACTGTGTTGAGTGTGAACCTAGGGTCTTGGATTGAATTGTTTGCTTCAGGTAGGAGTCAAATCCTATCTTCACTTAGGACTCCCGATTCTTCTCGCCAAATCAAGATGAGTGACTAGGGGATATCAACTCTTTATTCACCAATCTCTCTTTGAGCCCCCCACGAAACTCCTCTTCATCGGCCCAAGCACACCTTGGACCACCCAGGACTCATGACCCTCTTGAGTTCTGGTTCCCTCACATCCAGGGTGGTTACTCTCAAACCAACCCTTTCCTCTTCTATGAGCTTACCGAGGAAGACCGTCGCCTCGGTAAGAATCCCTTCCTTGATTTGTCCTCTGACACAGACCTTGTTTCCTACCCAAGACTAGAGGACAAGATGCCACCTAAGCAGCCACCGGATGAGGACGCATTGCGACAGATTCTTAACCGCCTTGCCACAGCCGAACAGCAAAATGCAGACCTCGCAGCTAGAATGGGACAGATTATTGCAGTAGGAGAATCGACCGACCAATGGTTGATGCCTACAACCCAGCGGAGAATGAGATGCACAGTTGGTTGGCACCAGTGGTTCCCCCAGAAGCATTCGAGCTCAAGCCCCACTTCCTTAGCATGCTACCGAAGTTCAACGGAAATGCCCATGAAGAACCATAAGCCTTCCTCCGAGACTTCGAGCTGGTTTGCAACAACCTTAGTCATCCTAAGGTTGGGCAGGATTAAATTAGACTGAAGGCCACCCCTTTTGCCTTAGGAGATAAGGCAACACATTGGTTGAAGAACCTAGGGGTGATATGTACAACCTGGATGCAATTCAAGGACTTATTTCTGAATAAGTTCTACCCTCTCAGTAGAACTAATCAAATGAGAACCAAGATCACTAGTTTCTCCCAGGGACCCTGTGAACCATTCCATGAAGCCTTGGATAGGTTCAATGACCTAATTCAGAAATGTCCCTGCCATGGCATTTCTAAGGCGATCTTAGTCCAGACCTTGTTCTGTGGCATGACACCAGAGATGCAGGGGTTAGTCAGTGCCGCCTGCGGAGGAAGCTATCTGAACAAAAATGAGAATGCAGTATGGAAGATACTAGAGCAGATGGCAGAAACAGGCAGGTCGCAGGCCACCAGGGCCTATCAGTTGTCTCCCTCAATCTTATCGAATGAGATAACTAGGAGGATTGTAGCGGATCTGACAGAGGACCTCATCCCCAGCATGGGGATGATAGCTGACAAGTTAACTATGGTCGAGCAGATCCACAAGAGGGTCATAGACCTTGAGTCTCTCTCACGTCTGTCAAAGCAAGTGGAGGAACTTACTGAGAAGGTAGATAAGATGAAGCTACATGCCCCTTCTGCACCACCCACACATGTACACCGAGTCCATCTTGTATAGGAGCAGGCATCAAGGCCTCAGAGTGGCTGGGTAGAGGAACAGACTTACACCCAGCAGGACTAGCATGCACCCCCACAAGTGGAGACCGGATACGAGGAGCCTCCGCATGTGTTCGAGATCAACGGGTTGTGGTACAGCCGTGAACCCGTTGGTATACAGACGGGGATGGGGAATGGTCAGCCTCACCGACCTTCCCCAGCTTACCAGGAAACCAGCTCCATCCCTGCACTGCGCTTTGTTCAGTCCAGGCCCGAACGAGGGTACTAGCCTCAGCAGCACCATCAGCAGCAACACACATTCCACTCAGGCCGGCAGGGCCCGACACCGTCCCATCAGCAGCAGTAGTATCAGCATGGCCAGCAGGGCCAGTACAGAACCTCATCTGCAAGTCAGCATCAGCAAGCCCAGCCCACCAAATTGGAGTCCCTCACCTTGGCGATCCAGACCCTGTCTGATAGGGTCCAACAAATCCAGAATGACTATCTGGATATGAGAACCGATCTGAAGCGGGTTTCTCATACCCAGGATCAACAGATGGCGCCAAAGACCCCAATTCTCGCACAGGTTCAGGCCAACCCGAACAGCTTAACCCAAGGCCAGAACCGACCTCGTGACCAGGTATACTATTCAGATAATTCTTTTTCTTAACATGAGATCCTTCCGTATGATAATGTGAATCATATGTGCCTCAGGAGCGGAAGGACCGTGACCATACCTGATCGGGCACGTGCACCGAAGGAAGGAGCCGTCAAGTGTCTACCTGAGGAGAACTTGGAGGAAGAAGAGGAGCAGCACCACCATCACCACCACCGGTAGAAGAAGAGGACTTCTGGATCCTCGAAGCAGCAAACCCGCACCAGCAGAGAGTCCGACAAAACCGACGAAGAGCCCGCACCTCCATCTGAGGAGGATCATCCAGAAGTCACGAAAGATGCATCACCAGTTTCACCACAGCATTTTTTTTAGCCAGAGTCTGAGTCTGTTTAAGAGTCTGAGTCTTGTACAGAACTCAGTTCCAGCTTTCAATGAAAACATTTCAGTTTCAAAACATTAGTTAGAGTCAATAATCCCTTTCCCCTGAGCTCTTAAGGGTGGAAAGAAGAAAATGAAAAAAATCCAAAAAGATGACCTTGAGATGACAGAGTTCTGCAACAAATACATTAAGGTCACAATCCCCTTTGACAAGTACGTGGAAATGACTCCTGCATTTCAGAAGTACCTTAAGGTGAGATGCATACCTACTAGGGTTAGCAGGAAAACCAAAAGCTGTGTTGAGAAACACATTCTGTCAGTAGCCACGACTTGTGCAATAAAGAACTCGTTTCCAAGGAAACGAAGAGACATGGGTGCACACTATGTGGTGAGTCATGTTGATGACATCGCGTTTGCACGCACTCTCCTAGACAACGGATCCTCAATTAATTTAATGCCTACAGCCCTCTATGAGTGGCTTAATCTCGAACCTCTTAGGAAATCTAGAGCCCTCCTGTAATTTGCTGATAAATCAACCAAGAGGTCCCGAGGAGAATTGAGGAATGTTGTGATAAAAGTCGAGGGGCAGGAATACATGGTGGACTTCACTATCCTAGATATGGAAACCCCTCGTAATTGGGGAGATTCCCAGATCATCTTAGGCAGTCCCTTCCTCAGATTAGCAGGGGCCTTGTTTGATTATAAGATCGGGAAGATCTAGTTCCAAACTCCATGCGGAGATAAGGAAGTCGAGATGAAGCAGAATAGATGGCAGAGACCGGATTCCGAATCCAGCACCGAGTACTCTTCATCTGAAGCAGACTGTGATCATGTAGAAACGGTTGGGCCATGGAGACAGAACCCAGCAAGTACCAATGAGTCCCTCCCCTCCGGAGATGATCCCATGCATGAGTCAGATTGTGAGGTCTTAAGAGACGAGTACAGCTCAGAACTTGCAGCGCCCTACATCTTCAATGACTTAGAGGCCCAGCTAGGCCTGTCAGTCCTTCCCTCTTTAGGACAATCGGAAGATGAGGATGACGAGTCAGACACGGCTTTTGTCGATTGCTTGGAGACCTTTGACGATCCGACTCCTGAGCTGAATAACTTGGTGGCAGCAATTACAGAGAAAGATCCAGCCACTTCCAACACCGAACCAGATTCGATTGAGCTAGACTTCCTAGACGATCACACCATACCTGAGCTCAAGCCTTTACCCACAACACTGAAATACGCCTTCCTTGTGGGACATGACAAGAAATTTCTGGTCATCATCAGTTCGCGATTGACCGAGGAGTAGGAATCTCGCTTGCTAGAGATCCTAGAGAAAAACTACAAGGAGATAGGCTGGAGCATTTCCGATCTCCACAGGATAAATCCCACTCTGTGTTCGCACCATATCTACTTGGAGAATGAAGCCAAACCCTCTCGTGAATTCCAACGTCGTTTGAATCCAAATTTACGAGAGGTAGTGAAGAAGGAGATAGAGAAATGGTGCAACGTGGGTTTTATTTATCCCATCTCTGACTCTAAATGGGTGGCCACGATCCATGTGTTCCCGAAAAAGTCGGGAGTTCAAACGACCACCAACGAGGACGGAGAGGAGATCTTGACGGGAGTGCCCACGTCGTGGCGCATCTGTGTGGATTACAGACGCCTGAATGCTGCGACGAAGAAGGATCATTTCCCCCAACCATTCATGGATCAGATCCTAGAGAGACTAGCGGGGAAAGAGTTCTGATGTTTCTTAGATGGGTTCTCAGGCTACAATCAAGTAGCCATATCTCTGGAGGACCAGGAAAAGACCACGTTCACATGCCCCTTTGGTACCTATGCTTTCAGGCACATGCCCTTTGGGTTATGTAATGCTCCAGGTACTTTCCAAAGGTGTATGATTGTTGTATTCGTCGAAATGGTCGGCGAATTCCTAGAAGTCTTCATGGACGACTTCTCGGTCCATGGCGATTCCTTCGATTCCTGTCTTAGGAATCTGGACCGAGTCCTCAAACGTTGTTGTGAGGTCAATCTAGTTCTCTCTTGGGAGAAAAGTCACTTCAGGGTGACGGAGGGCATTGTGTTGGGGCACGTCATCTCTAAGAGAGGAATGGAGGTTGACCCTGCCAAGGTGGATGTGATCAGACGACTCCAGCCACCAACCAACATTAAGCAGTTGCGGTCGTTCCTCGAGCATGTCGGATTTTATCAGAGATTCATCAAGAATTTTTCTAAGATTTCCCTACCGCTAACTGAGCTTTTAAGCAAAGACATGGAGTTTGTTGTTGATCACAAATGTATTGAGGCCTTTAAGCTATTGCAAGGAATGATCATGGACGCACCTATCTTACAAGCCCCAGATTGGTCTCAACCTTTTGAGATCATGACGGATGCATCATATTTTGTTGTTGGGGCTATGTTAGGACAGAGGAGAGATGACGTCCCGTTTGCAATTCACTACGTAAGCAAAGTTCTTGATACCGCCCAGCGTAACTATACAGTTACGGAAAAGGAGATGCTTGCGGTAGTGTTTGCCTTGGACAAGTTCATATCTCATTTAATTGGACCCAAGGTAATCATGTTCACTGACCATACGGTGTTACGATACTAGATGGAGAAGAAGGACGTGAAGGCGCTTCTTCTTCGGTGGATTTTACTTATCCATGAGTTTGATTTGGACATCCGTGATAAACCTGGAAAGAAGAACGTAGTAGCCGACCACCTCTCTCATCTCGAAGATATCAATACTTCCGAGGATTCACCAATTTGAGACTCCTTCCCTGACGAGATGATTTTTGTTGTCGACTCACTCCCATGGTATGCCAACATCGTGACCTATCTTATCTCCAAGAAGGTTCCCGAGGGTTGGCCCAAGGCCACATCGGCCGACTGAAGTTGGATGCTAGACACTACCATTGGGAGGATTCGATCCTTTTCTTTGAAGGATCGGATTGTGTCTGGAGACGATGTATTCCTCAAGAGGAATACCAGAGTGTCCTTTCTTTATACCACAGCTTAGAGGCAGGAGGACACTACTCCGAGGAGAGGACCGCATGGAAGGTACTTCAGTGTGGCTTTTACTGGCCAACTCTGTTTCGCGATGCCATCACCTTTGCGAAGTCATGTCCAGTATGCTAGAGAATGGGAGGAATCGTTGGTTCCAAGGATGATATATCGATGCAGCCTGTCATCATTTGTAATGTCTTTGACGCCTGGGGCATCGATTTCATGGGCCCATTCCCTGTTAGCCATGGGTTCGAATACATCCTTCTTGTGGTAGACTACTTATCCAGGTGGGTAGAGGCTATCCCGATCCGAGCCGCAGACAGTAGGACTGTCTGTAAATTCATCAGAGAGCACATCATCTCTAGGTTCGGGATCCCCAAAATGATGATATCAGATGGGAGTAGCCACTTTGTAAATCAGTAGGTGAAGAAACTTCTAAAGGACTACAGCATCGAACACTGTGTCGCTAGTCCTTACCACCCACAAACTAATGGTATGGCTGAGGTGTCGAATCGGGAGGTGAAGACTATTTTGCAAAAGCTTGTCCGCCCAAACAGGAAGGATTGGTCTCAGATCTTGGATCATGTCCTATGGGCGTATAGGACAGCTTACAAGACACCGTTAGGAACCTCTCCATTCCGAATGATATTCAGAAAGCTGCGCCATCTGCCCGCAGAACTAGTGCACAAATCAGAATGGGCAATCAAGAAGGTCAATTGGAACACGCACCTTGGGTATAAGCAGAGAGATGTGGATTTGAATGAGCTTGTGGAAGTCAGAAACCGTGCATATGACAACAATTTGGTGTACAAGGACAAGGTTAAGCGTTGGCATGATAGATATATCAGATGAAAGACCTTTGTTCCTGGACAGAAGGTATGGTTGTTTAATGCCAGACTGAAGATCTTCCAAGGCAAGTTGAAGTCCAAGTGGATAGGCCCATTTGTCGTCCGAACGGTGCATGATAGTGGATGTGTCGATATCTTTGATCTCGCAGATAACGCACCGACGTTCCTAGTGAATGGATAACTATTGAAGCACTTCGTCAAATCCAATGAGCAGTTAGTCCATATTGAGGAGATTGTATTCATGCGTGAGACAGATCCAACAGATACTCCTCGAGCCGCGTATGAGACCTTGCAGCACTGAACTCTAGCCACCGGCAGCATCTTGAAAGATTCAGACCGACTCACTTGTATATACCATCATTCCTGTACATTCTGACCTTTCTCCCCCACAACTCTAGTAACTCATCCCAGCTTCATTGATCACCATCTTGGACTATACTTAGGATGACCAGATCCTAAGTATAGGGGAAATGAGCCACTTGAGTCGAGTCTCTGTACATCCTCCAGATCACATTGGTCTCCATACTCACTTCCATCCTATACTTAGGCTGACTTGAGCCTAAGTATAGGGGGGACCGATGCCCGTATTGTATATTCATCCACTTCTCTTTTTGACCTCGTCTGCCCCACTTTTTGACCTTCTTCTACACTTATGCTACAAGAGCCAAAGTATAGGGGGCGGGATGACTTCTTTACATTTTTTTGTTCTCTTTGGCTCTCTTACGCTGAGCACGAGTTATGTCTTTTTCCTCGCTTTTCGTGCTCTGAGGACATAGCATATGCTAAGTATAGGGGGCGTGTATATATTGCATATATACTTTACCCATAGCTCGTACTTTCACGTATCTTTGTATATATTTCATAATAATTAAGGGCTGGGTAAAATTTGGAGAATTTTTTTTGTAAAATACACTTGTATAATCTGTATAATACTTTTGTAACATAGGAGGTATACCAAATAATTGAAAAAAAATCGAAAAAAAATTGTGAAAAATTCAAAGGCTTCTTATTTACTCTTGCATATCACCTCTACATCAGAAAAGAAAGAAAAAGAGTCTTGCATTTCATTCATAGCATGTCATCTACATCTCATCCGCATATCTTGCATATGCAAGGTGAAAAGCTAGTGGGTTCTTAACCAAGTTATGAGTAGATATTGAGGATGGACTTGATTTGACCTTAATCCACCTAATTTCATAGGAACCTTATAGGAACTGGAGTTAAGATTTCTCAGGTCAAGTGACTTAATTCTTTAAGTCCGCAAGTCTATGTTTACATGTCATCTTGATTAGTCTAAGTAGAATATCTTACGCACACGCATGATTCTTTTAGATAATGACCTAACTTGGACAAGCATAATGCACGTAGCTCTCCATTGATGAGGGGGTGAGGAGGTAGAATCCTTTAGCTTGGAGTAGCACACGGGTGGAAACATTCGCCCTCCTCTAGGGAGGGTAGTGCATCTCAACCTAGTCTGGTAGTGTTGGCGTCTAAAGACGGGACGCTGTGGGTTGCAATAATACTTCAAAAGAGGGATAGTCTACTGGCTCAAGAGGAAAAACTCCTGATGTACATGCTGCACCTTGTATATGGTTCAAAAAAATGCAAAAACTCCAAAAAAAATCAGACAGGTCCAAGTGAAAATAGAATACCTGTCAGAGTATGTATATTATCAAAGAAATGCAGTTGGATGACTTGGCTACACTGGTCAGGCATCCCGGGATAGGTAGCTACACTGGCTATCGTCCATTCTTCTCTCTACCCCCTCCTCTTGAGCTGGTCGCACTTGAACTTAGAAGGGAATACCCTGCTCCTCAAGGAAAGAGTTACTGGACTGGGGAATTAGAATTACCTTGTTAGAGGAGGCTGCTTCTTAGCCATTTCTGATGTGGAGAGCTATTTTACACTTACACAGTACAAGTAAGAATCATAGTCATCAGAAATTTGCGTCTGAGGATTTGTTCTGACCTGACTATTGAGGAGTCTTGAATAGAAGACTTATGGAACTTGAAGTCTGTTAGGTCTTAAGTTCAGGTCTCAATAAGGTTCTACCACACAATTAATCCAAAGGTTGAGTCAAGCTCCATTTTCAACTTTTATTCATGACCTTGGTATGGAACCCAAAATCATTTCACTCTTGCATTTCATTTTAGTTGCTCGGGGATGAGAAAGGTTTAAGTATAGGTGGTTGATGAATCTGTGATTCACCACTCTTAAAGTTGCAAATAGAGCTTTGTCCCTGGGTATTTAGCAGCATATTTCCCTTTATCTTGCATAAATATCATTCATGCATCAATCCACAAAATATGCATTTTAGCATTCATCCTTGCATGTAAATAAGAAGCCAATCTTTGTGTAAAATTCACCTGTAAAATATCCACATATTAATTGGTATTTTATCCCCTCTAAATAAAGTAACACTGTCCTTATAATGTGTACATCATTAGTTAATAAATATAGGGAAGAAGACCAGAGATCACCTTTGTAAAATACCCAATAAAGCCCCAAAATCCTTGGACCTTAGAATGCCCATATCTCTCTCTTACAAAGTCCAAATTAGGTCTACTCACATCCAGATGAATACACTTCTAGAGACCTTTAAAATGAGACTAATTTCATTCAATTCGGAGCTCGTAGGCAAAAGTTGGGTTTTTGGGCCTCCTTGTATACTATACATATGTATATTTGTATTCTTATATTTTGTATCATATCTGACCTCATCTACGTTTTTGGTCAACATGAAACTTGTAGATCTTATAGAGATCTATAACTTTCATGTTTTGAGTTTTTCCAAATTCGGCCTCCTTCTCCCTCGAACCTTATTTTTCTCTTCAACCACTCTCAGCTGGCCACGTGGCACCCTCTGATTGTGCCACGCGGCCCGCTCCCTTTGACCTATCCGTCCGCGCCCTGGACCATTGGATCTTCATCAAAATCCAACGGCTCAGTGATTCGCATGTACGCCTTTAATTCACACCATTGGATCGATCCCAGGAGTCCATCTCAGCCGCCTGCTCGCGCCTCATCAGGTCCACGCCATGTGGCATCACCTCAACCATCCGATGCATCCAGATCCAATGGCTCAAACACTTAACTCCCTCCACCATTCGATCAATCCCAGGAGTCCATCCCAACCGCCCGTCAGCATCGCATCCTCAGCATGCCACGTGGTGCGGTGCGGACCCTCCGATGTCGCGACCTCGATCAGATCTCAGCCCTTGCACTGTGACTCCATCTGGATCATTGGATAGCTAGATCCAATGGTCGAGACGTCGTCGTCAACCTCTACACGCCCCACGCCCACGTTCTCCACCGTGCGCAAGGGGCCGCCCCCTTTCTATTTTCAGCTCCACACCGACCACCTTCTGCAACCGCTGAAGCCACCACGATGGAGCCCACTCATCCCTCATCCTCGCTAGCCCCCCTCGATCTCCATGACAACTCTCAGATTCGCTCCACAACCTCCACAAACACCACCTCCTAGCCATCCCTGTCGTCACCCTCATCCTATAAATCAGCCACCTCCGGCCACCTTCACCCCTATCCGCCACTACGAGAGGTACCCTAGATCTCAGATCCACCCAATGGTGACAGCAATTGGGCGTAAAATCGAGCGAAGACAGGCTGTCACCTCCGGCAAGATCCATGACGTTGCCATGCCGTGCCGCAGCTCCCCCAAACGCTGTACGAGCTCAGGTCCTCCTACCAGCCTTCGAGCGAAGACCTGGAAGCTTCCTCAGAGCTTCTAACCCCAGGTAGACCCCTCCATTTCTCTCCCGATCTTTTTCTTATTTCTCCTTTGTTTTATCCGAATTAATTCACCCTCCATGAGCACCTTCTTGCTCTGTTGTCCATCCTTCGAGCTCTGCAATGGAGCTCTGATCCTCTGCTACTCTTAGCTTCCTCAGATGACGCACTTCACCTTCACCCGACTCCAGCTCCGCCACTGTGGCGGAGCTCGACCACCGACCACCCTCATTGCTCCACCGGCCTCGCATCACACTCCATTCGACTCCACGGACACAATGCATGCTTTGGCTATTTTCTAACCCCCTTGCAGGTACTTCCATCTTGATTGGTCAGAGGCTCGTCGGAGCTGCATTCGAGCTCCTCCGCCACCGCGCTCCAGAGCATCTCCTTCCCCCTGAGACAACCGGACGCTTAGCCAACCTTCCACGCATCTTCCGAGCTTCTCCATATCCTCCAACACCCTTCACCGACGACAGGGGGACGGGGAGGAGCTACGCCAGCTTTGCTGGAGCCCAGCCCTCTCCGCCGCAGGAGGATGAGGGCTGTTGGGGGAAGACAGCCAGCAGTCGTTCGATCCCCCTAATCGAACGGCCAGGGGTCATCCACGTCGCCCTCTTCCGCTGTCGTTTGATCATCCTTGATCCTACGGTCAGGAACACGCCATGCACCATCCTTTCATCACCATTGGATCATCACTCGATTCCACGATCCAGATCTGTCCACGTTGCCCGATCCGAGCCTCTTCCCCGACCGCTAGGCTCGGATCACCCGTAGCTTCTCCGAGCCAGATCCGAACCTCCAGAGCATCCCGAGCCTCGCTCCGAGCCTCTAAAGTCCACCGAGCCTAGGACCCCACACGTGATCCGCATGTGTTGCCTGGGCAAATTGCTTCAAGGCCCCTGAAGGTTTTCAATATTACATTCCAGTCCCTGCCAGGCGACCCCACGTGAGGAGCACGTGTCCCGTAGAGAAATTGCATCCACCCCCTCTGCAATATAGGTAATTGCATATTAGTCCATGTCAGCACGTTTTATATTCAGAAATCTTAATTCCAATAATTGCATTTATACCCCTATCTTTGCATGTATATTTAGGCATTCATATTAATTCATTTTTAAGTTTGAAAAATTGCATTGTGTAGCTTACATTGTCCTCTTCATGATGTGACATGTGGCATATTTTTGTAATATCAGCAGAATTTTCTATTAATTAATTGGTTCATTTTTGCTATATTTTGCCCATTTTCACCTCTTAATTAATAGAAATTTTTCTGTGACTCCAAAAATACCCCAAAAATCACATTAGATCTAGGATAAATAGCTTTACCTTGCATTCCAATTGCACGCATCCCAAGGCCTAAATAATTCATTTGGTGAATTTCTTAATTAATTTTTAATAGGTTCATTTCACATAAAAATTAAGGTTTGATAATTTTCCTAGATTCCTCACCTTTAGATCTATATAGGATAATTTTTATTCCCAAAAATATTGTGATTTGATATTTATTAAAATTAATTTAGTTAAAATCACTCTACATTCATTTTTAATTCACAGTAATTTTATTTAGTGTCAGAAAATTCTAAAAAAATTAATGTAGCCTAATTTCATCCCATTTCATCATCTGGCCAAGTTTCATAATTTTTGGACTTGTTTTGACCATCTTTCTGAATTAACTTGTAAACTGGCTAGATTTTGCATGTGTCTTGCATAAAAAACGAAAAAGACCAAAATAATTCTTTCCTGAAAATCAAATCTTGGACTTTGCTAATAATTTACCTAAGGAGACAGCTGCCTCCCTGAGTTCGACCTTGGGCTTGCCCAAGTAAAAAAATTTCCGCTCGAGATTAACTTGTTTTAATTAAAAGTGGTTTTTGATCCGCTCTCATTATCCGACAGCAACAAAACATTCTTAATTAATTTGAGCATTAATTTGACCAAATTAACTAGGGTGGTGGGACACGCATCAGTTAGAAAAAGATAAAATAAAAACAAAAAAGAAAAAATATGTACAAAATATACAATGTTTGATATTTTTATTTATTTTAATTTTCTCTTTTTATTGGTTTTAATTCTTAATGCCATGTTAGTTAATTAATCAAAGAATAATGTAGAGAAAGAATTATATTAAAAAGATGATTATTTACACTTAAAATAATAAGCTCACTATAGGTCAAAAACAAGGGTTATTTATTTACAAATTTTATCCATAATTTAAGCACAATTAGTGAAGTTTAATTAATTGATTTTAAGGGGTTTAGTTAGTGAATTATTAAGGGGATTTTGCTAAAATGTTCATATAAAGTAGATGAATCATGGATTCATCACACCCCTATACTTGGCTCTTTGCTTGTCTCCAAGAAAACTTTAGTGAATTAGAAGGTTGAATCCCTGACTATACATGTGCGAATTTCAAGACTTGTCTCATTAAGAATCTTGGATTTTAGTGATCCTAAAATTCTAACCTCAATCCAGGCTCTATTCAAAAGGAATCCAACTTCTCTTATTATAAGACTCTCTACTTGTACATATGGTACAAAAGGATATGACAATTAATGTGTACTACAATCATGAGAGTCGAGTCGAAACGTCACTCAAAGTCTTGATCCAAGAGACTCTCCTCAAGACCTAATCCTTAACACCAAGGAATAAATCAGTTCTTGTATTTAGTCTAATGTCTCAGTAGTTTGTAAGACTTGACAGTGTATGTGGCAGGCCAGATGATGGAGGTCTTGGGATTGTGTATCTTCCTCTCTTCCTCACATTGGAACAAGGGTCCTCTCAAGTGCCTTATTACTCAACACATGCATATTTTTGTTTGTTGATCAATATGTCCATCAAGAGAGTTCAGAATCGTCTGCACTTATTTTCCTAGGACTACACCAGGGTGTGTCTCTTTTGGGTATCTAAGATACCTTCGATACCCAGACTTATATCACTATACAATGCAGAGCCCTTTTTGGGTGCTAGCCCGACTCCTTGGTCCTAGTAGCTTTGGTCCAAGTGGACACTTTGAAATGGTTGGGAGCGCTTGCCTTTGGTGGAAGCTCTTTGAATTTGTATTTGTAATGATAAAGCTTTTCTTGTATGAGAGAACTTCTATCAAATTTTATTTCATTGATTGGCTAGCTCCACTGCTTTTACCAAAAGTTGGCGCACACTGATCAACAATTATTTAATTTCATCACACCCTAGCACATAGGTCAATATCCAATGATAGCATGTGAACTTGTTTGCATACTGGCTAGGATTTGTTGGCACTCAGATTTCTTGAAGCTTTCATTGACTTTATCCCATCCTCGAGTATCATAAAATTAGGTCTAGACTCAAGTCTCAAGTCTCAATCTCTCAAGTGAAATCTCAACTCATCTCATCAATCATGTAGTTGTGCAAGTGATGTGCTGATCATATTCTGTGCAATATAGCTCTCACATATTTCAAACTAGGGAAGTGTTGATTATTAAGTCAAAAACTCTAATGACCAAGGCCGATTAACTCTGAATCAAAGGACCTGAGTTTCTTTCATTCCTCAAGTCTTGAGTGATAGTAAAAATATTAGGGATAAAACCTTGAGGTAGTTTTGTTATGTTTTTTTGTTTTTTATACCCCCTAAAACAAGTTTTTTAGATAATAAGTATTATTTACAAATAATTTAGTATAATATACATAATATACACAACTTGTACCCATATCTAATTTTCTATGAAGACAACTAAAGTACGAGCTATGGATAAAGTGTGTAGAATATATACAAACATGCCACCCTATACTTAGCTTGTACTATGTCCCCATAGCACAAACTGAAATGTAGGCATGTTCCTACTAAGTATAGTTGAGTGAAAAAGAAAAAGAAGTCGACTTTCCCCTATACTTAGACTTTTGAGGGACTAAGCATAGCAGAAAAGCATGAAATGATACAATTGAGGGTGAGAAGAAAAGAATAGAAGTAATGTATAAATAATGGTCTTGGTCCCCCTATACTTAGGCTCAGGTCAGCCTAATTATGATCAAATAATTACAAATAGGGAACCGATTAGATAAACAGAGTGATAAATATACAGAAGGGTGACAGGAATTTTATGGAAGAGGTGGTTCATTTGGGCTGCTTGAGTCTCTCATCTAGTGTAGTGCCATGTGTGAAGAAGATCTGCTCAACTTGTACTAACCGCTCACTTGATTGGACAAAATGTTTAGGAAACCGTGATGTCTGTGGTCTCTGATATCTCAACACTTATGTTATTGTGAACCTCTCTCATGATGAAGGGTCCCGTCCATTTTGATTTCAGTTTGCCTTGTAAAATTTTCAATCTTGCATTAAACAACCACACTTTCTGTCCTGGGACAAAGTTCTTTGTTCGGATGTACTTGTCGTGCCATTTCTTTAATCTGTCCTTGTAAATGGTATTGTTCTTGTATGCATGATTTATGATCTCTAATAGTTTATTTAAATCAGTATCCCTACTCTTGTTTCCTTGGTGATAGTTCTAATAGATCTTTTTGATTGTCCATTCTGATTTATGCACAAGTTCTGCAGGCAAATGACATGGCTTTCCATATACCATTCGAAATAGGGAGGTGCCCAATGGGGTCTTGTAAGCAGTCCGGTAAGCCCATAGAACTTGGTCCAAGAGTTGAGACCAATTCTTCCTATCAGAGAGGACGAGCTTCTGTAAAATTCCTTTGACCTCCGTGTTTGACACCTCTGCCATGCCATTAGATTGTGGGTGGTAAGGACTAGCATCACGATGCTCAATGTCATATTCCTTAGTCAACTTCTTCAGCTCTATATTGACAAAGTGTATACCACCATCAGATATTAATAACTTAGAGATCCCAAACTTTGAAATAATACGATCTTTCAAAAACTTGCAGACAGTCTTGTTGTCTGCAACTCGAGTAGGGATAGCATCCACCCACCTAGATATATAATCTATTGCAAGAGGAATATATTCAAATCCTTGACTGTCAGGGAATGGGCCCATAAATTCAATGCCTCATGCGTCGAAAACATCACAAATGATCACCGGTTGCATGGACATGGCATCTTTGGGATCAATGGTCCCTCCCATTCGCTGACATACAAGGCACAGCCTAACGAAATTGTAAGCATCCTTAAACAAGGTCAGCCAATAAAATACACATTGTAGTATCTTCTCGACGGTCCTCTTCCCAGAGTGGTATCCTCCTGCTTCCAAGGTGTGGCATAGATTGAGGATACTTTGGTATTCCTCCTGAGGATACATCTCCTTCATATGCAATCTGATCCTTCAAGGAAAAGGAACGGATCCTCCCAATGGTAGTGTCTGGCTTCCGACTTGAGTCGGTCGATTCTGTTCTTGGGCCAACACTAGGGAAATTTCTTGGAGACAAGATAGTTAACCATTTCGGTATACCACGGGAGGGAGTCAATAGCATAAATTGACTCGTCTAGGAAGGTTTCAAGGATCGATTCTGAGTTAGGTATTTTATCTTGCTCAATCTATGATAAATAATCAACAGCCACATTCTTTACTCTAGGTTTATCTTTAATCTCCAAATCAAATTCCTAAAGAAAGAGTATCCATATGAGGAGACGTGCTTTTGCATCTTTTTTGCCATTAAGTATTTGATGGCTGAGTGATCTTTGTATAATATCACTTTTGTTCCTAGAATCAAAGATCTGAATTTCTCCAAGGCAAAGACTACTGCAAGAATTTCCTTTTCGATCATTGTATAATTTTTCTGATTTGGATCCAAAACTTTGCTTGCATAGTGAATAGCATACGGGACTCCATCTCTCATTTTCCTTAAAACAACCCCTACTGCAAAGTCTGAAGTTCTGTTATGATCTCGAAGGGAAGAGACCAGTCGGGGGCTTATAGGACATGAGTCTCAATGATATTCTTTTGAGTAGCTCAAAGGCCTTATGACACCTATGATCTACAAGGAACTCGGTGTCTTTCCCTAAGAGCTCAGCTAGCGGTCAGGCAATTTTTGAAAAATCCTTAATAAATCTTCTATAAAATCTGACATACACGAGAAAAGACCGTACTTGCTTTACATTGGCCGGTGGCTCGAGTTTCTTGATCACATCCACCTTGGTAGGGTCAACCTCCATTCCCTTCTAGGAGATGACATGCCCCAACACGATGCCCACTTTTACAATAAAGTGGCTTTTCTCCCAAGAGAGCAACAGATTTACTTCCCTACACTTCTTTAGGATTCGATCCAGGTGCGTTAGGCAATCATAGAATGAAGAACCATGGACCGAGAAGTCGTTCATAAAGACTTTCAAGCACTCATTAACCATTTCAGCAAAAACCACAATCATGCACCATTGAAAGGTACTAGGAGCATTACATAGCCCAAAAGGCATGCGCTTGAATGCATAAGTGTTGAAAGGAAACGTAAAAGTAGTTTTTTTCCTGGTCCTTTGGGGCGATGGCTACTTGTTTGTAGCCCGAGTACCCGTCTAAGAAACAGAAGTATTCTCTATCTACCAATCTCTCTAAATTTGATCAATAAAAGGCAGCGGGAAATGATCCTTCTTCGTTGCGGCATTCAGGCGCATGTAATCCACACAGAAGCACCATGATGTGGGTACCCGTGTCATGATCTCCTCTCCCTCCTCGTTGGTGATAATCTGAAGTCCTGAATTTTTTGGGATGGCATGCAAAGGTGACACCCAATTGGAGTCTGAGATGGGATAAATGAACCATGTCCCCACACCATTTTTTGATCTCAATCTTAACCACTTCCTGCAAATTTGGATTCAACCTGTGTTAGAATTCACGGGAGGGTTTAGCATTATCCTCAAGGTAAATATGGTGTGAACAAAGGGTCGGGTTAATCCCTTGAAGATCTGACAATCTCCAGCCTATAACCTTGTGATTTTTTTCTAAAACTTTAAGCAGATGAGTCTCCTGCTCTTCGGTCGGGTTTTAGATGATGATGACCAAAAGCTGACCATTATTTCCTGGTAGGAAGTCATAATTAAGAGTAGGGAGCAATGGTTTGAGGTCGTGTAAATCTGTATCATTCAAAAAAATTGGCTTTATCATTGTTGATTTTGGTTGTGTTGTAGACGGGTTCTGTGTAACATTATCGACCACCGACTGAATTGTTTCGGGGTTCGGATCGCCAAAGGTATAATCTGGTTTGGCAAATTCCGTGTCTTATCCATCTACCTCATTCCAAGATTATCTAGAAAGAGAATGGACTGACATATCCATAGGGACCTCTAAGTCTCTAGGAGTGTCCATTGATGCACGAATGAGGTGGCAAATTAATTCGTCAACAATGTCCTCTCCATATGAGAGTGATTCTATCATTGCGGTCGGGTTTTGTTTCCATGACCCAACTGTTGTTTATGTATTTTCTTCTACCTCAGGATCTGAATTTTTAAACTATATGCTAGATTTAGTGTCAAGTCTTCAAAACCTAGTTTGCTTCATTTCTAACTTAACTTCTCCAAACTGAATTCTCCCAGATGTGTAATCAAATAGGGCACCAACAGTCCTAAGAAAGGGTCACCCTAATATCATCTAATACTCTCTCCAATTTTTAGGGACATCCATTTTAAGGATTGTGAAATCTATTGGATATTTCTGTCCCTCTATGTTTATAACAACATTTCTGATATCACCCTAGGCCTCTTAGTTGAACAGACAACAAATTGAAGTATTGCTCTGGAGTTCTTAAGAGGGCCTAGTTTTAGATGTTCATAAAGAGTGGTGGGCATGAGATTGATGGAGGAGCCATTATCTAACAAGGTTCGGGAAAACTTAATTTCATTGATCTGGCTTGTCACAAAGTGAACACACATGTCTCTTTTCTTCCTTGGTAGCTCATTTTTTATCAGACAAGATGTGGCAATAGAGAGTATGTGATTCTTTATTTGGCTAGTGTTCTTTTTGGTGGTTGTTGTTGGTGTGCATCTCAGCTTAAGGTACTTACGAAAAGTTGGGTCTCTTTCAATCATCTCGTCTTAAGACAAAGTAACCCTGATATTTTATTTGTATATGTGGGCCATCTCATCATCATTTTTTTGATTTTTAATGTTTTTTCTTTCCAGTCGTAAGAGAACAGGGGAAAGGAATCGATTGATCGTGATTGAAAACATCACTTTTATTGAATGAAAAAATATTTACAGGACTTGGACTGACTCGATTGAAAATAGGGAAATTAGTGGACGACTGTTGTTATTGTTGTTGTTGTTGTTTTGATGCTAATTCTTCATATTCTGATCCGGACTCTCCCAAGTCCTTAGTTGTACAGTGCTCGATGGATGTTGTGGGTAGGACTTCTTCTTTCTCCTCCTCATGTCTCTCTTCCTCTTCTTCCCCAGAATTATGTAAGTTTGTAGACATTGGGTCATATCACTGTGTTCTTTTGCTTTATCAGGCATGGTTACAGTCTTTCCACTCTTAAGAGAAATATGATATGTGTCATCATGCAAAAAGATCTCATATTCAGGTAAAGAATATTCAGAGACTAATACCTGATTCTATCCTATGCTATTTGGATTAGCTTGGACTTGAGTTGGAATCACAGTTTGGGGTGCAGTCAACTCATCTCTTCAATGAGAGGGTCGATTGATGTCGACTCTCATATCATGAAGTTCATCCAGCACTCACTGGAGTTCAAGAGAGATTGAAGAAGAGGACGAATCTTGGCCTTGCTTGGCTTGAGGTTGTTGGTATTGTCTAAATTGGACCTGTTGGCCCTAGCGCTGATTCTGTTGCTGTCGTGGCTGTGGGTTCTGATAACCCGTACGGTACCACTAATGTTGTTGATGTTGTTGCTTTTGAGGCTGGTAGATGGGTCGAGATTGTGGTGGACGAGGGTTTGGAGTACAGTTTGGATCCGATATTTTGATGGGATCAAGGTCATACCAGACTTTGTTTATCTCCATGACTTGTAGAGGTTCCTCGTAAACAGTTTGAGCGGAGGTTTCTTCTGTTTGATGGGAAAAGACTTGATCGCCACACCAATGGCTCTGTTGCCCTACACCTTGCCCTTGAATATAGTGAATTTGGTGAATGGGGTAGGGGATGAAGTCAAGGCGGATATATGGATCTTAGATGACCTGTCATCTAGTTCCTCCATTTGCTTAGGCAATTTATCCAATTTCTCCATATCAGATGATTTGTAGAGGTGAACCAATATCTTATAGATATGTTCGACCATGGTTAGCTTATCAGTTATTATTCCCATGTCGACATTATGATCGGTTGACAGATTAACAGCCTTCTTGGAGTTGGCTGTGTAAGCCCGGTTGGTGGTTTGTGCTCAGTTGGATTCTGCTAGTCTCTCGAACACCTTGTAGACAGTGTCCTCATGGCATCCCATGTAGCTTCCTCCGTAGGATGCACTCACTAACCCTTGGGTCTCAAGGTTTAGCCCACTAACAAGACTTTGGACCAACATCATTTTGGTTATCTCGTGCCCTAGGCATTTCTGGATTAGGTCTGTGAACCTTTCCTAGGTTTCATGGAATGGCTCGCTCGGGTGCTGGGTAAAGCTTGTGAGATTGATACGCATTTTACTTGTTTTACTTACTGGTTAGAATTTCTTGAGAAACATGGCCTTGAAGGTGGCAAAAGTGGTGACCACTTCCCCTAAATTTTTCAGCCAATAAGCCACCTTATCAGTCAAGGTGAAGGGGACAGCTCTCATCCTTATGTAGTCTTGACTAACCCTAGGGTGGCACAGGTTGTCGCAGACTAGCTCGAAGTCTCAAAGGAAGGCATATGGTTCTTCATGGTTATTCCCTCCGAATTTAGGCAACAATGCGAGGAAATAGGATTTGTGCTCGAACGCATCTCGGGAGGTACAGGCCTCAACCAATTATAGCATTGATCTATCTCGGGGAGGAACGTATCTTCCACAGCAGCCTCTCCTCATTTCAGTTCTACCATTTGTGCTCTGAGTAGTGCATTGTGTTGTTCAGTAGCAGTTATCCTAACCAAAAGTGCTCACATTGGGTCATTGTCCTCGCCTTCACAAGAGTTTTCTTGGGAGGCATCTTGACTTCTTCTTCAACTTCAGATGTAGATAAACCTGAGTTAGGCTCATGCTTGAAAGGTTTAGGGGTTCTGCCAAAGATGAATTTTATTTGGCTGGAAGGGAGTAGAAGAGAGGATTAGTATGGGGTTGACTAAACCCTATCGCTGACAGTTGGACCAAGGTCTGGAAAAAAGTGTCTAACCAATACCATGGGGTTTTGAGAAGAGGGTCATCTCGAAACAGAGGAGATGAGTTACTTAAGTATCTCAGGGATTTGTTCGCAAAGTCCGAACGAAGAACTCTAGAAGAATCCATCTCTGATGAAAGGAGTCGTTTTGGAGCACAAAGAAATACCTAGGAGAGAGAATACACAGGAAGTACAAATGTACAGAAGATCCACACAAAACAAACACAAATCAAACTCCTCAATTCACCCATACAACGCTGGTGAAGCCACGCCAGGGCTCGGTTGCTTATCTTTTCGATTTTAATTTAAGTGATCACACAATCTTGAAGATTAGGCGGAGTTGTTAGGTGCCGACATTAATCACAAAGATTGGCTTGAGTACATACAACTAGTTGCTTCTACTTTCAGCCAGTATAGGTGTAAGTATGGACTATAAAATGGCTACCCATGTTACATAAGGACGATGCCTTACACAGTGTCCTTTAAATCACACACTCTGCTAAGGGAAGTATGCCGAAGTTCTCTTACAGAAAAGTAGCCAGTTGTTTCTAAAAAATAGTAGTCTGAACGAAAATTTCCGATTTTTGACTCTATGTGAAAGGTGTGATTCTGTCCTTACAAACAATGAGTGGGATTTTTCTCCACAAAACAAAAGAGTTGATTTTAAGTTGATTTGTTTACAGTCACCGTAATTAGCAGTCCCGATTTTAATATCGGTTATCACTTTCGTTATAATCTGAGCATAGAAAGACAACGCCTAACGAGCAGTCCCAATTCCTTTAAATCCAAAGATATAAAACAGAGGTATAGAATCAGAAAAAAACTGATACAAGAGAAAACTCAATGATGCATGCTCAAGAAGAAGACCTACAATGATTCCACGTGTTCTTCATGCAGAATGCAATACAGGAAATTGAAAATTTACACTAAATGATATGCACAGATGAATCATCCTAAGCAGAAAGTTCTATTAGCAGGAAGAAAATTTTCTAAAAATTTTGGCTAAGTCGAACGATCTATAGTGCACCTAGTAATTGAAAAAGGTGTGGCCTAAAAATTATGAGAACAACCAGAAATAAATCTAAGCTAGCGTACGTGCACCTAATTTCTACGCCACTCAAGTCGTGTCCCAACCACACAGAAGGGGTTGAAACAGACCCGACATACCACAGACAAGTCCAATTCAAATTATTACAAGTTATCAGGGTTCAGAGAGAGGGACCTTGGGAATGATGCAGAATAAAACTATCTAACTCTCGCTCACACAAAAAGATTAAAATCCAGTCTTCTCCGTAGGCCCTCAAATTATATCCAAAATTTTCTTTGAGTAATCTACAAAGAGAAAAATTACGATTAGTGTCTGAAGTGAGAGAAAGGTGCTAGATAAAATACTGAAAATAAAATGCAAAAAAAGGAAAATTTTGACACATAAATTAATTTCACAAAAAAATTACAGAAAATAAGCTAAATCCTAAAAAATCGTTGTTCACCGGCAACTGTGCCATTTTATGGACTACAAAATTCCTTCTCTTTAATAATATGATATTGTTGTAGCACAGGAGAAGGATTTTGATCCAATAAAAACCACAATCTTTGAATGTTGTGGAATATTTTTTTTACTTGGAAACATACCAAGGTCGAACACAAGTAATGGTGATTTTTAGTTGCATGGTTTTAAACTAAATTAAATATTTAATTAATCTCTAAGTTAATATATGTGTCAGAAATTAAAATGCACTGAAATGAGATGCAAGAGATGTAAAACTACATATAGGGTATAAGCGCATGATATGTGACTAGACTTTTTAATCTAAATCAATTGATCAGTATCCTCAAAATAAGTTCACGGATCAAGAAGAATTTTTGCCCAAGAAAAAGATATCCAATTTGAATCTAAGCTGCAGGAGAAAATGTGAATATATATATATATGAATAATCATGCAATTTAAGGAGATAAAAAATGATTTTGTCAGTGAATTTTTAATCTCCAAAATATCTCTAATCTAATCCTCAATTAAATAGATTTTGATAACATAAAATAATGCAAGATTAATTAAATCCTTCATGATCACACCTCTGCAAAAAGTAAATTCTCAATTTATATGATCAATAATTATGAGAGGAATAAAAGAAAATATCCTCAAATGGGCCCCTACATATTAGATCAATTTTTTTCTCAATAAAGTAGCATAAAAATATCGATAATCAAGCATGCACATATTAAAAGGTTCATCACATAATAATCATCAATAAATAGCCCCAGATCTGTCCACAAGATAGATAAAATGAAAGAGCATAGGAATAGCTTCAAATGATATATTGTGCGTGAAAATCATAGTTCGTATGCAAAAGATATGATAAAATGAAGTTCTGGGGACTAAAATGCAATGAAAGTAAGTATTTTCTTCTTACCTTGGAGGAATTATCTACAATAAAATAAAACTCATGGGGCTTTTGGCTATAATTTTTTCAGTACAACATGTGCAGGGCACGTGACGCTAACGTCAGCAACTGGTAGGGGCCTTCTTGTAATTCTCTTGAATGGCAGGGGGCTAAGGTATAATTTGCCCACTGGTGCACATGACTGCACATGCATGGTGAGGGTCATAGATGAGGCTCAGGCTCGAGGACCGAACCTCCACGTAGCAGGTTGCAAGTGGTACAGATCCCCGATGTTGCGGTATGGGTGATGGCGGAGGCTCAGGCGACAGAGCCAATACGTGGCCCGTGGAGAGGGCGGCAGCCGCAGGGCAAAGTAACACGGCAAGGGTCACGTGAGGTGCGAGGGAGTCTCGGTCTCCACCTCCTTCGATACACGACAGAAGGTGGAGCAGTGGAGCGTTGCAGTTGAGGCAGACGATGGTGGTGGTGGTGGACCAACGGTGCGAGGTGATACGGTAGGAGGCGAGGGCGCACGGGTGGAGGGGGTCGACAAAGAGCCCACGGGCCGAGGGCAACGATGCATATATAGTAGAGTTCGAGGGTGGCACTATCAACCAATAGTGGTGTGTGGCTGTTATTGTCGCTCGATGAGGACGGCGGCAGTGAGGCGGTTATGAAGGGCGGCCGTTGTTTCGGCGGCCACTATTTTTGTGTGCCTCGCTCCAATGAAGATTAGAAGAGTGTGAGGTCATGGAGGAGTGAGAGAGGCATAGGAGGTTGCTGGTACGGGAGAAGTGGACGGCAAGCTATTGTTGAGGGGAGCTCGTCAAGAGCAAAGGCAGAGATCAGGTAAAGGGTGAAGGTTAAGGGTTGTCCGGGTTGTGCTGATTGGAGATGAAACGAAAAGGGAATTAAATCAAAGGAGATGGATCTAGCGGAGGATAAGGAACGGGATTGGAAAGGTACCTGGAAGCGAGGAGGATTTGCCTGGGAAAGAAGGAGCTCGAGGCAGAGCTCCTCCGATCTTTGCTCGATGTGTGGAAAGTGAAGCTTTGTTGCGACATAATGCAGCATCTATAGGAGGTGGAGCGCTCCTGGATCTCACTGGGAAAGAGGTTGTCATCGCTCGACTCTATCGAGCCCTCGCAGTCATCGAGGAGGAAGAGGAGCTCGAGCTCCTTCAAGAAATGGCGGATGGTTCGATGAGGTAGTGGGCGGATGATCTTATTGGAAGAGGAGGGTGGCGGGGCATTATGCGAGGTTAAGGGAAACAGCTGGGGCGACAGCCGTTACGCGGAGGATGATGGGGTGGCATGTAACAAGGGAAGTGCTGGGGAAGGGGAGGGGGCAGGGGTCACGTGCGAAGCACGTGATCGGGGTGGGGCTGACGGGTCACGTGCTCTACACGTAACCAGAGAGGGTTGATGGGTGGGTCACGTATAGAGCACGTGATCAGTGAAGAGAGGAGAGGTAGAGAGAGAAATAAGAAGGGATGAGAGAAATATAAACAGAGGAGAAAGAAAAAAAGGAAAATAAAATAAACATTAAAAATAAAATAAAATAAATAAATAAATAATAAAATTATATAAGTAGTAAATAATAAAAATTTAAAATTAAACAAAAATAAATAGAAAACTAAAAAGAAAAAATCGAAAAGAAATAGAAAATGAGATCAAATCAAAAAGTTCAACACGAAAGTTGTTTATCTCAACGAGATCTGCAACTTTCGTGAAGGACCCAAAATCAAAAGAGGTGAAATGTACAAAAACGTATTTTCAATGGTGCTCTATAGATAATAAAATACCAAATTTTTACATTTTGTAATTTCATTGTATTTTAAAGTTGATTTTAATTAGTGGATTAATTTATATACAATATGTACATAATCTAATTTTTATGAATTTTTGATAGGTTAGAAAAAGATAAAATAAAATCAACAAAGAGAAAATATGTGCAAAATATACAATGTCTAATATTTTTATTCCTTCTAATTTTGTTAATCTTATGGGTTTTTATTCTTGACGCCATGTTAGTTAATTAATCAAAGAATAATTTAGAGAAAGAATTTGGTTAAAAAGATGATTATTTACACATAAAATAATAAGCTCACTATAGGTCAAAAACAAGGGTTATTTATTTACAGATTTTATCCATAATTTAAGCATAATTAGTGAAGCTTAATTAATTGATTTTATGGGATTTTGTTAGTGAATTATTAAGGGTATTTCGTTAAACGTTCATATAGAGTAGATGAATCTTGGATTCATCGGCTATAATTGATACTAACCTATGTGCCAGGGTGTAATGAAATTAAATAATTGTTGATCAGTGTGTGCCAACTTGGTAATAGTAGTTGAGCTAGCCTAAAAAATGTGAATAAAACGAGCTCTCAAATACCAGTCAATCTCAAAGAACTTCAATCAAAGGCAAGCTCTCCCAACCATTTCAAAGTGTCCATTTGGACCAAAGCTATTGGGACCAAGGAGTCGGGCTAGCACCCAAAAAGGGCTTTGCATCGTATAGTGATACAAGTATGGGTGTCGAGGTTATCTTAGATAACTAAAAGAGACACACCCCGGTGTACTTCCAGGAAAACAAGTCCTGATGACTCCAAGCCCTCTTGATGGACACACACGTCAACAACCAAAAATACATGTGCTGAGTAATAAGGCACTCGAGAGGACCCTTGTTCCAGTGAAAGGGGGAGAAGAAATTACGCAAACCTAAGCCCTCCATCAATTGGCCTTTCATCTATATTTTCAAGTCTGACAAACTATTGAGATGGTAAATTGAATTCAACAACTGATTTATTCCCTATTGTTGAGAATTAGTTCTTGAGGAGAGTCTCTTGGATTAGGACTTTGGGTGAAGTTTGGACCCGACTCTCATAATTGCAGTACAAACTAAACTTCATATGTCTTGTGCTACATGTACAAACAAAGAGTCTGATGATAAGAGAAGTTGGATTCCTGTTGACTAGAGATTGGTTCAACTTAGGATTGTTGGACCACTGAAATCAAGGATTCTTAATGAGACAAGTCTTGAATTCGCACATGCACAGTCAAGGATTCAACCTTCTAACTCAATATAATTTGCTTAAGGACAAGCAAAGATCTAAGTATAGGGGTTTAATGAATCCATGATTCATCTACTTTATATGGACATCTCAACAAAACCCCTTTACTAAATCACTAATTAAATCCCCTAAACTAATTTATTAACATTCACTAACTGTGCTAAAAATTAGGACTAAATTATGTAATTAAATAACTTATTTTAACCAGGATTGAGCCTATTATTTTTTGTACAAAAATAAAGTATTTTGACCTAATTATTCTTCTATAATATTCTTTAATTAATTAACTAACTTAACATAAAGAATTAAAACCCATAAAAATTAGAAAATCAAGAGAAAATGCAAAAATCTGACATTGTAATTTTATACATATTTTATCTTCGTTGGTTTTTATTTCATATTTTTTATATAAAAAATCCATAAAATTAGATTAATTATGTATGTAGTATATATAAATTAATTCACTAATTAAAAATCAAATTAAAATACAAAAAAGCACAAAATGCAAAATGTTTTATTATCTATAAAGTACCTCCAAAAATATGCTTCATATAGATGACCTTTTTATTTAGGGTCGTTTATGAAAGATGTAGATCTTGTCAAGACAAGCAACTTTCATGTTAAACGCTTTTTCTTTTGACTTCATTTACTATTTATGTTTTATTTTTCTTCTTTTTTAAATTTTTATATTTTACTTTATTTTACTTTTATTTAATACTTAATTTTATTTATTTATTATTTTATTTTCATTTTATTTTTATTTATTTTATCTCACTTTTATTTTTATTTTCTTCTCTCCTCTCTCTTTCCTTCCCTCTTTCTTCTCTTCTTCTTCTTCTTGTTCTCTCTCTCTCTCTCTCTCTTCATTTCCCCTCTCCAAGTCACGTACCTTGCACGTCACCCTGCTCCTTCTCCCTCTTTTATCTTGCACATGCCACACATGTGCCATCTCCTTCCCCTCCAGGCACGTGTACGGCATGTGTTGATCCATCCATCTCCCAATTGTTCCATCATCTCACCTCCTCTCACAACGCTTATTGCTGCTCCCCTACTATAACGGTTGTCATCAGCATCCTCCACATAACCATCCATCTTCTCGCATCCTATAAATCCCTCACCATTGTCGCCCTCGATCACCATCCCTCGATCCGTCAAGAGAGAGAGGGAGAAGGTGATAGCTTCATCCACCTGCGTGATCCAAGGTCATAGATGACCTTGACTATAGATGCTTCAAGGAGCGGCTAAGCTCGGGTCTTCCTCGTCGACCCTCGAGTGAAGACCAACGGAGGGCTCTTCGCCTCCCCTATGCGAGCTTCGTCCCAGGTATTTTCTCTTTCCCTTTCCTTCTTTTCTTCCTCTACTCCTCCTCTTCTCTTATTTCTTACTCTCATCATTCACTATCATTCTCCTCCATTCTCGTGTCACCTCCATCATCGTCACACTCGACACCTCAACTCACTTCCATTCTTCGACCTCCCGCCACTCTTCCTCATCGCCTCGACCATCTGGATCTCTAGCTCCTTTGCCAACCACTTCTATTTGCCACCCGTCATCCACTCCTCCCACGTCGATTGAACCACCATCGTGCTCCTTGCCCTACCGCCGCCATCGACGGCAGCTAGACCCTGCCGCCTCTCCACATCCAGTCGTGTGTTGACGGAGGTGGAGAATAGGCCCAGCTCTGCCTCACTATAGCCACCTCTACCCCACAGCATAGCCGCTCTGCATGACATCGTCACCATCACCATTGTGGATCAAGGCCCCAGCCTTGATCCAACGATCCTCTCAAGGCCCACATCTCCGCCCACAGCCTCGATGAGCCTGAGGCTCCCATGCGAGCCATGTGTAGGCTCGGGAGCCCGAGCCCTCGCCTCCGTCTGTACCTTGTCTTTGGGCACCTGATCCATAGAATCAAACCTCCTGTCATCGCTACCTGGAGGCTTGGTTCCCGAGCCTACCATCTCGCACCCAGTCCAGGCAAAGCACGTGCTTAGCACGTGCGAGCTTAGGCAATTTGTACACAAGCCCCCTCTACTCCTGAAAATTGCAAGAACGTCCTCACCCCTAGCCGCACATGATGTGGATGTGTCGCCTTGTGAAAAATATAGTAAGGCCCCTCTTGCTTTTATTATTTGCATATAAGTCCTCCATGGACAAATTTGAGAAGAAAATATTCATTTTATTACATTTTAGCCCCCATAACTTCAATTCATCTCATTTGTCTGATTTTTGTGTACAATATGTCATTTTGAAGCTTATTTTGTGATATGAAATCTTACATACTTGTGAATAGATCAAAGCTTGATTTAAGTTGAATATTATTTGAGGTTTAATTTGATCTATGGAGGATGATTTTTGACAGATTTAAGTTATTTTATTGAGAAAAATATTGATTTATCTACAGGGACTCGATTGAGAATATTTTGCTAGATTAATTCTCTTGTGAATATTGATAATTATTAATTGAGGACAATATTTGTGGGAGCTCTATTAAAAGGATTTTAATCAAATTCATCTTTGTAGGGACATAATTGAGGATGCATTAATTTCCCTGACATTTTATTTGATTAAAATCTGTTTATTTGAGGATTAAATTATAGGGATTTCCGAGGTCAAATCTTTGTAGATAAAATAATCATTGATCTCTTTAATTACAGGATTCTTATTCATTGACCAACCCTTTTGCCTACATCTTGGATTTGATTGGATAAATATTTCTTGAAATTAAGATAACTAATCTCTTTTGATCTATGGTTAATTTTGAGGAATAATTGACTATTTTATTTAGGATTAAAAGAAAGGAAAAAGCGCAGATCCTGGGCTCCATTACATTGCATTGCATATTTCATTTCTTTTATTTTCATTTTATATTCTGACACTAGGATTAACCTAGTGATTGATTAAGTACTTAAACTAATTTAGAACCACACAACCAGAAATAGTGTGGTCCATGTGTCCAACCCAGGTATACTTACTAGGTACAAATCGTTCCACAATATTCAAGAATTGTGGTTTTTGATGAATTGCTTTCCGCCTATGATACTATAATCATTGCCTATTAAAGAGGTGGGATTCTGCCTTCATCATACATGCACTCATAGTAGAATAATATTTATTTAATTGTGCTCAGTTCTAGCTGTAGGACACATCACAAAAATTATACTCATTATATATCGTTCAATTTAGCGGAATTATAAATACATTCTTCATCGCTAATAGAAATATATATATGCTTAGGAGTGTTTTCATCAGTTGCATTCATTTAGAGTAAATTCAATTCTATTATGTGAAGAATGTGGGGAAGCCTTGTAAGTCCTCTAACAAAGCATACATCATTATTTTCATGGTGCAATGGTTTTTCTTGATTCATATCTATTTTTTCTCACTTAAGTTAAAAAGGAATTGGGATTGATCGGTAGACAAATATTTTGTTCTCATTAAGACCTTTAGTGACTACCTAAATTAAAATTGGGATGCTAAAAAGGCTGATTAAGATAACCTGAATAAAATCAACCCTTGTTTTAGGAGAGAAATACCCATCATTGGATACATGTACTCTCCAGATTGAGCGAGGCGCACTACACTTAAGGATTAGAGACCAAATCCCTGGGTGTTCGCTTGGAATATCATGTTGTAAGAAACCTTACTCAAGGGTGTGGATCAGAGAGTTACCTATCGATACGAGCACAGAGTAGGAACTTCCCACAAGTGTTGTTGGGAATCCGGAAGTATTGCTGAAGCTATCTTGCTAGTGATTGTGCCCCCTCTGGCGTTTAAATCAGAGACCAGGGTGGAATGGCACCATCTCATTGGGACTTCGACAAAGGTTGTCATCTCGTGCACACTTGAGTCTAGCAGGCGAAAAGTTTTGTATTATAAGTACTCATCCTCAAGTTAGACAATGATTTTGTGTAGAAAATTATATAGGAGGATTGATTTGTTGTTACCTCGACTGAGCAATCTTCGAATCTCTCCAAGTATACATCAACCACCAATCACTATAAACCAATTGAGTGCTATAGTTGAAAAGATTGTTTGAAAATAATCCATAAAATTGAAAAGATAAGCAGCCGACTTCTAACTTGCCTTCACTAATGTCTAGTTGGTGAACTTATGGGTTTGATTTGTGTTTGCTTTGTAAGTGTCCAAAGGTTGTACATTTGTACCTCTTGTGTCTTCTCACTCTCTTGACTCAATCATTGTACTCCTATCGATTCTCTTAACATCTGAGATGGATTTCTTTAGGGAATTTAGTTCGTACTTTGTGAGTGCTTCATAGAACCCCTTGTATTTCATGTCTCCCTAGGTTCAAGATGACCCTCTTCTTGATCCCTCTTAGTCGTGGAATGACCCTCTTCCCAACATCAAAATCAATAAGTCACCTTCAAGGTTTAGTCGATCCTGAACTAACCCTCTCTTATCAAGGAAACTTTTTTCTTTGGAAGAACCTCTAAACCTTCTATATACGTGTCTAATTATGACTTATGTACATCTGAAGGTGAACAGGAAGACAGATGCCTTTGAAGAGGAATCCTAGGGACAATGAGAACAATAATGACCTGATGATAGCAAACCTTGTCCGAGATAACCGTAGCCGAGCAACAGAATAAACTACTTAGAGCAATTGGTGGGACTGCAAGGAGTCGTAGAGGTTGCAATGGAATACCTATATCTCCAGAGATTGATGAGGATTGAAACTGGATAAGACCAATTCCTCCTGAGGATGCGTGCGAGCACAAATCACATTTCCTTGTGCTGCTTCCTAAGTTTGGAGGAAACAACCATGAAGAACCATACTCTTTTCTTCGAGACTTACTATTAGTTTGTGACAACCTATCTCATCCTTGGGTTAGTCAAGACTACATTAGGTTGAGAGCTACCCCCTTTTCCTTAATAAATAAGGTTGCATATTGGCTCAGAAATTTAGGGGAGGTAGTCTCACCCTGGGTTGCATTTAAGACTCTGTTTTTAAAGAAATTATACATGGTGAATAGAATTAAACTTATGAATATCAAACTCACAAGCTTTACCCAGTTCCCAAATGAACCATTTCATGAAACCTAAGAGAGGTTTACAGACCTAATTCAAAAATGCCCAAGGCAGGGCATTAGTAAGATGATGTTGGTCCAGAGTCTCATAAGTAGTCTGAACCCAGAAATGCAAGGGTTAGTTAGCTCTTCTTGTGGAGGAAGCTACATGGGCTGACAAGAAGAAACTGTTTACAAAATGTTTTAAAAACTAGGCACAGAAGCTGTGTACAAACCACAAGCCGAGCGTACATACCCAACCCTCTTTCACTCGTATCAAAAGAAGGGGGAAAGAAGACTGTGAACAATATGTCCACCGACCAGAGTGCTGACATGGTAATAATAGTTGATAAGCTAACTATAGTCAAATAGATTTGGAAGAAAGTGGACTAGCTCCATAAATCTACTAATCTGTAGAAATTATCGAAACTGCCTAAGCGGATGGAGAGACTTACTTATAGGGTATCCAAAATACCCTCCCAGACAACACCCCATGCCCAAATACACTAGATTCATTACATTCAAGGGCAAGGGGTAGGGCAACATAGTAGGTAGGGTGGAGACCAGTCTTTCACCCACCGAAAAGAAGAAACCTCTTCCCAGACAATTTACGAGGAACCACCTGATGAATCTCCATTTCATCACCTTTATTCTATCATTTTGGCCTTAAAAACCCCAGCAAATGCATGTAAATAGCCTCAATTTGTACATAATAGCATTCATTATTTGTTGTACTAATTGTACATAGAATAAGGTTTTTAATGCCAAAAATATAGAATAAAGAGAAGAAAAGAAAAATGAATAAAATATTGCAAATATTTTATGACCCTAACCCCGAGACCAAGGCCAGCATGGAATTGGTCGACAAGGAATAAAGTAGGGGGAGATAAGGGCCAAGAATACAATAAATACCTCATTTATTTATTCATTTATTTATGCAATTTTGACACCTATTTTGTATATAATTATTTATTAATCAAATAAAGAAACTTTGTACATGAAAGTTGTAGATAATAATGTAAATAAAAATACAAAATTGAGTTTGTGTAAAAATAATACTCAGTGTACATTTTATACCCAGAATAAAAAGCCAAAATCTCAACTTCACAGACCCATATCTTGCAAATAAAAACTCAAAATCACCTAAACTCACCTTTAATTGTATATAGCTTTCCAAGAACTATTTAATAAAATTGGTTTCATAATTTTTGGAGCTCATCTGTAAAAGATAGGTTTTTGGCCCTCATTGTATACAGTACTGATTAAAATATTCATTCTATTCATTATTTATTATTTATATAAATTGATAATTTTAGAATCTTGTAAATAATATACATAATACATACACATACTGAAATTAGAATTAAAACCAAAAAGAATTTGTAAAATAAAATAAGTCTATGTAATATATAGGCAAAATACCTATGTTACAGATATACATGAATAAAAGGGGAACACATTCTTTTATTATTTTATTCTTTCATATTTTTATTAAATTGTAAATATTGCATCTAATTTCTTAAAAATACAAATTCAAAATAAAAACAAATAAAATACATTAAATAAATAAAGTATATATAATATATAAGTAAAATACCTATAAGTATACCTACATATACATATACCTATTTATTTAAATATGTAAATAAACTCATAAAAATTAAAAAAAATATATCTATACTCACAAAAATAAGTTATAAATTTATAAAATAAGAAAATAAAATAATGAAATAAAAATAAACAAAATAAAAATAAATACATATAAATATACTTATAAATACATTATTAAAATAAACTCATAATAAAATACATTAAAAAATAAATAAAAATCATAAATAAATACTACATTAATTAATAAATATTTTTTATTTTATAAGCAAAATTTAATTAATTCATTTATTATGTCTAATAATTGAGTCAAATTCGGGCTGACATGGACCAATCACAGCCCTGCCAATGTTGACCGTGGTCAATTGTCCCCTCAGCCTCTGCAGCCCGTCAAATCTGTTCAGACCTTGTGTTTTCTCCAAATTTTCCAGGCCAATCCATAGCTCAAATAGCATCGGTCTCTTCACGGAAAATACTCCTGAGACAACCCTCATACACGCCCATACCTTGTTTCCCTTGTATATAGCTTTGATTTCTTATTTTTAGTCGGTCAATAAGGGTTCATCATTATGTTCAAAAATAAATCAGCCACCAGCCCGTCAAATCTGTCAGACCCCCCGTCTTCTTCCATTTTTCCCGGCCACCCCGTCCATCGATCGCAATTGATTCCTTCACAAGAAATGTTCCTGGCATATTGTACATCCACGCCCAAGGCTTGTTTCCCTTGTATATATCACCGATTCCTCATTATTTGCCGGTCAATAACGGCGCATACACATGTTTATAAATAACCCATCTTCCTCCTCCAAATTGTTTTGGCCATTTCCCTAGCCCTAGAGCTACAGCCTTTGGCCAAGAGTGCATCCAGGTGACAGATGGAGGTCCCCTGAAGGTTGTGGAAGCTCGTGGAGGAAGGAGATGCGCCCACGGCGGTGCTCCGGCAGTCGTCCTGCTCCTTGGCCCAACCGCCAAGTTTGAGCTGCGCCTTTACTTTATTAGGTAGATTTTCATTTTCAGCTTTTCATTCCCCCATTTTATTTCGCATTTAAATCAATAGCATAGCTTAGTTTAGCAAAATCGAAGTTCGTCGGAGCTCCGCTCCGGCGACTTCTCCACCGTGCCTCGTCTGTGTTCCGACCGCCCTCTCGCGTCTATTTTCATACCCCTTCATTTCACTACGCTCCAGGCACCCTCACACACTCAGATCTTCATCCGATCTGGAGATCGGATCTCCTTCTTTCACCCATCGCCGGAGATCACCACCCGAGTCCACCCTTCGCCCATTTTCAGTTCTAACGGGACGAGGCAGTTTGCCCTCGTCCCTTGTTTCATTCTGTGCAGGTACAAGGTGCTTTGAGGCACCTGGAGGTGTTCTTTGACGCTCGTCGGAGGTACCTGGAGCGCCATCTCGACATCGACCTGGTGGCGGCGCTTCGGTGACCTCCTGGCCAATCTGAGGCCTCCTGCGGTTAGCTGGAAGCACCTGCGACGTGTTGGGATCCTTGGGAGCAGAAAAGAGCGGCGAGGGAGGGAGAAATTGTCAGAGGAAGTTCGCCCAGGTGAACCTTCTTCCCCGTTCTTCCATATGCCCTCCGCGCCGTCGGATGAAGGAGGAGTCCCAGGAGGAAGCTCAACCGTCCGATGGAGCGAAGCCTTCACCGTCAGATCAGCTCGGCTGATCTAATCTCCAGCGTTCATCGTCGAAGCAGCATTGGCAAACGTGGAGGCGCCACGTGGATAAGTCACGTGTATCAGTCGTTGGATCAAGCGCATTTGGGGGTAATTTTCATATTTATCCCCTGCTCATTTTGTAATTAATTTTTAATTCTGTAAATAAAATATAACGTTGTAAAACAATTGTAAATTTTGCTAAAGGACCCCTGTACTTTCCAGAATTACATTTTGGTCCTACAGCGCTGATGAATCTCCATTTCATCACCTTTATTCTATCATGTTGGCCTTAAAAACCCCAGCAAATGCATGTAAATGGCATCAATTTGTTCATAATAGCATTCATTATTTATTGTATTAATTATACATAAAATAAGGTTTTTAATGCCAAAATTATACAATAAAGAGAAGAAAAGAAAAAGGAATAAAATATTGCAAATATTTTATGACCCAAACCCCGAGACCAAGGCCAGCATGATATTGGTCGACAAGGAATAACGTAGGGGGAGATAAGAGCCAACTATACAATAAATACCTCATTTATTTATTCATTCATTTATGTATTTTTGATACCTATTTTGTACATAATTATTTCTTCATCAAATAAAGAAACTTTGTACATAAAAGTTGTAGATAATAATGTAAATAAAAATACAAAAATGAGTTTGTGCAAAAATAATACTCAGTGTACATTTTATACACAAAATAAAAAGCCAAAATCTCAACTTCACAGACCCATATCTTGCAAATAAAAACTCCAAATCACCCAAACTCACCTTTAATTATATATAGCATTCCAAGAACTATTTTATAAAATTGGTTTCATAATTTTTGGAGTCCATCTGTGGAAGTTAGGTTTTTGGCCCTTCTTGAACATAATACCTGATTAAAATATTCATTTTATTCAATATTTATTATTTTTATAAATTCATATTTTTAGAATTTTGTAGATAATGTATATAATTCATATACATATTAACATTAGAACAAAACCAAAAGTAATTTGTAAAATAAAATAAGTCTATGTAATATATAGACAAAATACCTATGTGAAGTATGTACATAAATAAAAGGGATTTTAATTCTTTTATTCTTTATTCATTTATATAACAACGTATATATTATATATAACTTATTAAAAAACTAATCCATAATAAAAAGAAATAAAATTCATTACATAAATAAAATGTATATAATACATAGGTAAAATACCTATAAGTATATTTACATATACACAAACACATTTATTTAAAAATATAAATAAACTCATAAAAATCAAATAAAAATATACTCATACTTACAAAAATAAATTACAAATTTATAAAATAAGACAATAAAAGAATAAAAGAAAATAAATAAATTAAAATTAAAATACACAAACATACATGTAAATACATACATATACACATTATTTTAATAAAGCCGTAATAAAATACTTCAAAAAAATAAATAAAATCATAAATAAATACTACATTAATTTATAAACATTTTTTATTTTATACAAAAAATCTAATTAATTCATTTATTATGTTAAATAATAGGGTCAAGATCGGTCCGATGTGGACCAATGAGGGGCCAGGGATAGTTGACCTCCGGTCAACTTCCCATGCGCCTCTGACTGACCCGTCAGACCTAACTTTTCCCCGATATTCTTGCATTTTTCCCGCTCACTACTGCAATCAATCAACAACAATCACTTCACGAGATTTGCTCCCCCTTCATCCATGATCCCCGCCGATCATTTAGATCCTTTGTACATAGCTCGTATCGCCGGCTATAGCCTGTTCAATAAGGGTGCCCAGTTTGTGTATAAATAATCAACCTTCGCCTCCTCTTCAATTTTGGTCAGCTTTCAGCCAATCCCTTCCCCAGATTCGGTTCCGGTGATGTTCCTTGTGACAGGAGGAGCTCGCCAGCACCTTGAATCGATCGGAGAGGCGGAGGTTGCACCCACGGTGGCGCTCCGGCAGCCACCCTGCTCCCTAGAGTCCCGTCAGGTATAAGAGCTGCGCATTTTATCTTTTTAGGTAGCTTTTACTTCCAGCATTTCATTCCTGCAATTAGTTTTATATTTCACATCTTAGTTTAGCGTAGTTTAGTGATTTCGTAGTTCGCCGGAGCTCTGCTCCGGCGAGCTTTTCATCTTGTTTCCGACTGTGCCCCGACACCATTTCACCTTCATTTCTTCCCCCTTCGCCTTCTCCACCTTCCAGCCACCTCCTATCAACCGGAGCCTCCTTGGTTCCGCGAAACGAAGCTCCTCCATCACCCTTCGCCGGAGCTTCCTCGCCCATCGTCATCCCCGTGCTTCCAGCTTCAAACCCTGGGTCGAGGGTGACGCCCTCGAGCCCCTCTACCTTCCTTTGCAGGTTAGGTGCGCAACAAGGCATCAGGAGTCGAGTTATCAGCGGGCGGAGGTACATGGAGCTGCGTTTCTTCACCGAGCTCGTGGCGCCGCTCTAGGGCACCTCCGGCCGATCTATCACCTCCAGCAGATAGAGGACCCTTCCAGGAAGCTATTTGGACCCTCAAGTGCAGCGATGATCGGTCGGAGAGCGAAATCGAGGAGGAAGAAGCTCGCCAAGGTGAGCGTTCTTCCCTGTTCTTGCACCTGAGCTCTCCGCCGTTGGATGAAGGAGGTTCCTCCAGATTGAAGACCAACCGTTCGATGGAGCCATGTCCAGACCGTCAGATCTCCCACGAGATCTAATCCGCACCGCTCATCGGCGAAGCGTCATCGGCGCACGTGGAGGCGCCACGTGGATTAATGAATGAAAATCAGCCGTTCGATTCAGCGCCCTTGGGGGTAAATTGCACATCTAACCCCTGCCATTTTTTGTATTTAATATTTAATATTGTAAAATAAATAGAAAGTGTAAATAAAGTTGTAAATTTTGCAGAAAGGACCCTGAAGTTTAGATAATTACATTTAGGTCCCTCCGCGCCTCACGTGCAGTCCCACGTGAGGCGCGTGAAAATTGCATGTAACCCCTGGTGGTTTTTGTATATTGTAAAATAGTTCGCAAAATTAAAATAAATGTTTATTTCTATTGTATTTTTGCACCTATGCCCCTGGAACTTATTTTATTTGCAAAAATTCCCCTGCTAGGCTTAATTATTTTTGTGTCTTTCATCTATTTATTAAGAATACCTAGAAGGCTTCTAAAAATCCACAAAAATTAGGATAGGTCCTCCATGCCATGCTTGTTCACGCCTATATTTTAGTTTGCATTTTTTGCATTTTTCCTAATTATTAAAAATGAAATAGAAGCCCATTTTGCACTGTCTAAATTAGAAAATACAAAAAAATTAGAAAATATTTTTGAAAATTTCCAAAAAAATTATATATGGTATAATTATATATATATATATATATTGAGTCCAGAATTGAAAAACCCTAAAAATATGAAAAAGAAAATTAAAAAAATCAGAAAGCTCCAAAATCCATCAAAAAAATAGAAAAATCTTTTAAAAACCCTAAAAATATATTTTTCTTTTTTATAATTATCTATATATTATTAGTAATGTATTAAAATTAATTTGGGAATTTTTGGAGTTTATTTTATATTTTTAAAACCCAAATTATATTCGGCTATTTATTTAGTCCTATGTTGTGGACATTTTTGGAAATTAAAAATATATAAAAATTAGAAATATTCCAGAAAAATAACAAAAAATTAAAAAAATATTTAAAAAAGTTTATATCTATATAGATTTTAAGTATTTATATCTATATATATTATATTAGTCCCCTCTCTCTCCTCCTATATATACATCTCTTTATATTTATATATCTTACTTATATATATATACATCTTTATATAACTAAAAATATAAAAAGAGAATAAAAAAATATATAAAATAGAAAAACAAAATAAAAATTATAAAATATATATAAATACATAAAATCCAAAACCCACAAAAACCATAAATGGACATGAACAATGGATTGAATAAATTACACATTACTTACATTCCCTTCGCCTCCCAGTGTTCGACCTCTACCTGTACTTACACCTATACACATTTGCATGTAGAGTTATAATAAATTTTAACTCCACATTTTTGGATATTCATTGCATATATTATTGTGGGTTAATTGTTGATCGATTCGGGATCTGTTGAGCGGTCGCCTCAGCGACATTGTGGTCCCGCCTTGTGCGGATTAATCTAGACCCTCGTCAGGTCCCTTTCATCAAATGGCGTCGTTGCCGGGGAGGCAACGGATTTTGTATGTTTTTGTAAGCTTATTTGTTCATTTATTCAATTATTTGCTCATGTCCATGATTTATTTATTTGTTTGGTTCTTGTTTCTATTTGATATTATTTGATTGACTGCTCTAACCCATCTCTTTTATTTGTCTCTGATGCGAGGGACCGCCAAGCGAAGGAGGACCTCCTAGGAGGACCTATGCACCCGAGCATGGTGGAGTTGGCTCTTCTATGCCAAGCCAATAGGAGAGAGCATCCATGGCAAATGAAGGAGAATTTTTGAAGACATTCTCTATCTTATTGCATTTTATTTTATTTTATTTTGTATATTCATGTGAGAGAGTGACACTTAAAAACATGTAATAATATAGGACTCTCATAGGTACACTTCGACTCCCGAGGTCCAGTGCCCAAGGGATTGTTCCCTTAAAGGCCTCGATGATTTTGACTCTTTTTCTTTTCTCTATTTTATTTTATTTTTATTATTTTGTGTGAATGAGCCTTAGCTTAGGAGTTGCTTGCTCGTAGAGTTAGGTCCAAACACCCTAATTGATTTGCATGTACCTATAGTTCGCTTTGGACCTAGATCAAACTCTAAACAGTCGCTCGTTTATCTCTTAGCCTTTGTGCCACAGCGAGCCCCGCAAAGCGCTTTCTCCTAAGCTCAAGTGTGTTGAGCACAGAGGAGGGGTGAGCCAAGACTGGACTTTTTTAGGCTAAAGATTAATGAGCGACTTGTTGTGCTTCACGATAATAGCAATTTCTGTACCTAGGGCGATTTCTTAGGTTTGCATTTGCATATAGCATAGGTTTCAAATTCTGTTTTGCATCCCACATGGAGAGAGCTGGGAGGCACTGTAAGTCTTCTTACTTAGCATGCATCATCGATTTCCGACTTGCATGGCTTTTCCGATCTTCTCCCTCTGATTTTGCCAATCTAGGATGCTTAATGGAAATTGGAACCTCGATAGGCACGTGCATTGAAAATACCCAAAAAAAAGTGATAACTTTAATAAAATTGGGACTGTTAACTCTATTTAACCTCAAAATAAAATGTAATGGACTTCCTTGTCTTGGGGAGAGCAACCCCCTCATTGTATGCATTTTAATTGCTCACGTACACACTAAGGAGTAGAGCCTAAATCCCATCAAGCCTCCTAAGTGATTGTACAATTTTTGTGATTCTCACCTAACTCTAAAATTGAAAAGATAAATGACCGTCACCTGACGGTCTTCACTATGTTGAGTAGGTGAATTGGGGTTTGCCTTGTGTCTTGATTGTGACTTGGAGTTCGTTGCGTTTTTCATTCATTACTAGAGTAGTCGGTTCCGTCCGTGTGAGTCATGCTTTTTTTATCTTTGAGTCTCTCTACCTCTCTTATACAGATGTCTCTTCATTTTGCAACGAGTCATGATATTGGCGCTTGAGCTCAATCATTCTTCGCCAAGTCCTTTGTTTCCCTCTTCTTCATCACTTTCCTCGTATTCTCCGTACCATCCTCATCCTCTTAGGTTCAAAGAGAGCACTCTCTTCGGACCGCAATTTTGACGGTGTTTCCGCCTTGTGTGGAACACCCAATTTGGTTTATATCCCGATCTTCTCACCCGCCCTCCTCGTACCCTCTGTATCACTTTTCTACCGCCCACGATATTGACACGCACGCTCAATCAGCTTCTCCACTTCATTGTGTACCCTTCTTATCCATCTTCTTCGTGTACACCGTATCACCTCTCCCTTTACCTGGGAATGCTATGCATATTTATGAAGCCCACATCAAGGATTATGTATACTGATTATTTGTGTAGGCCGGGCCCATGATGTTGAGGTTATTAAGATTGATGTGATGAATTTGACTTTGATACATTCATATGGGCTTCTTGAGGATTTTTGCTGATGCATAGAGCATAGGTGTGATGCATTATTGAGGAATTTTAGTTCTCGTACACCGGATTAAGGATGTGATATGATGCGATGATTCGATGAAGATTTCATGGGTATTGATTGATCTATCTATCTTGAGATTCCGCCCATCTTGATTTTGAGGATTGACTGATTATTCTAATTCGAACTTCCTGATAAAGGTGTGCGGATCCTACATGATCTCTCATCTTCTTGATTGACCCATCCTTGATCTCCTGACTCTCTAATCCACCCTGGCACTTAGAGGATTCCTGACTATTTTTCGTGCCATCTCAGCTGACTGGATTGACCCAAGGGATGTTTGGTGAATGACATGATTTTTTTGCTCCCTTGCATGATCTTATGCCCTCCAAATGATTGAATGATTTATTGCTTTTGAGGACCTGAGATGACTTGCCAGCATTCCCATGACCCACATTGATCTAGCTCACATTACTCCCCGAGGACTATCTGCGGGAGAATGCGATAATTTCTAGGACTGCGGTTTCATTCATTGCTTTGGTCGCCATTGTGATGGGACCTGAAACCGAGTCAGATGCTATGCTTGATTGTCTTCCCCCTATGATTGTGTACCTGACCTGTCAGTACACGAGGCCAATGTACTAGACTCATCTGAATCCGCTCTCCTTGACGGTCCTCGCAAGGCAGAGCTCCACTTTTCTGATTATTCCATGCCTAGTTCATAGCTCTCCGAGGGTTATTTACGAGAAGCTATGACACAGTATAGCTCTCTTGGTCTCTTCTGCTGGTAGATGATTTGTCGTCTATCGAGACCACATTTTATGTGGATCCGTCTGATGGATCCGGCTCCTTTGAGCCCTCTTCTCTCCTTGACGACCCTCGCAAGGCAGAGAAACATTCTGAATATTCACTGCTTAGTTCGCAGTACTCTCCGAGGACTATCTGCGAGAGACTGTGACACTCTCTTTACGCTCGGTTCCCACTGCTGACTGTGTCTCCGATCTGTGGAGCACGGAATCGAGTCGTCTGATATACATGATTTTTTTTGGTCCCATCTTGAGTTACGTATCCGATCTGCGGATCATGGGACCCACCTGATTAACCTCCTTTGAGTCTGCTCACCTTGACGGTCCTCGCAGGGTTGATCTTTTGATATCTGCTATTTCCATGTCTAGCTGGCAGCGCATTCCCAGAGGGTTATCTGCGGGACGCTGCCATAATTTCTAGATTTGTCAGTCTCTTCTGCCGGTAGCCGATCTGTCGCCTACCGAGACCGTCTCTGTGATCCGTCTGATGGATCAGGCTTCTTTGAGCCCGCTCTCCTTGACAACCCTCGCAAGGGTGAGCTTCTGTTCTGATTATTCATTGACTAGCATGTACTACTCCCCGAGGGTTATCTGTAGGAGAGTACATCATTTTCTAGGTATTCGGCTTCATTTCTGGTGTCTCCCAATTGGTGGAGCACGAAGCTGGGTCTTCTGACTTGTGTACTCGGTCTCCTCCCTGGTTGTGTCTTCTGTCTATTGGAGCACGGAGCCGGGTCTTCTGATTATTCTCTGATTCTTCTCACCTTGAGGACCCTCGCAGGGTTGAGCCATGTCCTGCGGTATTCGGTGTGTACTTATGATCATTCTACCTCACCATCATCGGATACCATGGTGTCTCCTATTCTCTATCTTCCATATCTATCTGAGACCATGATTGACCGGAGGAGTCTGTACTGCTCTTTCTTCCTCCCGGTCCTACGGTATCAGCTATGTTCACTCATGTTGACCATATGAGCCGATTGACTGCTTCATGCTACCAGGCCCGATATCTAACCTTTTGACCTATTGTCTCCGGTAGCTGACACCCACTTGATTGCAGATTCGGGTGTCTTTTCACCTTCTGACTGCATCCTCGTTCTCACATGGAGACGACGATGAGAGTACGGTAGTCGCTTACCAGATATCGTCCTGTACTTCACCAGTTCTTCACCGCTTGTATATATGTGTGCCTTTTTCATCCTTTCTCCCGTATGTTTTAGTGTACCCCAGATCTATCGCCATATCTTTGTGTCTACACTTAGGACATACCTTGTCCTAAATGTAGGGGGGGTACACACCGAGTTGTTCTTTCGTCGTTCAGTTTCGTCACTCATGTTGTTGCCTATACTTAGGGATATCTCACCCTAAGTATAGGGGGAGTGATGCGTATATTCTCCACGATCTATGCATCTATATGTATATATCTATCTTTTCTTCTTTTCTTCTTTTCCTTTTCTATCTTCTGTATCTAAATAAAAGGTGTCGCCCCTTTGTGTCAGTTTTCTATACTTAGGACGTACTTTGTCCTAAGTATAGGGGGGTGCACCCCTGATTTGATTCATCTGTTTATTCCCACCCTTGACCCTCCCTGCTTTGTGTACAGTCTGCTATACTTAGGATTACTTGATCCTAAGTATAGGGGGGACGGTCAACTTCTATTTCCTTCGTCTCTTATTCATATATTCTTTAGACTTGTCTATACTCAGTACGAGTTATGTCTTCTCTTTTTCTTTTCCGATATATGAGGACATAGCTCAAGCTAAGTATAGGGGGATCGTATATACTCTGTATATACTTTAGCCATAACTCGTACTCTCGTATTTTACTAATAAATATGGCTAATAATTCTTTAAAATTCATTAAAAATCCTTAATAAAAAGATGTGGTTGTTCCTCAAATTCTTTTTGTATTTACTGATTAATAAATCAGGTGAAAATATTTTTTGCAAAATGTTTGAAAAATAGTTTGAAAATCTTCGTGAACATTTATTGAAAACTATTTTGAAAATATTTTGCTACATGTTTTCAACCTTTGTAAAAATGTGTGGTTTGTAAAAATTTATTTTCTTTGTGTGAAATAAAATGTTTGAAAAATGATTTGCAAATGGTTTGAAAAATGGTTGCAAAAATATTTTGAAAAATCTATATATACTATTTTGAAAAACCTTTGCAAAATGATTTTCAAATGTGTGTACATGTTTGTAAAAATGTTTGTAAAAATTATTTTGGACTATAGTTTTCAAAAATTGTTTGAAACATTTGTGTCAAATAAGTTTGAGGAATAGTCACATATAATAAATAACTAAAATAATATATAAATAGAAATAAAAATAAACAAAATTCTATAATAAGTGTACATATTTACCTATAAATAAAAACTAAATTGTAAATTCTTAATTTTTGTAAAATAAAGTGGCACGCCCGTGTAAATAGTTGTACATATTTTCTACTTTGAGTGGCAAAATTATTTTATTTACAAAAATTCTTTGTGTAAAATTTATTTTCTTTGAAAAATTGCATTATTCGTTGCATATTTGTAAATAGAATTTGCATAGCATTTATATTCTTTCATTAAGCTTGATGATTGAACTAGTCCAATAAAGTCGAAGATTGGAGCTTGGTTGGACCATACTGCACCTAACTGCACTGGAACCTTACGGGAACTAGGTTTAAGGTACTTCAGGTCTATTCAGACTTAATTCTTTGAGAAATCAGGGCTAGGTTCAAGTCACCTCAGTGGACTAACTAGAGCTTTTAGAAACACACGTATGACTCTTGTCGGTCGTGACCTAACTTGGACACTTGCACCTTTCACTTGGCTCAACTCAGTTGGAGTGGTGAGGGGGTTGGATTTGCCAGTATGAGACGCACACGGGTGGAAACATTCGTCCTCGTCTAGGGAGGGAAGTGCACCCCAACCTGGTCCAGTAGCCATGAGGTCTAAAGACAGGAGATGTGGGTTGCAATAATGCTTCAAAAGAGGGATAGTCTTCTGGCTCAAGAGGAAAAACTCCTTATGTAAATGCTGTTGTAAATAGTATGTTGAAAAAAAAGAGAGAGAAAAGAGAAAAAACTCCAAAAAAGTGGACAGGCTTGTAAAATAAAAAATAAAGTGCCTACCGGAGTATGTATATATATGATGTATAGAAAATAAGCAAGCTTGAGCATCAAAGTTATACCATGTGAGCCTGCAGCTGGATGACTTGACTATACTGGTCTTGCATCCCAGGATAGGTAGCTACACTGGCTACCGTCCATTCTTTTCTCTACCCCCTCCTCTTGAGTTGGATGCCACTTGAACTTAGAAGGGAATACCACGCTCCTCGAGGAAAGAGCTGTTGGATTAGGGAATCATTGGGTTGTCATTCTGGAGAAGTCAGTCCCTTTGTCATTTCAGTTGGGAGAGCCACTATCACTTACACGTACAAGTCAGCTTCATAGTCATAAGGGTTTGCGTATGATGTAGGCTAGTTCTGACCTGGCTATTGAGGTGATTTGAACCAAGTTCTGTGACTCTCGAAGGCTGTTGTGTTTTAAATTTGGTTCCCTACCAGGTTCCACACACATTTTTCACACCAAGGTCTAACCTGAGCTCCAAACTTTGATTTTGTACAGATAAGTTTAATAATCATGATCAATTCAATTTATTCTTTAAATTCTTTATTTTTGCTTTTTCTTTTCTGCTTATTTTTTGATTCTTTTTATACTTATTGCATAAGTATTTGCTAGGGACAAGCAAAGGCAAGTATAGGGGGGTGATGAATCTCCATTTCATCACCTTTATTCTATCATTTTGGCCTTAAAAACCCCAGCAAATGCATGTAAATGGCATCAATTTGTTCATAATAGCATTCATTATTTATTGTATTAATTATACATAAAATAAGGTTTTAAATGCCAAAATTATAGAATAAAGAGAATAAAAGAAAAAAATAAAATATTGCAAATATTTTATGACCCAAACCCCGAGACCAAGGCCAGCATGGTATTGGTCGACAAGGAATAAAGTAGGGGGAGATAAGGGCCAACTATACAATAAATACCTCATTTATTTATTCATTCATTTATGCATTTTTGACACCTATTTTGTACATAATTATTTCTTCATCAAATAAAGAAACTTTGTACATAAAAGTTGTAGATAATAATGTAGATAAAAATACAAAATTGAGTTTGTGCAAAAATAATACTCAGTGTACATTTTACACACAAAATAAAAAGCCAAAATCTCAACTTCACAGACCCATATCTTACAAATAAAAACTCCAAATCACCCAAACTCACCTTTAATTGTATATAGCATTCCAAGAACTATTTTATAAAATTAGTTTCATAATTTTTGGAGTCCATCTGTGGAAGTTAGGTTTTTGGCTTTTCTTGTACATAATACATGATTAAAATATTCATTTTATTCAATATTTATTATTTTTATAAATTAATATTTTTAGAATTTTGTAGATAATGTATATAATTCATATACATATTAACATTAGAACAAAACCAAAAGTAATTTGTAAAATAAAATAAGTCTATGTAATATATAGACAAAATGCCTATGTGAAGTATGTACATAAATAAAAGGGATTTTAATTCTTTTATTCTTTATTCATTTATATAACAATGTATATATTATATATAACTTATTAAAAATACAAATCCATAATATAAAGAAATAAAATTCATTACATAAATAAAATATATATAATACATAGGTAAAATACCTATAAGTATATTTACATATACACAAACACATTTATTTAAAAATATAAATAAACTCATAAAAATCAAATAAAAATATACTCATACTCACAAAAATAAATTACAAATTTATAAAATAAGACAATAAAAGAATAAAAGAAAATAAATAAATTAAAAATAAAATACACAAAAATACATGTAAATACATACATATACACATTATTTTAATAAAACCATAATAAAATACTTCAAAAAAATAAATAAAATCATAAATAAATACTACATTAATTTATAAACATTTTTTATTTTATACAAAAAATCTAATTAATTCATTTATTATGTTAAATAATAGGGTCAAGATCGGTCCGATGTGGACCAATCAGGGGCCAGGGAAAGTTGACCTCCGGTCAACTCCCCCTGCGCCTCTGACTGACCCGTCAGACCTATCTTTTCCCCGATATTCTTGCATTTTTCCCGCTCACTACAGCAATCAATCGACAACAATCACTTCACGAGATTTACTCCTCCTTCATCAATGATCCCCGCCGATCATTTAGATCCTTTGTACATAGCTCGTATCGCCGGCTATAGCCTGTTCAATAAGGGTGCCCAGTTTGTGTATAAATAATCAACCTTCGCCTCCTCTTCAATTTTGGTCAGCTCAGCCAATCCCTTCCCCAGATTCGGTTCCGGTGATGTTCCTTGTGACAGGAGGAGCTCGCCAGCACCTTGAATCGATCGGAGAGGCGGAGGTTGCACCCACGGTGGCGCTCCAGCAGCCACCCTGCTCCCTGGAGTCCCTTCAGGTATAAGAGCTGCGCATTTTATCTTTTTAGGTAGCTTTTACTTCCAGCATTTCATTCCTGCAATTAGTTTTATATTTCGCATCTTAGTTTAGCGTAGTTTAGTGATTTCGTAGTTCGCCGGAGCTCAGCTCTGCTTTTCATCTTGTTTCCGACTGTGCCCCAACACCATTTCACCTTCATTTCTTCCCCCTTCGCCTTCTCCACCTTCCAGCCACCTCCTATCAACCGGAGCCTCCTTGGTTCCGTGAAACGAAGCTCCTCCATCACCCTTCACCGGAGCTTCCTCACCCATCATCCCCGTGCTTCCAGCTTCAAACCCCGGGTCGAGGGTGACGCCCTCGAGCCCCTCTACCTTCCTGTGCAGGTTAGGTGTGCAACAAGGCATCAGGAGTCGAGTTATCAGCGGGCGGAGGTACCTGGAGCTGTGTTTCTTCACCGAGCTCGTGGCGACGCTCCAGGGCACCTCCGGTCGATCTATCACCTCCAGCAGATAGAGGACCCTGCCAGGAAGCTATTTGGACCCTCAAGTGCAGCGATGATCGGTCGGAGAGAGAAATCGAGGAGGAAGAAGCTCGCCAAGGCGAGCGTTCTTCCTTGTTCTTGCACCTGAGCTCTCTGCCGTTGGATGAAGGAGGTTACTCCAGATTGAAGACCAGCCGTTCGATGGAGCCATGTCCAGACCGTCAGATCTCCCACGAGATCTAATCCGCACCGCTCATCGGTGAAGCATCATCGGCGCACGTGGAGGCGCCATGTGGATTAATGAATGAAGATCAGCCGTTCGATTCAGCGCCCTTGGGGTTAAATTGCACATCTAGCCCCTACCATTTTTTGTATTTAATATTTAATATTGTAAAATAAATAGAAAGTGTAAATAAAGTTGTAAATTTTGCAGAAAGGACCTTGAAGTTTAGATAATTACATTTAGGTCCCTCCGCGCCTCATGTGCAGTCCCACGTGAGGCGCGTGAAAATTGCATGTAACCCCTGGCGGTTTTTGTATATTGTAAAATAGTTCGCAAAATTAAAATAAATGTTTATTTCTATTGTATATTTGCACCTATGCCCCTGGAACTTATTTTATTTGCAAAAATGCCCCTGCCAGGCTTAATTATTTTTGTGTCTTTCATCCATTTATTAAGAATACCTATAAGGCTTCTAAAAATCCACAAAAATTAGGATAGGTGCTCCATGCCATGCTTGTTCACGCCTATATTTTAGTTTGCATTTTTTGCATTTTTCCTAATTATTAAAAATGAAATAGAAGCCCATTTTGCACTGTCTAAATTAGAAAATACCAAAAAATTAGAAAATATTTTTGAAAAATTCCAAAAAATATATATATGGTATAATTATATATATATATTGAGTCCAGAAATTGAAAACCCCTAAAAATATGAAAAAGAAAATTAAAAAATCAGAAAGCTCCAAAATCCATCAAAAAATAGAAAAATCCTTTAAAAACCCCAAAAATATATTTTTCTTTTTTATAATTATCTATATATTATTAGTAATGTATTAAAATTAATTTGGGAATTTTTGGAGTTTATTTTATATTTTTAAAACCCAAATTATATTCCGCTATTTATTTAGTCCTATGTTGTGGACATTTTTGGAAATTAAAAATACATAAAAATTAGAAATATTCCAGAAAAATAACCAAAAAAATTAAAAAAGATATTTAAAAAAATTTATATCTATATAGATTTTAAGTATTTATATCTATATATATATTATATTAGTCCCCTCTCTCTCCTCTTATATATACATCTCTTTATATTTATATATCTTACTTATATATATACATCTTTATATAACTAAAAATATAAAAAGAGAATAAAAAATATATAAAATAGAAAAACAAAATAAAAATTATAAAATATATATATATATAAATACATAAAATCCAAAACCCATAAAAACCATAAATGGACATGAACAATGGATTGAATAAATTACACATTACTTACATTCCCTTCGCCTCCCAGTGTTCGAACTCTACCTGTACTTACACCTATACACATTTGCATGTAGAGTTATAATAAATTTTAACTCCACATTTTTGGATATTCATTGCATATATTATTGTGGGTTAATTGTTGATCGATTCGGGATCTGTTGAGCGGTCGCCTCAACAACATTGTGGTCCCGCCTTGTGCGGATTACTCTAGACCCTCGTCAGGTCCCTTTCATCAAGCGCCTCACGTGCAATCCCACGTGAGGCGCGTGAATTTTGCATATATCCCCTGACGATTTTTGTAAATTGTAAAATAATTCTGAAACATTAAATAAATGTGTGTTTATGTTGGTATTTTTGCACAGAGCCCCTGTCCTTTATTTTATTTACAAAAATGCCCCTGCCAGGTTGTTTTATTTTTGTGCTTTTTATGTATTTATTAAAAATAGCTACTTAGCTCCAAAAAAATCCACAAAAATTAGGTTAGATGCTTCATGTAGTTACCTTCACACCACATATCCATTCTACTTTTTTTGCATTTTACCTAATTATTAAAAATGAAAAAGGAGCCATTTTGTAGTTTCTAAATTATAAAATACTAAAAAATATAAAATCTTTTTGAAAAATTCCAAAAAAAATATTATATATGGTATATTTATATATATATTGAGTCCAGAAAATGAAAAAACCTAAAAACAAGAAAAAGAAAAATAAAAAAATCAGAAAGCTCCCAAATCCAACAAAACAATAGAAAAACCTTTAAGAAACCAAAATTATATTTTTCTCTTTTATAATTATCGATATATTATTATTAATGTATTAAAATTAATTTGTGTAATTTTGGAGTTTATTTTATATTTTTAAAACCCAAATTATTTTCGGCCTATTTAATTAATCCCATATTAGGGACATTTTTGGAATTAAAAATACATAAAAAATTAGAAATATTCCAGAAAAATAACAAAAAATTAGAAAAATATCAAAAGCTAAAAAATATTATATCTATATATTTTAAGCATTTATATCTATATATATGTATATCCATATATTGTATTACTTCTCTCTCTCCTCTTATATATACCTCTTTATATATACATAAATATATATATATATATTATATAATTAAGATATTAAAAGAAAAATTAAAAAATATAAAATATAAAAACAAAAATAAATATATATATATATATATAATCAAAAACCCACAAAAATAATAAGGGTTGGACATGAACAATGAATTGAATAATTGTACAACACATACAACCCTTCGCCTCCCAGTGTTCGACCTCTACTTGTGCTTACACCTATACACATTTGCATGTAGAATTATAATAAATTTTAACTCCACATTTTTGGATATTCATTGCATATATTTATCGTGGGTTAATTGTTGATTGATTCAAGGTCTTTTGTCGGTCGCCTCAGCGACTGCGTTCCCGCTTTGTGTGGAATGCAAGACCGATGGAAAACCTCTGTCATCACCTCCATGGGTTATGGAGATCAATGGAGTATGGTACAATCTCAATCTAGTCAATCGACATGATGCCAATTCTACTCCGAATCCTTGTCCACCTCAATCGCATCTTGGATATCAGTCCCAACAGCAGCAATAGCATCCATATCAACAGCCATGTCCCAGTTACCATCCTCAATAGCAGTTGCAGTATCAGCGCCAGGGCCAGCAAGTCCAGTTCCGTCCCAACCAGTAGTACTAACAACCCTAGGCCAAGCAATTCTAGAGCCCCTCCTCTTCAATCTCTCCCGAACTCTGGATAGTACTGGAAGAACTACATGATATGAGAGTGGACATCAGTCGACTTTCAAGATGGAGAGACGAACTTTCCGCACTGCAAACTGTGATTCCCGCTCAAGTCCAAGCAAATCCCAATAACCTTGGACATAAAGATCAAATAGTACTCATAGAATATTCTTTATCGGAATACGATATTTTTTTCACATGATATTACCAATAATATTTCTCTCAAGAGTAGAAAGACCGTAATTATGACTAATCGGGTAAGGGAACGTGGCGACATAGCCCTAGTCTCTACACCGAAGCATGCCTTTGGGGATGAAGAGTAAGAAAGGCATACAACGCCAACAGCAGAGCACCCATCCCCACCGGAGTCAAGTGAATCCGAATCTGAGGGGGAGGATATCCTGCAATAGCAGCAATCCCCCGCATCATCAACAATTTCCTTTTTCAAGCATATCATCAGTTCGAGTCAGAGTCTTGTACAAACTTCTTTTTTTAATAAAAGTGATATTTTATTCCTGAACTTGATCACTCAATTCCTTTCCCCTGTGCTCTAATGACAGGAAATAAGAAAATTAAAAAAAACAAAAAAATGATGAAGAGTCTGAATCTGTAGAGAAAATATCAAGGTCACCTTATCTTTAGACGAGATGATAGAGCGAGGTCCAACATTCAGAAAATACCTTAAGGTTAGATGCACACCAACTAGGATCAGTAGAAAGAATTCAAATTGAAAAAAGAAGCATATTCTCTCCATCACTACATCTCGGTTAATAAAAATGTACTCCCTAGAAAGAAAAGGGATATGGGTGCTGACGAGTCGCTAGATACTAGATTTAATTCGCTCACGTTGTAGCACGTGTACTTAGCGAGTCGGTCAGAACCGAGAGAAGATCTCCGTGAAGAGTGTCTCGGCTTAATTTATATCCCGGGCAAGTCCGGGGTCGAACTCAGGGAGGCAAAGGAACAACTTGGGGTTAATTCGAAAATAAAGATTTTAGATTTCCAATGCGGTATTTTTTTAGATTTTTTTTATACAAAAATCAAAGCAAATGCAAATGCAACTGAATAAGAACACTAAGAAATCACACAACTTAGCCAAATTAATTTTAATGTTAAATTAATCCAATTCAGCCAAATTAGATTTTTCCTAGCATCCTAGTCCAGTGATGAACACAAAACATATTTTTTTGGAATTTTATGGGTTAAAATGCAATAAATAAAAATGCACACTTTTTATGGGTTTTTTCACAATTTATCACACAAACAGCAATAAAAAATTATGAAAAAATTACTGGAACTAAACCATGATGCAAGGAGACTACAGTAATTTTTTTAGAATTTTTTGACAAGTTATGAATTTTTTATGTATTTTTAGTAGAAACAGAGTGACAGTGAGTAATTAATTCCTAATAAATCCACATTATCAAATTAATCAAAATGCGATTTATCTCAGAAAGATATTTAGATGTGCAATCCAGGAGAATTGAAATTTCACAAAAAAGATATTTGTGGATTTAAATAAAAATCGATTACTAAAAACACTCTACACTTTATTTCGGACACAAGACAACTCCAATTTGGTTGAAATTTGGACAGTAAGCTAAGCATCATCAAAGCATCACATATAATTTTTGTGGAATTTTTAGAGCAACCGTGTGTGAGATATTAATTTAATAGCACAGAAAGGGTAAACTATGCAAAATTTCAGTTGAACATTTTTAATTAATTATCCAAAGACCACAAAAATACAAATAAATACCCACAATGTAAAGAATTAGTTGCTCAACATAAAGGTATTTTTCTTTGAATCAAATGAAGCAAGTTGGATGTCCAAATTAATAAGGAAACACAGGGGTGTTTGTGCAAACTGGAAATTGAAAAGAAACAATAGAAACATGAACAGGGACTGAAATGTAAATACAAAAACTCAACAAAAAATATATACAATTTTTACATAAAGAAATAAAAAAAATACCCTTTCTTCCTCCTTCGTTTTCGCACAGGGGGAGAACCCAATGGGACGGCGATGGCGGGCGGCGCCGGTGCGCAGCGCGCGGCGGTGACCGGTGTGAGGGCGCGGCGAGCTGAGGACGGGCACGTGGCGGCGCCGCCTGAGCGCGCTCACGCGAGGGCGGAGGCGCGGCTTCCTGCGGGAGTGGCGGCTGGAAGGCTGAGGGCTGGGCGGCGAGGAGGCGGAGGCCGCGGGTGGTGGGGTCGGCGGGGAGGCCGCCGGCGGTAGGAAGCAGGAGGAGGGGGCGGCGGAGGCCGCGCGGCTGGTGAAGAGGGAGGGGCGGCGGCGCGGCCGCGGCCTGTGGAGGAAGGAGGGGCGGCGGCCGCTGGCTGCTGTTCCTCCTTTCTTTTTTTTTGATTTTTTTTTAATTTCCCTTTTTTTTGCTGTAATAAAACTCTTTTTTTTGTTTTTAAATTTTTTATTTTTTTTAATTTTCTTTAAACAGGAGATGATATGATTGTGGAAAAAAAACTTGTGATGATGGTGATGAAGATGAAGGTAAACTAAACAAATGGGGATGTAATGAAATGATGATGGTGATAAAAAAATTGAGAAAATAACAACGGTTATAAAATGAATGGAAAATTTACCTACGATGGAGATGGTCGCCTATGGAGTGCTCTCGTGAGCACGGTCTTCGCTCGAATCGCCGGCGTGCGATGAGCTCGAGTAGCGCGCGGTTGCGGCTGTGATGTTGGCCAAAAAGCCAACGGATCACACCGGAGAGTGGGCCGTCGTCGCTCGACCGCGGTTGCGTCGCTGTCACCGATTCAACTCAGGGAACTAGGCTCTCCTCACATAAAGATGGATCAAGGGCAAATTGAGGAGGATGGAATGTATATATAGATGATGAAATGAGAAGTTATTATGTGGGTGGAGTTGAATGGGAAGTTGGATTATTAATGGAGTTGAATGGGAGGTTTAAGAAATGGTGGAGTTGAATGGGAGGTTTAAGAAATGGTGGAGTTGAATGGGAAGTTGGTGGTGGAAGAGAGTTGAATGGTGGTTATTGTAGAGAATGTAAAATAATTAAATAAATAAAATGAAATAAAGTAGGCTACTTTAATTACAACAAAATAAAGAAGGAAAAAATAATGGTGAATTTACAAGTGAATACAAAACACCATGTACACATTTTTTTACTTTTCTAATATGTATTTTTTTTGTCTTTTTAATAAGAGATATTTACAACGGAAAAATACAATAAAATACTACAATTAAAATACAACACAAGTATGATTTTTTTGTATTTTTAGTAATTAAGAAAGATAAAATAAAAATTAAAGAAAGAATGAATATATACATGGTATACAATGTACATCTAGGTCCCAAAACCCAACTTTTGCAAATGAGCTCTGATTTTAATGAAACCACTTCCGTTGGATAGATAATTTTCTAACTTGAACTTTAAAAGTGAGTTTGGTGAATTTGGAGTTCATACGGAGCGGGAATTTAGCTTGGAAGTTGGTCTTTACGGCTTTTTCCCATTGGGATCTAGGAGCATTTATTTGAGATATAATTGGTTTTGTATTTTTGTATTTTTATATACATTTTTATGGACAGGTTAGAGAAAGAATTAGCCTAAAAGGAGTTGAAATGAAATTATTAAAAATACATGAAGTTTTGAGCTATTTACAGGTATAAAACTCCTTTATTTTTGCGGCTTTTTATGTGTAATTTATTTTGTACAATCTAATATACAATAATTAGTGTGTTTTATTTACAAGAGTCATTTTGTTAATTTATGGATTTTATGAACATTTTTCTGGGATTTTACTCTGGGATTTTGCTAAGATCAAGATATTGAGATGATGAATCGTGGATTCATCACCCCCCTATACTTAAACTTTGCTAGTCCTCGAGCAAATAAAGAATGAATAAGTTGGATTAACCCTGACTGTGCATGTGAATACAAGACTTGATCCGTTCAAGAACTCTTGGTTTTAGAGATCCTAAAATTCTAAGCTGAACCAATCTCTAGTCAAAAGGTACCCAATTTCCCTAATCATCAGACTCTCTTTGTATACGTATATATAAGGGATATGACTTTAAGTGTTGACTGCAGTTACAAGAGTAGAGTCACAACGTCACCCAAGGTTCCAGTCCAAGAGACTCTCCTATGGACCCGATCCTCAACACTAGGGAATAAATCATTTCTTGCATCCAATCCACCGTCTCTTTAGTTGTCAGACTTAAAAGTGTAGATGGAAGGCCAGTTGATGGAGGGCATAGGATTGTGTCATTTCTTCTCTCCCTCTCATTGGAACAAGGATCCTCTCAAGTGCCTTATTACGCAACACATTTTTTTGGTGTTGATCAGTGCGTCCGTCAAGAGAAGTTGGAGCCGTCTGCACTTGTTTTCCTGGGAGTACACCGGGGTGTGCCTTTTTTGAGTACCTATCGTACCTTCTACACCCAGACTTGTAGCATTTACGATGCAGAGCCCTTTTTTGGTGCAAGCCCGACTCCTGGTCCTAATAGCGGTGGTCCAAGTGGACACTTTGAAATGGTTGGGAGCGCTCGCCTTTGGTGGAAGCTCTTTTGATAATTGACTTTGTAGAATGAGAGCTTTTTCTTTGACATTTCATTGCTTTGTAGTATTTGTGGCTAGCTCCACTGCTTTTACCAAGAGTTGGCGCACACTGATCAACAATTTTTTTATTTTATCACACCCTGGCACATAGGTAAATATCAAGAGATAGTATAAGAACCATGTTCTCATACTGGCTAAATGTGCTGACACTCAGGTTTCATGAAGCCTTCATTGATTTTATCCCATCCTCGAGCATCATTAAATCAAGTCCAAACTCAAATCCCTCATCCCAGTTCCTCAAGTGAAATTACAACTCATCTCATCATAACTGCAGTCGTGTATGTGAGGTGCAGATCATATTCTTAAGGTAGAGACTAAGCATGCAATATAGCACACACATCTTTCAAACTAGGGAAATGTGAATAATTAAGTCAAGGACCCTAATGACTAAGGCTGGTTAACTCAAAATCTCAAGACCTCATAAACCAAGTGTTCTTGAACATCACTAGTCTTGTGTGAAAGTGAATTGTGTCAGGGATTAAACCAACTTATTAGTTAGTTTTTTTTTTAGTTTTCACAAAGGTTTTCTTTTTTTTGTTGACAAACAAAGGCAAAGAAGAAGTTTTTTTTTTCGTTAGAAAAGTTTTGCTTTTTTTTTTCAAGAGTTTTTTTTTTGAAAAAGATAGGTAAATAAGAAAAGATTCTTTTTTTTATAGCAAAAGAGGATTTTTTTTTTTGAAAGTTTTTTTTTCTTAGCAAATAAGGAAAAAGAGTTTTTTTTTGTTTTACCCACCCCATAATTATTGTATAATATATACAAAAAATACGTGAAAGTACGAGCTATGGGTAAAGTATATATATAATATATACACGCCCCCCTATACTTAGCTTGTGCTATGTCCTCATGGCACTAGGTGACAAAAAGACATAGCTCGTACTAAGCGTAGGAAAGCTAAAATAACAAAAAGTATAGAAGTCGATCCGCCCCCCCTATACTTAGGCTCTGGACAGCCTAAGTGTAGAAGAAGAGCAAAAAATGGGGCGGACGAGGTCAAGAGGAGAAATGATGAGTAAATACACATGGCGGGCATCGGCCCCCCCATACTTAGGCTTTGGTCAGCCTAAGTATAGGACAAGAGTAAGTGTGAGAACCGACGTGATCTTGAGAATATACAAAGAAGGGAGAATATGTACAAGAGTGATTGAATCTTCTAAGATGTTGAATCTTGATGCTGCATCTTCATGAAGAGTAATAAGATGTATCTGCTCTGTGCTCACTCTGTATGAAGTTGATGACCTCGACTTGGACTAACTGCTCTTTGGAATCAACAAAATGCTTCAACAGTTGTCCATTCACCACATGAGATTGTGCACCATCTGTGAGATTAGATATCTCTACACTTCCATTCTCGTGCACTTTCTTAACCACAAAGGGACCCGTCCATTTAGATTTGAGCTTCCCATGAAACATCTTCAACCTGGCATTGAACAACCATACCTTTTGTCCAGGGACAAAGTCTTTGCACCTAATGTGCCGATCATGCCATCTCTTTACTTTGTCCTTATAAATCAAACTGTTGTCATATGCCCTGTTTCGGATTTCCACGAGCTCGTTCAAGTTCAAGTCTCGGCAAAGCTTTCCTAGGTGACAACTCCAATTAATCTTCTTAATTGCCCATTCGGATTTATGAATCAACTCTGCGGGCAAATGACATGGCTTTCCATAGATCATTCTAAATGGTGAAGTACCCAATGGTGTCTTGTAGGTTGTCCTATAGGCCCACAGAACTTGGTCCAAGAGTTGAGACCAATTCTTCCTATCGGGACGAACCAATTTCTGCAAAATACTCTTCACCTCTCTGTTCGAAACCTCTGCCATGCCGTTGGACTGTGGGTGGTAAGGACTAGTAACTCTATGATCAAATCCATAGTCCTTAGCTATAGATCTCATTTCTCGGTTCACAAAATGGCTACCCCCATCAGATATCAAAACTTTTGGCACCCCGAACCTAGCAATAATATGGTCTCTCACAAACTTACAGACAGTCTTGCTGTCTGCGGTTCGGGTTGGGATAGCCTCCACCCACCTAGATAAATAATCAACCGCCAACAAAATGTACTCATGTCCTTGGCTGTTGGGAAAGGGACCCATAAAATCTATGCCCCATGCATCAAAAACATCACAAATAATCATCGGTTGCATGGGCATCTCATCTCTCTGTCCAACTGTCCCTCCCATCCTTTGACAAATCGGGCACGACCGTACAAAATCAATGGCATCTCTAAACAAGGTCGGCCAATATAATCCACATTGAAGTACTTTGTGAGCGGTTCTCTTTCCCGAATGGTGTCCTCCAGCCTCAAGTGAATGACAATATGTGAGGACACTATGGTATTCCTCCTGAGGAATACACCTTCTCCAAATACAATCCGGTCCTTCGAAGAAAAGGAAAGGATCGTCCCAGTGGTATCTCCTCGAATCCGACTTCAGTCGATCAATGCTGCTCCTAGTCCAACCATGGGGAACCTGCTTGGAGACAAGATAGTTCACCATGTTGGCATACCACGGGAGTGAGTCAATAGCACAAATTGACTCATCTGGGAAGGTCTCTCTAATCCGCTCATGATCAGGAGAATCCTTAAGTTCAATCCGAGAAAGGTGATCAGCCACAACATTCTTCACTCCAGGTTTATCTTTTATCTCCAAATCAAATTCCTGGAGGAGTAAAATCCACCTAAGAAGACGCGCCTTCGCGTCCTTCTTTTCCATTAAGTATCGAATGGCTGTATGATCAGTATATATTGTCACCTTAGAGCCCAAAATATATGATCTGAACTTCTCGAGGGCCCATACTACCGCGAGCATTTCCTTTTCAGTCACTGTATAATTTTTCTGTGTAGGATCTAAAACTTTGCTCGCATAGTGAATCGCAAACGGAATCCCCTCTCGCCGTTGTCCTAACACAGCTCCTATAGCGAAATCTGAAGCGTCAGTCATGATCTCAAAGGGGAGAGACCAGTCAGGAGCTTGTAGGATAGGCGAGGTACAAATCTTCCTTTTCAAGAGCTCAAAGGCCTCCAGACACCTGTGATCTACAATGAACTCTATGTCTTTCCCTAAGAGCTCAGTCAGTGGGCGGGCGATCTTTGAAAAATCTTGAATGAATCTCCTATAGAATCCAACATGCCCTAAGAATGACCGCACTGACTTCACGTTGGTAGGTGGATCGAGTTTCTTGATCACCTCCACCTTGGCAGGGTCAACCTCCATTCCCCTTTTGGAGATGACATGCCCCAACACGATACCCTCCGTCACCATAAAGTGACTCTTCTCCCAGGAGAGTACCAGATTCACCTCTCTACACCTCGTGAGGACTCGGTCCAAGTGCGCTAAACATGTATCAAAAGAATCACCATGAACCGAGAAGTCATCCATGAACACTTCCAGGAAATCTCCCACCATCTCGGCAAATATGGCTATCATGCACCGCTGAAATGTGCCCGGGGCATTGCAGAGCCCGAATGGCATGCGCCTGAAAGCATAAGTGCCGAATGGACATGTGAATGTGGTCTTTTCCTGGTCCTCAGGGGCAATGGCCACCTGGTTGTAGCCTGAGTACCCGTCAAGAAAACAGAAGAACTCTTTCCCTGCGAGTCTCTCCAAGATCTGATCAATAAAAGGCAAGGGAAAGTGATCTTTCTTGGTCGCAGCATTCAGGCGCCTGTAGTCGACACAGACGCGCCACGACGTGGGTACTCGTGTCGCGATCTCTACCCCCTCCTCGTTGGTGACCATCTGAATTCCCGACTTCTTCGGGACAACATGAAGTGGGGCCACCCACTTGGAGTCAGAAATAGGGTATATGAACCCTGCCTTGCACCATTTCTCAATTTCATTCTTCACCACTTCCCGTAGATTGGGGTTTAGTCTCCTCTGAAACTCACGGGAAGGTCTCACATTATCCTCAGTAAAAATGTGGTGCGAGCAGAGAGCGGGGTTGATGCCCACGAGATCCGACACTGTCCAGCCTATTGCTTTGCGGTTCCTCTCTAAGACCTCTAACAACCTAGACTCCTGTTCTAAAGACAAGTCTGAGCTAATGATGACAGGATATCTCTCTTTGGGTCCCGCAAGAAAGGCGTACTTGAGTGTAGGAGGTAGTGATTTCAGTTCTGGCAATGTGGTATCATCAAGCAGATCTGGCTGAACTGAATCTGAATCTGGTTCCGTGCTGCATGAAGGTGGGCTAAGCTGAGTAGTACTCGCCACCAAATCAGAAGTATCGGGAGTCGGATCGTCAAAAGTATCGAAACAATCGGCAAAATCCACGTCCGACTCGTCATCTATGTCGCATGATTGTTCCGAAGAGGATGGAACTAACAGATCCGGTTGGATCTCTAAGTCATCATGAGAATAGGTTGATGCATCTCTAGCAAGATCAGACAACACCTGGCAAACTGCATCATGCACTATATCCTCTCCAGATGAAAGGGTCTCGCTCTGTCCTGAAGGAATCTGTCCCCAAATCCCAACTGTGCTAATCATATTGCAATCTGCCTCTGAAGATGAGTACTCTGTACTACTCTCTGAATCAGGTCGCTGACACTTGGTTTGCTTCATCTCAAGGTTCACTTCTCCACCTGGAGATCTGAACTTCATCATTCCCGTACCATAATCGAAAGTTGCGCATGCGGTCCTAAGGAAGGGTCGCCCGAGAATGATCTGAGATTCTCTCCAATGATTGGGGGTCTCCATGTCTAAGACTGTGAAGTCCACCTGATAGTTCTGCCCCTCAATCGAGATAACGACGTTCTTCACTTCTCCCTTAGGTCTCTTCATTGAACGATCTGCGAATTGGAGTAAAGCTCTAGATTTGCGAAGTGGTCCCAACTCCAATTTCTGATATAAGGCTAAGGGAAGTAAGTTGATCGAAGAACCGTTATCTAAGAGTGTGCGTGCAAACGCAATGTCGTCAATACGACTCTCCACATAGTGAGCACCCATGTCTCTCTTTTTCTTTGGCAAAGTCTGATTCTTGAGACAATAGGTTGTGGCTACTGATAAGACATGTGTCTTTATATTTCGGTTATCTTTCTTCCTGCTAACCCTTCTAGGTGTGCATCTCACCTTAAGGTATTTTTGGAAGGCAGGATGGTTAGCCACATATTCATCAAATGGCACCTTAACTGTGATGTTTTCTTTACAAAACCGTGCCATGTCGGGGTCATCTTTCTGAATCTTTTTGATGCGCTTTCCTGCCGTAAGAGCACGGGGGAAAGGGATTGAAGCTAGGGAAACAGAGGATGAAGAATCTGAATCATGAACTGAAAGATCATTCTTTGCATTAACGGAAACAGAGTTCTTCATACATGAATCTTTGTGATGCAACATGGACTCAAAATCTAAACTATCTACTACAGGTTGTGGAATAGAAGCTGGAGTGGTATCCGCCACAACCGGAGATGCAAGGTCCTCCGTAGACTCAGAAGAATATCCATGCTGACGATGCTGCATACGTGCTCTCCTCCTCCTCTTGGCTCCCTGAGTAGAAATCCTCAAATGGTGCTGATGGGGCTCTGAAATATGATGCCTATCCTCCTCGTCCTCTGAAGACTCCTCAGGTAGAGCTCCAGAGATGCCCCTCCTCGTGTCCCTCGCCCGGTCAGGTACGACCACGGTCCTTCCGCTCCTGAGTGACATGTGGTTAGCCTCGTCACACAAAAGAATCTCATGTTCAGATTTAGGAGATGCTGAATAGTATACCTGACCAAAGTGTTGCTGAGAACTAGAACGGTTCAGGCTATTAGGGTTAGCCTGAACTTGGGCTGGGATCGAGGTAGAGGGTGCAGTCTGCTCATCTCGCCATCTGGACAGGCGGTTGACATCCACCCGTAAGTCCTGAACCTCGTTCCTGTAGGAACGTAGCTCATCGAGTATCTGCTGCTGAATATCCACGGGACTAGACGATGAAGGAAGTGGATAAGATTGGGAAGAAGAACGGGAAGACTGGCCCTGCTGGCTAGTGTACTGCCTCTGCCGCTGCTGCTGGGGTTGCGGACCCTGCTGGCCCGTCTGGTAATGGCCCTGTCGGCCATACTGCTGGTGCTGCTGCCTCTGCTGCTGGGGTGGATAGAATCCAGGGCTTTGCTGTGATGGAGGTGGTGCGGAGGTGAATGCGGTGTTGTGAAAGGTCGGGGGACGCTGATAGGTCTGTCGGTCTCCCGTACTTCCCTGCCTGGCAGGGTCCTGAGTATACCATATCCCATTCACCTCCCAAACTGGTGGAGGCTCCTCCTGGACTGTCTCTGCTACTGGAGGTGGCTGCTGGAAAGAGTGGGTGTAGGATTGGTCCTGCTCCCACGGCTGGGGTTGCCCTGACACCAACTGCTCCTGAACATGGTGAACTCGGTATACGGGAGTAGAGGGTGCAGTCACGGCGGGTATCCTTATCTTAGATACCTTCTCAGTCAACTCCTCCATCTGTTTTGGAAGTTTGGAGACGCTCCGGTCTAACTCATCAATCCTCCTGTCGATCTTCTCCACTACAGTAAGCTTGTCAGCCAGAAGTCCCATGCTAGGGATCACGTCCTGAGAGAGATCGACTACAGCTGATTTTCCCCCTCCAGATGAGAGTGAACTGGGGGATGGTGTATAGGCCCTGCTGGCCATCTGTGAGCGGCTAGTTTCAGCCATCTGCTCGAATACCCTCCAGACGGTATCCGCTCCTCGTGATGTATAGCTGCCTCCACAGGCAGCGCTCACTAAACCCTGCATCTCAGGGTTGAGACCAGTGAAGAAGGATTGGACCAAGATGTTGTCATCTAATCTATGACAAGGGCACTTTTGCAGGATGTCCTTGAATCTTTCCCAAGCATCACAGAAGGCTTCATTGGGTAATTGGGAAAAACTCGTAATGCGCGTCCTCATCATGTTAGTTCTACTCAAAGGGTAGAACTTCTTCAAAAATAGGTCCTTGAACTGGGCATATGTGGTGACGATGATTCCAAGATTCTTCACCCAGTAATCGGCTTTTCCACCCAAGGCAAATGGAAGGGCTTTGAGCCTAATATAATCCTGGCTAACATTGTTATGTTTGAGGTTAGCACAGATGAGCTCAAAGTCCCTTAGGAATGCATATGGCTCCTCAGAAGCATTCCCATCAAAATGTGGCAGCAGGTTCAGGAAATGCGGCTTCAGCTCAAAATCAACCTCGGGTTCGGCCGGACTCAAGTAGTTATGAATTTGATATTGTCCGGGGTTATAAGCCGCATCCATTGGTAGTTGGACCCCAACATTTAACTGTCCTAACTGAGCTCTCAGTAATGCTTGTTGCTGCTCAGATGCAGCCAATCGGGCTAGTATACTTCTCATCGGGTCTTCATGGTTCTCTTCTTCCTCTTCTTTCTTCTTTGGAGGCATTTTAGTCGTGTCTTCTATATGGCCTGAATCAGCAATGTTTTCTTGATTAGAAGAGGATTTATGAATCATGATATTCTCACCAAGGCGATGGTCTTCCTCGGTGAGGTGGGAAGAGAGAAATGGAATGGTTTGAGAGTAACCATCCCGGGAGTGAGTGATCCTGGGCTCAAGAGGGTCATGAGTCCAGGTTGGTCCAAGTTGCGCTTGGACCTTTGAAGATGTACTTTTTGAAGGGTTCAATGAGAGATTCGCAAAGTCCGAATAAATATCCCCCCAATCAGTCATCTTTGATGTCAAAAGAACCGATTAGATCATGATAATCAATGAGGCACTAGTTCTACGGTGCACGTAAATGTGCGGAGTGAACTCACACAATTCAAACGCAATTCAAACCCCCAATTTCACCAACTCAACACGTGATGGCCGTAAGAGTTCGGCCGATTTATCTGGTCAATTTTAGTTGGCGATAATACAATCTTGGAAAGATTAACGAGCTGTTAGGTGCCCGTATTTTCCTACAGACTGACCCGGTTCTTACGACTAGTTTGACCTACTTTCAGCCAGTATAGGAGTAAGTACGGACCGTAAAAATACGGCTACCCATTCCTTGAGGACTAAGGCGTCCTCTAAACCTCCCACTCTGCTAAGGAAGTCCGGACCGTTTACCGGCTACCCGTAAATCCTCACTGAAAAGTAGCTAATCGCCTAAAAAGAAAGAACCAGTAGTAAGTAAGAAATCCAGACTTGGCTCTATCCTAGGGTCGTCTCTCTCTCACTTGCAATTAAAACAAACAATGAGGGCTTTTCTACACCCGAGAACAAGGGTTCTTTTATTCCAATTAATTAGATCGACCTGCTCAATTCAGTCCCAATTTTAGAGTTAGGTTATCACTTGAATTTTATGTGAACACACAAGCACGTCTACCGTTCAGTCCCAATTTTCTTTTGACCTTAAGTTGTAAAACAAGATGGGAATCGGAAATCAGAATGCAAACGAGAAACTATGATGCATGCTCAGAAGAAGGTATACTTACAGTGAATCCCAGCACTCTTCATGTGTTATGCAAAACTGAATTTGTAAATATTACACTAAATGCATGCAGATCGAGAAAACCGCACCTAAACAATATACTATTAGCGGGGAAGAATTGATTGAATTTGAGCTAAATAGTACGTGTCTATGTGCGTCTCATTATGAATCTTATAAGATAAGTGAATCTTTTAAGATATGTGTGGCCTAAATTACGATGGGCACAAACAAGTTTGAATCTAAACTACCGTGTGCCTAATCCTTAATTTCGCCACTCAAGTCAAGCCCCACCCTCGCCGGAGAGTGAAACAGGCTCGACACACCACAAATAATGTCTAAGTCTTTTTACATGCGCGAGCTCTCAAACAAGAGCCGCTAGAAAGGAGCAACTACCTAAATAATTACAATAATTTACAAAAAATTCTCTCAAAAATAAATAAATTATCCTCGCGCTTCAACAGTCGGCTCGCGTCGCGTCTGTCGACCTCCGATGCACTCCAAGTCCACCGGGCCCTCGCAAGGAAAATAAGATTTTTGATTAGAGAGATAAAAACAAAATATATACAAAAAATATAAAGAGAAATAATTGCAAAAAAAAGAATAAATACAAGTGGGCTCGGGGGTCAGACTACCCGAGTAAATGGAAAATTAAATCCAAATTTTTAAATTAATCCCTAAGTTGTTTGCCTCCCCGGCAACGGCGCCATCTGACGAGTCGCTAGATACTAGATTTAATTCGCTCACGTTGTAGCACGTGTACTTAGCGAGTCGGTCAGAACCGAGAGAAGATCTCCGTGAAGAGTGTCTCGGCTTAATTTATATCCCGGGCAAGTCCGGGGTCGAACTCAGGGAGGTAAAGGAACAACTTGGGGTTAATTCGAAAATAAAGATTTTAGATTTCCAATGCGGTATTTTTTTAGATTTTTTTTATACAAAAATCAAAGCAAATGCAAATGCAACTGAATAAGAACACTAAGAAATCACACAACTTAGCCAAATTAATTTTAATGTTAAATTAATCCAATTCAGCCAAATTAGATTTTTCCTAGCATCCTAGTCCAGTGATGAACACAAAACATATTTTTTTGGAATTTTATGGGTTAAAATGCAATAAATAAAAATACACACTTTTTATGGGTTTTTTCGCAATTTATCACACAAATAGCAATAAAAAATTATGAAAAAATTACTGGAACTAAACCATGATGCAAGGAGACTACAGTAATTTTTTTAGAATTTTTTGACAAGTTATGAATTTTTTATGTATTTTTTAGTAGAAACAGAGTGACAGTGAGTAATTAATTCCTAATAAATCCACGTTATCAAATTAATCAAAATGTGATTTATCTCAGAAAGATATTTAGATGTGCAATCCAGGAGAATTGAAATTTCACAAAAAAGATATTTGTGGATTTAAATAAAAATCGATTACTAAAAACACTCTACACTTTATTTCGGACACAAGACAACTCCAATTTGGTTGAAATTTGGACAGTAAGCTAAGCACTCATCAAAGCATCACATATAAGTTTTGTGGAATTTTTAGAGCAACCGTGTGTGAGATATTAATTTAATAGCACAGAAAGGGTAAACTATGCAAAATTTCAGTTGAACATTTTTAATTAATTATCCAAAGACCACAAAAATACAAATAAATACCCACAATGTAAAGAATTAGTTGCTCAACATAAAGGTATTTTTCTTTGAATCAAATGAAGCAAGTTGGATATCCAAATTAATAAGGAAACACAGGGGTGTTTGTGCAAACTGGAAATTGAAAAGAAACAATAGAAACGTGAACAGGGACTGAAATGTAAATACAAAAACTCAACAAAAAATATATACAATTTTTACATAAAGAAATAAAAAAAATACCCTTTCTTCCTCCTTCGTTTTCGCACAGGGGGAGAACCCAATGGGACGGCGATGGCAGGCGGCGCCGGCGCGCAGCGCGCGGCGGTGACCGGTGTGAGGGCGCGGCGAGCTGAGGACGGGCAGGTGGCGGCGCCGCCTGAGCGCGCTCACGCGAGGGCGGAGGCGCGGCTTCCTGCGGGAGTGGCGGCTGGAAGGCTGAGGGCTGGGCGGCGAGGAGGCGGAGGCCGCGGGTGGTGGGGTCGGCGGGGAGGCCGCCGGCGGTAGGAAGCAGGAGGAGGGGGAGGCGGAGGCCGCGCGGCTGGTGAAGAGGGAGGGGCGGCGGCGCGGCCGCGGCCTGTGGAGGAAGGAGGGGCGGCGGCCGCTGGCTGTTGTTCCTCCTTTCTTTTTTTTTGATTTTTTTTAATTTCCCTTTTTTTTGCTGTAATAAAACTCTTTTTTTTGTTTTTAAATTTTTTATTTTTTTTAATTTTCTTTAAACAGGAGATGATATGATTGTGGAAAAAAAAACTTGTGATGATGGTGATGAAGATGAAGGTAAACTAAACAAATGGGGATGTAATGAAATGATGATGGTGATAAAAAAAATTGAGAAAATAACAACGGTTATAAAATGAATGGAAAATTTACCTACGATGGAGATGGTCGCCTATGGAGTGCTCTCGTGAGCACGGTCTTCGCTCGAATCGCCGGCGTGCGATGAGCTCGAGCAGCGCGCGGTTGCGGCTGCGATGTTGGCCAAAAAGCCAACGGATCACACCGGAGAGAGGGCCGTCGTCGCTCGACCGCGGTTGCGTCGCTGTCACCGATTCAACTCAGGGAACTAGGCTCTCCTCACATAAAGATGGATCAAGGGCAAATTGAGGAGGATGGAATGTATATATAGATGATGAAATGAGAAGTTATTATGTGGGTGGAGTTGAATGGGAAGTTGGATTATTAATGGAGTTGAATGGGAGATTTAAGAAATGGTGGAGTTGAATGGGAAGTTGGTGGTGGAAGAGAGTTGAATGGTGGTTATTGTAGAGAATGTAAAATAATTAAATAAATAAAATGAAATAAAGTAGGCTACTTTAATTACAACAAAATAAAGAAGGAAAAAATAATGGTGAATTTACAAGTGAATACAAAACACCATGTACACATTTTTTTACTTTTCTAATATGTAATTTTTTTTGTCTTTTTAATAAGAGATATTTACAACGGAAAAATACAATAAAATACTACAATTAAAATACAACACAAGTATGATTTTTTTGTATTTTTAGTAATTAAGAAAGATAAAATAAAAATTAAAGAAAGAATGAATATATACATGGTATACAATGTACATCTAGGTCCCAAAACCCAACTTTTGCAAATGAGCTCCGATTTTAATGAAACCACTTCCGTTGGATAGATAATTTTCTAACTTGAACTTTAAAAGTGAGTTTGGTGAATTTGGAGTTCATACGGAGCGGGAATTTAGCTTGGAAGTTGGTCTTTACGGCTTTTTCCCATTGGGATCTAGGAGCATTTATTTGAGATATAATTGGTTTTGTATTTTTGTATTTTTATATACATTTTTATGGACAGGTTAGAGAAAGAATTAGCCTAAAAGGAGTTGAAATGAAATTATTAAAAATACATGAAGTTTTGAGCTATTTACAGGTATAAAACTCCTTTATTTTTGCGGCTTTTTATGTGTAATTTATTTTGTACAATCTAATATACAATAATTAGTGTGTTTTATTTACAAGAGTCATTTTGTTAATTTATGGATTTTATGAACATTTTTCTGGGATTTTACTCTGGGATTTTGCTAAGATCAAGATATTGAGATGATGAATCGTGGATTCATCAGGTGCGCACTTTCTAACAAGTTAAATCAATGTTATCAAGTTAGCAAGAACCTTGTTAGAAAATGGTTCCTCCATCAATCTCATGACCACTATACTCTTTGAGCATCTAAATCTGGGTCCTCTTAGTAAATCAAGAGCCATACTCCGATTAGCAGACACATCAACTAAGAGACCCATGGGTGAGATCAGGAACATTATAATCAACATCGAGGGATAGAACTATTTGGTGGACTTCACAGTCCAAGACATGGATGTCTCTAGAAATTGAAAGGATTCTTAGATGATCTTAGGGCATCCCTTCCTAAGGATCGTAGAAGCCCTATTTGACTACTCTTTTGGGAATTTACAATTCGTTGATGTTAAGCTAGAAATGCATCAAACAAGATTTCAGAGGCCTGTTTCAGAATGCAGCATCAGGTCTGCTTCTTCCAAGTCTGAAGCAGAATGCAGCATAGTCACAACAGTTGGGCCCTCGAGGTAGGACCCGATCACAATTGATAAATCACTCTTACATGGAGAGGATATTATCGACACATTAGTCTACCTACTCATTCACAATGACCATTTTATGCATCCTCGTACACTCTTGGAGACTTGGAGGTCTACATTGAACTATCAGTCCCATTTCTCTCAGGATAATCTAGGGGTGAGGAAGACAGGTCAGATGCGGCTTTTGATAAAATAAGATATATCTTTGGCGATCTGACCCCTGAAAGTATACAGTTGGTAGCAGAAGATAATACAGAGGATCCAACCACAATAGCAGCACAACTAGATTCAGCATTGGTAGAGCTAGATCTCTTGGATGATATAGATGTACCAGATCTCAAATCATCGCTCCATGCTTTCAAATATACCTTCCTTGCAGGACCTAAGGGAAAGTTTCTGGTCATTATCAGCTCACATCTGATCGAAGAGCAGGAAACCCGCCTACTAGAAGTATTAGAGAAAAATCACAAGGCAATAGGATGGATATTGTTGGATCTCCAAGGCATTAATCGTGCTTTCTATTCACACCATATATACCTTGATGAAAATGTCAAGCCCTCTCGTAAATTCCAGCGAATACTGAATCCAAATTTATAGGAAGTGATGAAAATAGAGATAGAAAAATGGTGTGGAGTAGGATTCATTTATCCCATCTCATACTCCAAGTGAGTGGCACCCTTGCATGTAGTCCCAAAGAAGTAGGGACTCCAAATAAACACAATGAGGAGGGAGTGGAGATCACAACACGAGTACCCACGTCGTGGCACGTCTATGTGGATTACAGACGCTTAAATGTCGCAACGAAGAAGGACCACTTCCCATTGCCATTTATTGATCAAATTCTGGAGAGACTAGAGGGAAGAAAATACTTCTGCTTTTTGGATGGGTACTCTGGCTACAATAAGCAGCCATCGCCCTCGAGGACTAAGAAAAGATAACATTTACTTGTCCCTTCGGTACTTACGCATTCAAGCGCATGCCTTTTGAGTTGTGTAACACTCTTGGCACTTTTCAGCGATGCATGATTATTGTATTTAACGAGATGGTTGGAGAATTATTGGAAGTCTTTATGGATGACTTCTCAGTCCACAGTGATTCATTCGATGATTATCTCACGCACCTAGACCGAGTTCTCGAGAAATGTAGGGAAGTTAATCCGGTTGCTCTTTTGGGAGAAATTCCATGCCTTGGTAAAGGAGGGCATCGTTTTTGGGTACGTCATCTCTAAGAAGGGAATGGAGGTTGACTCAGCCAAGGTGGATATGATCAAGAAACTCGAGCCACCATCCAATGTGAAGCAAGTACGGTATTTTCTTGGGCATGTCATTTTATAGGATATTTATCAAAGACTTTTCAAAAATTGCCTGACTACAAACTGAGCTCTTAGGAAAAGACACTGTGTTCATTATTGGTCATAAGTGTCTTGAGTCCGTCGAGCTACTGAAAATAAATATTATAGAAATTCACTTGATACAAGCCCCTAACTGGTCTCTTCCCTTCGAGATCATGACCGACACTTCTGATTTTATAGTAGGGCTCTTCTAGGACAGAGGAGAGATGAAGTCCCGTATGCTATTCACTACGCAAGTAAAGTTTTGGATCCAACTCAGAAAAATTACGTTGTGACAGAAAAAGAGATGCTTGTCGTAGTCTTCGCCTTGGAAAATTTCAGATATTAACTTCTTGGATCAAAGGTGATAGTTTTTACAGATCACTCAAACATTTGTTATTTGATGGTAAAGAAAGACGCAAAGGTATGTCTTCTTAGATGCATTATCCTCCTCCAAGAATTTGATTTGGAGATTAAAGACAAACCTGGAGTGAAGAATGTGATGGTTGATCATCTGTCATAGATCAAGCAAAATAAAATCACTGAGTCAGAATCGATCTGTGAATCCTTCCCAGATGAGTCCATTTATGTTATTAACTCTCTCCTATGGTACGGTGGCATGGTTATCTATCTTGTCTCTAAGAAAGTTCCACAAGGTTGGCCCAAGAACAGAATAAACCGACTAAAGTCGGAATCCAGACCAACATTGGACAATCCGTTCCTTTTCTTTGAAGGATCGGATTGTATATGCAGAAGATGTATTTCTCAAGAGGAATATCGAAGTGTCCTCACTCTATGCCATACACTAGAGGTAGGAGGACACCACTCCGGGAAGAGAGCTGCTGAGAAGATATTACAATGTGCATTTTATTGGATGACCTTGTTTAAGGATGCCTGCAATTTTATCAGGTCATACCTGGTCTATCAGAGAATGGGAGGGACCATCGGTCCCAAGCCATGCCCATGCAATCAGTGATCATCTGTGATGTATATGACACATGGGCATTGACTTTATGGGCTCATTCCCTAATAACCAAGGATTTGAAAATATTCTTCTCACGGTGGACTATGTCAAAGTAAGTGGAGACTATCCCTAATTGAGCTGCAGACAGCAAGATCGTTTGTATATTTCTAAAAAGACGTATTATTTCAAGGTTTGGGATCCCCAAGGTTCTGATATCTGATAGGGGTAGGCACTTTGTCAACATGGAGGTGAAGAAGTTGACTAAGGACTACAACATTGAGCACTGTGTCACTATTCCTTACCATCCACAATCTAATGGCATGGCAGAGATGTCAAACAGGGAGGTCAAAAGAAATTTACAAAAGCTAGTCTGCCCTGACAAGAAGAACTAGTCCCAATTCTTGGACCATGTTCTATGGGCTAATAGGGTGGCTTACAAAAACCCATTTGGGCACCTCCTTGTTAAGAATGGTCTTTGGCAAGCCATGTCATTTGCCTGCAGAGTTAGTGCACAAATCGGAATGGGCAATCAGGAAGATCAACTGGAATTGTCGTCTAGGAAAGAAGAATAGATATATGAATCTAAATGAGCTCTTAGATATTAGAAACCGTGCATATGAAAACATCATGATCTACAAAGACAAGGTAAAGAAATGGCATGACAGGCATGTCAGAACTAAAAACTTTTTCCTAGGATAGAAATGTGGTTGTTTAGTGCAAGGTTTAAAAATTTTCAAGGGAAGCTAAAGTCAAAGTAGATGGGACTATTCATCGTTAGAGAAGTACACAATAATGGTAGTGTCGAGATTTCTGAAATAGCAAATAGTACACATACTTCCCTAGTCAATGGACAACTAACTACTTAAGCATTTTGTTGAATCAAATGAAAAATTGGTTCAAGTTGAGCAAATTTCATTCATATAGAGCATAGATTCAGACGAAAGACTTACGTGACCCGTGTGAAACCTCAATACGAGAAGACATCCTCTTTAATGTAGCTGAAAGATTTAGTCTATCACTTGTACATCCATATTATATCTACTCGCTCCTCCACCTGTGATTACTCGATCATACTTAGGTTGACCTAAGTCAAAGTATAGGGGGACCGATATCATTGTGTATACATCACTTCTATTATTTATTCTCACCCTCGATCGCCTCATTCCTTACTCTTCTACTATATTTAGGCCCTCAAAAGCCTAAGTATAGGGGAGCAAGTCGACTTCCTATTAGTGTAGCTCAACTATGCTTGGTACAAGCTATGTCTTCATTTCACTTTGTGCCATGAGGACATAGCACAAGCTAAGTATAGGGGTGTGATGAATCCAACATCCATCTACTTTATATGGAGAAATTAGCAAAATATCCTTAATAAATCACTAATTAAATCCTCTAAAATTGATTTATTAACATTCTCTAACTGTGTTAAAATTAAGGTTGAAATATGTAATTAAATAACTTGTATTTTTGCCTTGATTGAGCCTATTATTTTATGAACAAAAATATTTTTTTAACCTAATTCTTTTCCTATTATATTCTTTAATTATAATTAACTAACTTAGCATAAAGAGTTAAAACTCATAAGAATCAGAAAATCGAAAGAAAGTACAAAAATCTGACATTGTATATTTTATACATATGTTATCTTTGGTGATTTTATTTTACAGTTTTCTAACCTATAAAATCCATAAAAATTATATTAATTATGTATATATTTTATATAAATTAAATCACCGACTAAAATCAAATTGAAATACAAAAAAATCATAAAAGGCAAAAATGTAGAAATTTATTATCTATAAAGTATCTCCAAAAATACTTTTTTGTATAAATGTCCTCTTTAGTTTTGGATCCTTCGCAAAAGTTTTAGATCTCGTCGAGACGAGCAAATTTGAAGTTGACAACTTTTTTATTAGACTTCATTTACTATTCCTTTTTTTATTTTTCTTCTTATTTAATTTTTGAATTTTCTAAGAGCGACATATGGCAGCTCCTAGAGCCGCCACATGTCACCCCTATTTTATTTCTTCTTCTTATTATTATTATTTTATTTTATTTTTATATTTTATTTTTATTTTATTTATCTAATCCTAAATTATATTTATTGTTCTTATTTTGTTTTATTTTAAGATTTTAATTAGTATTATTTTTATTTTATTTTACTTTTATTTATTTTTTATTTTCTTCCTTTATTCTCCTCTTCTTTTATCTCTACTCCCTTCTCTCTCCTCTCTCTTCTCTCCTATACACGTGTTCAGCATATTCCAGCTCCTCCCCTCCCCAGCACGTACCGCCCATCCTCCCCTAGCTAACCGTTCCTTTCGCCCTCTCCTCCCACAACGGCCAGTGCACCGATTGTGTTGTCGTTGCACTTCATCGCCTCGTCGTAACGCCTTCCCACCGCCATCCCCCCTCTTCCTCATATGACATCTCCATCATCGAGGAAGAGAGAGAGAGTTACGAGTACATGTGGTGATAGAACCTTTGTTCCCGACAATAACCTCATCCCCTAGGCATGATCCACAGTGGATCTCCACCCTACCCCTTCCAGGTTAGCCAAGCTCATCATCCCATGTCGCAAGGCTCGAGCGACGACAGAAAAAGGCCTTAGCCACTCCGAACTCAGGCGAACTCTATCCTCTTTTTCTTCCCCGTCTTCATTTGCCTCTCTGTCCACCTGTACCGTCGCTCCCTCACCTCTCCTCAACTCGCACAACTCCGCCCTCCCCATTGCCTTGGACCATTGCCTCGCCCAAGTCCCCTCCTCCTTGAACCGCCGACACTGGGCCCTCCACCTCTGCCCTCGGCCCGCTCAACCCTAACATGCACCACCTCAACATACCTCTATCTCTGATTTTCCTTTCCACCTATCACCTTCCATAACTCCGCCTCGGTCGCCTCCAGCTCTGAAGTGCATCTCCGCCCTACAAATGATCGTCGTCCGCCGCATTGCACCAGATACGCCTCCAGCTTCTTCTCCACCGCAAAGGCTCAGCTCCGTCCCACCGGTGGAACAATCGTCATTCGATTGGGGGATCCAACAGTCCTCGAGCCTCCATGTCGACCCCCACTAAAGTTGTCCTATGCCTCGAGGCTCGGGCCATCCGAACCTCTCTCCACGTGCTACATGTAGGCCCAGGGATCTAGACTCAAGCTCGAGTCCCGAAGCATGCCTAGCAGCCACGTGGAGCCTCAAGAGATCCAAAGCCCAACTCCACCCGTGAACCCTCCTTTGCATGTGCTGTGCATGTGAGGGCGAGGGCTATTTTCCGCCAAGCCCCCATTCTTCTAGAATATATCAGGCAGGTCCCTATGCCCAGTCACGTGCAATACGCGTGTGCATGTAGGAAAATTGCATTGGACACCTGTTAAGTTTTATAAATTACATATAAGTCTTCCGGGGGCTTTTTTAGAAGAAAACTATTTATTTTGTATGGAAATTTAGTCCACAGATCTTCATTTCATTATATCTTTCACATTTGAACTCCAATTTTTGCGCATAATATGTCGTTTTGAAGCTTATTCCGTGCTCTATCATTTTATATGTCTCGTGAGCAGATCAAATTATATTTATATTAGATGTTATTTGAAGCCAAGCAGAATTTCCTTAGTATAGATTTAGTTTGATTTTTAAGCGAGAGATTCATTCATTTAATTTGTAATAATACAGGTCTATAACTTGAACACTTAGACTCTCACAAGTCCATTTCATCAGGTGATTATTCATCTGGGGGACTTGATCTATTTTCCACAATTTTCATCGTATTCTATGTTTATTTCTTCCTATTTTTTTCTCTTATTTTCATTTATTTTCCATGATTTGTGTTTTCCTCCATGTTTTAATTTTACAAATTGTGGAAAGAGCCCTTAGATCATCAGGAGTGGATGTTCGATTAAATTAGGTCCAAAGACCAAATCACGCATGCACCTATAGTCTCTCGCTTGGACTTAGTCGAATTGAACAAGTTCTTCATGCTAATAGAATCTCTTATTTTAGGATGATTTTCTCATTGCATTTTATATAGATTAGGTTTAAAATTTATGTCTTGCATCCCACATGGAGAGAGCTTGGAAGCATTGTAAGTCTTCTGAATGAGCATTGCATTATTATTTTCCGACTTACATTTTTTCATCTTCTCCCTCTGATTTTGAGCACATATGCCAACATAAGAATTGTTAAAACCATTCGTACTTTTTTGTGAAATATACTCAAAATAAGCAAAAACTCAAAAAATAAAAAAGGGACTGCTGAGAAAACTCTGACCTAATTAAAACCGATTAATTGAATTTCTTTGTATTAGGTTCACAACACCCTAGTTGTATTCAGGTACCTTCCATACAGAGTGAAGCACGACCCCTAAGGAATAGATCCCAAATCCCTGCCTAGGTATTGCCTTGTGTATCACCTGGATTCACGAAGTATTGGCGCTTCTATCGTACGTGGGTGATTAGGGCTTTGTTTGCTTGTAGACTTAGACTGGAGTATTGAGCTTAGGTCATCCCTTCATGGGGGTGTCTGTCCCATCATTTTGTGTTCGAGTAGGTCATTGTCTACTTGCAGACTTGGTCCAAAGTATTGGTTTCGCCTATCAGCTTCCTCCTCTACTTAGTGGGAAGTATGAGATACTTTTATGGTAGTACTCACTCTCGTATAGGGATAGCCACCTAAGGACTGATTGATAAGATTGCATGATACAATCAATAAAATTGAAAAGATTATCGTCGAACTCCTATGACTCATTGTGAAGAGTTTGTGAAGTGACCCTTGTTTTGAGGTCTGTTTGATTATTTTAAAGCAGGTAAAGATCATAAATATCTTTACTTTATGCCTTTATCTCACACTTCTTTTCTTACTTCTCTTTCTTCCTTGCTTATTGTGAGACTTCCTTTCTCACTCCATATCGAATTCTTCATCTCCATCGTCTACTCCATCATCCACTTCTTGTGACTCTCAAGATGTTGCATCCATGATGGCTTTATTTGGATTTTACGAACACCAACATCGATTCTCAGATGCTGACATCTTCAATAATACAGAGCTTCCAGAGAATCTTAGTTCGGACCTTGCAAACTTTTCTCTAGACACCTTGGTCTTCACTCGCTTCGAAGATAGAGACAACTCTTGTCTAGATCTTCCCCTTTCACCAATAAATCCATTATTCGAGACATACTCTCATCTCGAACTTGCTTCTTCTTTTCTTAGGATTGGTCGGGTTCTATTTCCCACTACAGATTCTTCACCTGATTAGGAGCTTGGGTTACACTTGGATATTGAAATGGCTCCTCGGAGACGTGAAAAACAACCGAGTTCGGATGAGACAGTAGATCAGAATGAGATCAACACACAGTTGCTAGCCTCCATTCAAGCTAATCGATAATAGGTGACAGACTAAGCTCTCACCCAAGTTGCATTCTGTGAAATGCTCAACGAGATGAGGAGGGACAAAGAAAGTTGAGGAGGAGAGGATGAAGAACAACATGACAGGAATGAGGATAAATAGCATGCAGGAAACAATGGAGTAGGAGCTGAGGAGGGAGGCCAACATAAGAGAAGTCTAAAAGAGACACACACCCTGGTGCTGGCCAGGTTACGAAGTGGATCAAAATAACTAGGATCTACAAACAATTTGAGTTGAAGCCATCTTTTCTTCCTCTCTTACCGATCTTCCATGGCTACACCAACGAGAAGCCATACATTAACCTGCAACAATTAAACAAGATTTGCAGCACGATGTATTCCACTAACATCCCGTTGGAGGTAGTGAAGATGATTGCCTTCCCATTCAATGTTCAAGATAAGGTGCTATACTGGATCAATCACCTAGGGAAGGTGGTGACGAGGTGGGAGGAGCTCAAGTCTACCTTCTTCTATAAATATTATCCATTGAGTCATTTGAACCATATGAGAACGTGATTTCTAACTTCTCCCAGATGTCCACGAACCATTTCATGAGACGCGAGAAAGATTCAAATATCTCATGGAGAAGTGCCCCCATCACGATTTGTCGAAGACTAGTATGGTCCAGAACTTCTTCGGGGGCTTGCACCAAGAAAGCCAACAGCTCGTGGATGTCACATGTAGTGGATCACATTTTAACAAAGATGAGGATGTTGATAAATTGCAAAATCACCTCATTAACAAGTCATTTTTATCGTAGCATAGGAGGTTATTTTGGATCTACGTAGAATCGACCACATGCTTGAATATGTGGCAATGATTTTTTACTTGGCATGCAGACCAAGATCGAACACAGGGACACGAGCCTCCTCATCAATTAATCGGAAATTAATGATTAAAAAATCAGTGATTAAGTTCATCGATTTAGGTCTTCTTTATGCAGATAGAGTGCACATCACACAAAATGAGGACAAACATTATGCTTACAATAATCAAGCAAACATAAAAGTGCATGAAATGAGAAAGGTGCAATGAACAAGATGTATAAGGTGCATGCGAAGAAAACACACTTTTTATTGATTTTTAAACACTTTTATAAGTGGCACATGATGCAGTACAATGCAAGGTATAATGGACACATATCATGCCCTTTTTTATTTTATTTTTATGCAGAGTAAATGCAAGGAAATGTGATGCATGAAATGATGACCCATATGCATTTTAATTTTGGTATTTTAGAAATAAAAATAATGCAAGATAATATGCAATGATGTATGATGATGCAAGCAAAAATATGCCCTAGAAATAAGCTAATCAATGAGCAATCACAAGTAGTTCAATGTCATCATAAATTGGAGCACAGGGGTACATTATAGCTCTAATAATGGCATTTAAATGAGGAGCAGTTGAAACAATAAATACCTAGAATTTAACATATAAAATTTTGGATCAAATCAATGAAATAAGGACCGTGGACCAGGAATCTTGATTGCTCGAGGTTCTAGAAAGAAACCGCAAGGAAATTGGATGGAAAATAATAGATCTCCATGGGATAAACCTTCATTGTGCTCGCACCATACCTATTTGAAAGATTATTGCATGCCTTCACGTGAGTTTCAGCGTCAGTTGAACACAAACCTCTGGGAGATAGTGATGAAAGAAATCATGAAGTCATGCAATGCATGATTTATCTATCCCATCTCGGATTTAAAATGAGTAAGTCTATTACATCTGATCCCTAAGAAATCATGGATCACCACCATAACGAATGACAAAGGAGAGGAGATTCCGACCAGAGTATTGATGAATCTCCATTTTATCACCCTTATTCTTTCATTTTGGCCTTAAATCCCCAGCTAAATGCGTGTAAATAGCATTAATTTGTAAAATATAACACTCAATAAATGATACGTTGATATTGTATAAATAAATATTTAATTCCAAATAAAAGAATAAAGAAAAGAGAAGAAAAGGAAATGAAGTGCCAATGACACTAAATGACCCTAGACCTTGATAGCAGGTCAATATTGACTTGGTCGACAAGGAATAAAGTGGGGGAGATATGACAGAGAAATTGTACATAATACAACTTAAAAACTCTAACTTAATTCCTCAATAAATGACCTTTTGAGACCTGTTTTATTTTCCTTCTTACATACCTCAATAAAGAAACCCTCAATATGAAAGTAGTATATAAAAATACAAAGAAAAATATAAAATTTATTTCACATAAAATAATACACAGTACACCTGGGACACACAGAATAAAACATCGCAAACAAAACTTTCCAGACATGTATCTCCTCCATACATACTCAAAATTGACCACACTCACCATTATTGTTCATAAAATTTAATTATATATCCAATGAAGATGGTTTTATTAAAAATGGAGCTCGGATGCAAAAGTTGACTTTTGGATCCCTATTATATCTTATGCATGTATATTATATTCATTATTTGTATTTTTAGCCTTCTTGTATTTTTATATACTTGTAAATATTATTTGAAATACATGTAAATAACAAACATAAAATAAAATCATAAAATACATTAAAATAAATGATGTATTATAATATATATTTAAACTATACATGTATAATAGATATACATATTTATTTAAGTAGATAAATAATATCAAAAAAATACAATAAAAATATGTAAATGTGTAACTAAAGGTGTTATAAACAAATAAATTATGTGTATACACTAATAAAATATATAATACAAAATAAAAAATGTTGTAAATACATGTATATATACATATGTACATACATGTAAATATTAGCACCTAATAAATTAACTTGTAAAAATAAATAAAAATCATAATAAATGTTACAAAAAACAATAAAAAATTTTAGGTTTTTAGCTAAAATTAATAAATTTATTTGCTATTTTTTATCCATTTAATAAAGAATTTTGGCCATGCCTTTCTAGTTGGTCCAGGTGGACCAACCAAAAGGCATAGACTATTGACCGCCCGATCAACTGTCAGGCCTACCCGCCTCCTCTGTCAAAGTTCACCAACCCCCCTAATTCCTCTAATTTTTTGGCCTTCATCCATGATGATTCAGACCTCGAGCCCTTCAACTAATCTCTTCCCCCAAACGACCAACCGCGGTTGGTGACAGCGACGCAACCGCGGTCGAGCGACGACGGTCCTCTCTCCGGTGTGATCCGTTGGCTTTTTGGCCAACATCGCAGCCGCAATCGCGCGCTGCTCGAGCTCATCGCACGCCGGCGATTTGAGCGAAGACCGTGCTCTCGTGAGCACTCCATAGGCGATCGTTTCCACCTTAGGTATTTTTTTTCGTCTCATTTTGTCAACACTGCTATTTTATTTGCAATTTTTTGATCATATCACCACCTTTACATCTCCATTTGTTTATATCTTCATCTTCATCACCATCATCATATTTCTTTATCATGTGCATTCCCTTTCTTAACAAAATTTAAAAAAAAATAAAAAACATTTAAAACAAAAAAAGTCCCTTTTATTACAGCAAACAATTAAAAAATAAAAAAATAAAAAAAGGTACGGAGGAGGAAGCAGCAGCATCTTCGCCGCCGCCCCCCCTCCTCTATCCACGGCACCCGCCGGCCGCCCCCTAGCAGGGACGCCGCGCTCCGCCGCGCTGCAGTAGCACTGCGTGGTCGCGCGCGTGCGGTCCTCCGCATCCCCCCCTATACTTAAACTTTGTTAGTCCTCGAGCAAATAAAGAATGAATAAGTTAGGTTAACCCCTGACTGTGCATGTGAATACAAGACTTGATCTGTTCAAGAACTCTCGGTTTTAGAGATCCTAAAATTCTAAGCTGAACCAAGCTCTAGTCAAAAGGTACCCAATTTCCCTAATCATCAGACTCTCTTTGTATACGTATATATAAAGGATTGATTTTAAGTGTTAACCGCAGTTACAAGAGTAGAGTCACAACGTCACCCAAGGTTCCAGTCCAAGATACTCTCCTATGGACCCAATCCTCAACACTAGGGAATAAATCATTTCTTGCATCCAATCCACCGTCTCTTTAGTTATCAGACTTGAAAGTGTAGATGGAAGGCCAGTTGATGGAGGGCATAGGATTGTGTCATTTCTTCTCTCCCTCTCATTGGAACAAGTATTCTCTCGAGTGCCTTATTACGCAATGCATTTTTTTGGTGTTGATCAGTGCGTCCGTCAAGAGAAGTTGGAGTCGTCTGCACTTGTTTTCCTGGGAGTACAACGGGGTGTGCCTTTTTTGAGTACCTATCGTACCTTCTACACCCAGACTTGTAGCATTTACGATGCAGAGCCCTTTTTTGGTGCAAGCCCGACTCCTGGTCCTAATAGCGGTGGTCCAAGTGGACACTTTGAAATGGTTGGGAGCGCTCGCCTTTGGTGGAAGCTCTTTTGATAATTGACTTTGTGGAATGAGAGCTTTTCTTTGACATTTCATTGCTTTGTAGTATTTGTGGCTAGCTCCACTGCTTTTACCAAGAGTTGGCGCACACTGATCAACATTTTTTTATTTTATCACACCCTGGCACATAGGTAAATATCAAGAGATAGTACAAGAACCATGTTCTCATACTGGCTAAATGTGCTGACACTCAGGTTTCATGAAGCCTTCATTGATTTTATCCCATCCTCGAGCATCATCAAATCAAGTCCAAACTCAAATCCCTCATCCCAGTTCCTCAAGTGAAATTTCAACTCATCTCATCATAACTGCAGTCGTGTTCGTGAGGTGTTGATCATATTCTTAAGGTAGAGACTAAGCATGCAATATAGCACACAAATCTTTCAAACTAGGGAAATGTGAATAATTAAGTCAAGGACCCTAATGACTAAGGCTGGTTAACTCAAAATCTCAAGACCTCATAAACCATGTGTTCTTGAACATCACTAGTCTTGTGTGAAAGTGAATTGTGTCAGGGATTAAACCAACTTATTAGTTAGTTTTTTATAGTTTTTTTTAGTTTTTTTATGATTGTGTTTTGTTTTTTTTTAGTTTTAGAAAAAGTTTTTTTCATAAAAAAGGTTTTTTTTACAAACAAAGGCAAAGAAGTTTTTTTTAAAGAAAAGTTTTGTTTTTTTTGAAAAAGATAGGTAAATAAGAAAATACTTTTTTATATATAGAAAAAGGATTTTTTTTTGAAAAGTTTTTTTTAAGCAAATAAGGAAAAAGAGTTTTTTTAGGGAAAAGTTTTTTTTGTTTTTTTGTTTGTTTTTTGTACCCACCCCATATATAATATATACAAAAATATGTAAAAGTACGAGGTATGGGTAAAGTATATATATAATATATACACGCCCCCCTATACTTAGCTTGTGCTATGTCCTCATGGCACTAGGTGACAAAAAGACATAGCTCGTACTAAGCGTAGGAAAGCTAAAATAAAAAGTATAGAAGTCGATCCGTCCCCCCTATATTTAGGCTCTGGACAGCCTAAGTATAGAAGAAGAGCAAAGATGGGGCGGACGAGGTCAAGAGAAATGATGAGTAAATACACATGGCGGGCATCGGTCCCCCCTATACTTAGGCTTTGGTCAGCCTAAGTATAGGACAAGAGTAAGTGTGAGAACCGATGTGATCTCGAGAATATACAAAGAAGGGGGAATATGTACAAGAGTGATTGAATCTTCTAAGATGTTGAATCTTGATGCTGCATCTTCATGAAGAGTAATAAGATGTATCTGCTATGTGCTCACTCTGTATGAAGTTGATGACCTCGACTTGGACTAACTGCTCTTTGGAATCAACAAAATGCTTCAACAGTTGTTCATTCACCACATGAGATTGTGCACCATCTGTGAGATCAGCTATCTCTACACTTCCATTCTCGTGCACTTTCTTAACCACAAAGGGACCCGTCCATTTAGATTTGAGCTTCCCATGGAACATCTTCAACCTGGCATTGAACAACCATACCTTTTGTCCAGGGACAAAGTCTTTGCACCTAATGTGCTGATCATGCCATCTCTTTACTTTGTCTTTATAAATCAAACTGTTGTCATATGCCCTATTTCGGATTTCCACGAGCTCGTTCAAGTTCAAGTCTCGGCAAAGCTTCCCTAGGTGACAACTCCAATTAATCTTCTTAATTGCCCATTCGGATTTATGAATCAACTCTGCGGGCAAATGACATGGCTTTCCATAGATCATTCTAAATGGTGAAGTACCCAATGGTGTCTTGTAGGCTATCCTATAGGCCCACAGAACTTGGTCCAAGAGTTGAGACCAATTCTTCCTATCGGGACGAACCAATTTCTGCAAAATACTCTTCACCTCTCTGTTCGAAACCTCTGCCATGCCGTTGGACTGTGGGTGGTAAGGACTAGTAACTCTGTGATCAAATCCATAGTCCTTAGCTAAAGATCTCATATCTCGATTCACAAAATGGCTACCCCCATCAGATATCAAAACTTTTGGCACCCCGAACCTAGCAATAATATGGTCTTTCACAAACTTACAGACAGTCTTGCTGTCTGCGGTGCGGGTTGGGATAGCCTCCACCCACCTAGGTAAATAATCAACTGCCAACAAAATATACTCATGTCCATGGCTGTTGGGAAAGGGACCCATAAAATCTATGCCCCATGCATCAAAAACATCACAAATAATCATCGGTTGCATGGGCATCTCATCTCTCTGTCCAACTGTCCCTCCCATCCTTTGACAAATAGGGCACGACCGTACAAAATCAATGGCATCTCTAAACAAGGTCGGCCAATACAATCCACATTGAAGTACTTTGTGAGCGGTTCTCTTTCCCGAATGGTGTCCTCCAACCTCAAGTGAATGACAATATGTGAGGACACTTTGGTATTCCTCCTGAGGAATACACCTTCTCCAAACACAATCCGGTCCTTCAAAGAAAAGGAAAGGATCGTCCCAGTGGTATCTCCTCGAATCCGACTTCAGTCGATCAATGCTGCTCCTAGTCCAACCATGGGGAACCTGCTTGAAGACAAGATAGTTCACCATGTTGGCATACCACGGGAGGGAGTCAATAACACAAATTGACTCATCTGGGAAGGTCTCTCTAATCCGCTCATGATCAGGAGAATCTTTAAGCTCAATCCGAGAAAGGTGATCAGCCACAACATTCTTCACTCCAGGTTTATCTTTTATCTCCAAATCAAATTCCTGGAGGAGTAAAATCCACCTAAGAAGACGTGCCTTCGCGTCCTTCTTTTCCATTAAATATCGAATGGTTGTGTGATCAGTATAAATTGTCACCTTAGAGCCCAAAATATATGATCTGAACTTCTCGAGGGCTCATACTACCGCGAGCATTTCCTTTTCAGTCACTGTATAATTTTTCTGTGTAGGATCTAAAACTTTGCTCGCATAGTGAATCGCAAACGGAATCCCCTCTCGTCGTTGTCCTAGCACAGCTCCTATAGCAAAATCTGAAGCGTCAGTCATGATCTCAAAGGGGAGAGACCAGTCAGGAGCTTGTAGGATAGGAGAGGCACAAATCTTCCTCTTCAAGAGCTCAAAGGCCTCCAGACACCTGTGATCTACAATGAACTCTATGTCTTTCCCTAAGAGCTCAGTCAGTGGGCGGCCGATCTTTGAAAAATCATGAATGAATCTCCTATAGAATCCAACATGCCCTAAGAATGACCGCACTGACTTCACGTTGGTAGGTGGATCGAGTTTCTTGATCACCTCCACCTTGGAAGGGTCAACCTCCATTCCCCTTTTGGAGATGACATGCCCCAACACGATACCCTCCGTCACCATAAAGTGACTCTTCTCCCAGGAGAGTACCAGATTCACCTCTCTACACCTCGTGAGGACTCGGTCCAAGTGCGCTAAACATGTATCAAAAGAATCACCATGGACTGAGAAGTCATCCATGAACACTTCCAGGAAATCTCCCACCATCTCGGCAAATATGGCTATCATGCACCGCTGAAATGTGCCCGAGGCATTGCAGAGCCCGAATGGCATGCGCCTGAAAGCATAAGTGCTGAATGGACATGTAAATGTGGTCTTTTCCTGGTCCTCAGGGGCTATGGCCACCTGGTTGTAGCCTGAGTACCCGTCAAGAAAATAGAAGAACTCTTTCCCTGCAAGTCTCTCCAAGATCTGATCAATAAAAGGTAAGGGAAAGTGATCTTTCTTGGTCGCAGCATTCAGGCGCCTGTAGTCGACACAGACGCGCCACGGTGTTGGTACTCGTGTCGCGATCTCTACCCCCCTCCTCGTTGGTGACCATCTGAATTCCTGACTTATTCGGGACAACATGAAGCGGGGCCACCCACTTGGAGTCAGAAATAGGGTATATAAACCCTGCCTTGCACCATTTCTCAATTTCATTCTTCACCACTTCCCGTAGATTGGGGTTAAGTCTCCTCTGAAACTCACGGGAAGGTCTCACGTTATCCTCAGTAAAAATGTGGTGCGAGCAGAGAGCGGGGTTGATGCCCACGAGATCCGACACTGTCCAGCCTATTGCTTTGCGGTTCCTCTCTAAGACCTCTAACAACCTAGACTCATGTTCTAAAGTCAAGTCTGAGCTAATGATCACAGGATATCTCTCTTTGGGTCCCGCAAGAAAGGCATACTTAAGTGTAGGAGGCAGTGATTTCAGTTCTGGCAATGTGGTATCATCAAGCAGATCTGGTTGAACTGAATCTGAATCTGGTTTCGTGTTGCATGAAGGTGGGCTAAGCTGAGTAGTACTCGCCACCAACTCAAAAGAATCGGGAGTCGGATCGTCAAAAGTATCCAAACAGTCGGCAAAAGCCACGTCCGACTCGTCATCTATGTCCCATGATTGTTCCGAAGAGGATGGAACTGACAGATCCGGTTGGATCTCTATGTCATCATGAGAATAGGTTGATGCATCTCTAGTAAGATCAGACAACACCTGGCAAACTGCATCATGCACTATATCCTCTCCATATGAAAGGATCTCGCTCTGTCCTGAAGAAATCTGTCCCCAAATCCCAACTGTGCTAATCATACTGCAATCTGCCTCTGAAGATGAGTACTCTGTGCTACTCTCTGAATCGGGTCACTGACACTTGGTTTGCTTCATCTCAAGGTTCACTTCTCCGCCTGGAGAACGGAACTTCATCATTCCCGTACCATAATCGAAAGTTGCGCCTACGGTCCTAAGGAAGGGTCGCCCGAGAATGATCTGAGATTCTCTCCAATGATTGGGGGTCTCCATGTCCAAGACTGTGAAGTCCACCTGATAGTTCTGCCCCTCAATCGAGATAACGACGTTCTTCACTTCTCCCTTAGGTCTCTTCATTGAACGATCTGCGAATTGGAGTAAAGCTCTAGATTTGCGAAGTGGTCCCAACTCCAATTTCTGATATAAGGCTAAGGGAAGTAAGTTGATCGAAGAACCGTTATCTAAGAGTGTGCGTGCAAACGCAATGTCGTCAATACGACTCTCCACATAGTGAGCACCCATGTCTCTCTTTTTCTTTGGCAAAGTCTGATTCTTGAGACAATATGTTGTGGCTACTGATAAGACATGTGTCTTTATATTTCGGTTATCTTTCTTCCTGCTAACCCTTCTAGGTGTGCATCTCACCTTAAGGTATTTTTGGAAGGCAGGATGGTTAGCCACATATTCATCAAATGGCACCTTAACTGTGATGTTTTCTTTACAAAACCGTGCCATATCGGGGTCATCTTTCTGAATCTTCTTGATGCGCTTTCCTGCCGTAAGAGCACGGGGGAAAGGGATTGAAGCTAAGGAAACAGATGATGAAGAATCTGAATCATGAACTGAAAGATCATTCTTTGACTTAACGGAAACAGAATTCTTCATACATGAATCTTTGTGATGCAACATGGACTCAAAATCTAAACTATCTACTACAGGTTGTGGAATAGAAGATGGAGTGGTATTCGCCACAACCGGAGATGCAAGGTCCTCCGTAGACTCAGAAGAATATCCATGCTGACGATGCTGCATACGTGATCTCCTCCTCCTCTCGGCTCCCTGAGTAGAAATCCTCGAATGGTGCTGATGGGGCTCTGAAATATGATGCCTCTCCTCCTCGTCCTCTGAAGACTCCTCAGGTAGAGCTCCAGAGATGCCCCTCCTCGTGTCCCTCGCCCGGTCAGGTACGACCATGGTCCTTCCGCTCCTGAGTGACATGTGGTTAGCCTCGTCACACGAAAGAATCTCATGTTCAGATTTAGGAGATGCTGAATAGTATACCTGACCAAAGTGCTGCTGAGAACTAGAACGGTTCAGGCTATTGGGGTTAGCCTGAACTTGGGCTGGGATCGAGGTAGAGGGTGCAGTCTGCTCGTCTCACCATCTGGATAGGCGGTTGACATCCACCCGTAAGTCCTGAACCTCGTTCCTGTAGGAACGTAGCTCATCGAGTATCTGTTGCTGAATATCCACAGGACTAGACGATGAAGGAAGTGGATAAGACTGGGAAGAAGAACAGGAAGACTGGCCCTGCTGGCCAGTGTACTGCCTCTGCTGCTGCTGCTGCTGGGGTTGCGGGCCCTGCTGGCCCGTCTCGTAATGGCCCTGTCGGCCATACTGCTGGTATTGCTGCCTCTGCTGCTGGGGTGGATGGAATCCAGGGCTCTGCTTTGACGGAGGTGGTGCGGAGGTGAATGAGGTGTTGTGAAAGGTCGGGGGATGCTGATAGGTCTGTCGGTCTCCTGTACTTCCCTGCCTGGCAGGGTCCTGAGTATAAAATATCCCATTCACCTCCCAAACTAGTGGAGGCTCCTCCTGGACTGTCTATGCTACTGGAGGTGGCGGCTGGAAAGAGTGGGTGTAGGATTGGTCCTGCTCCCACAGCTGGGGTTGCCCTGACACCAACTGCTCCTAAACATGGTGAACTCGGTATACGGGAGCAGAGGGTGCAGTCACGGCGGGTATCCTTATCTTAGATACCTTCTCAGTCAACTCCTCCATCTGTTTTGGAAGTTTAGAGACGCTCCGATCTAACTCATCAATCCTCCTGTCGATCCTCTTGACTACAGTAAGCTTGTCAGCAAGGAGTCCCATGCTAGGGATCACATCATGAGAGAGATCGACTATAGCTGATTTTCCCCCTCCAGATGAGAGTGAACTGGGGGATGGTGTATAGGCCCTGCTGGCCATCTGTGAACGGCTAGTTTCAGCCATCTGCTCGAATACCCTCCAGACGGTATCCGCTCCTCGTGATGTATAGCTGACTCCATAGGAAGCGCTCACTAAACCCTGCATCTCAGGGTTGAGACCAGTGAAGAAGGATTGGACCAAGATGTTGTCATCTAATCTATGACAAGGACACTTTTGCAGGATGTCCTTGAATCTTTCCCAAGCATCACAAAAGGCTTCATGGGGTAACTGGGAAAAACTCGTAATTCGCGTCCTCATCATGTTAGTTCTACTCAACGGGTAGAACTTCTTTAGGAATAGGTCCTTGAACTGGGCATAAGTGGTGACGATGATCCCAAGATTCTTCACCCAGTAATCGACTTTTCCACCCAAGGCAAATGGAAGGGCTTTGAGCCTAATATAATCCTGGCTAACATTATTATGTTTGAGGTTAGCCCAGATGAGCTCAAAGTCCCTTAGGAATGCATATGGCTCCTCAGAAGCATTCCCATCAAAGTGTGGCAGCAGGTTCAGAAAGTGCGGCTTCAGCTCAAAATCAACAGTGGGTTTGGTCGGACTCAAGTAGTTATGAATTTGATATTGTCCGGGGTTATAAGCCGCATCCATTAGTAGTTGGACCCCAACATTTAACTGTCCCAACTGAGCTCTCAATAATGCTTGTTGCTGCTCAGATGCAGCTAATCGGGCTAGTATCATTTTCATCGGGTCTTCATGGTTCTCTTCTTCCTCTTCTTTCTTCTTTGGCATTTTACTCGAATCTTCTTTATGTCCTGAATTAGCAAGGTGTTCTTGATTAGAAGAGGATTTATGAATCATGATATTCTCACCAAGGCAATGGTTTTCCTCGATGAGGTGGGAAGAGAGAAATGGAATGGTTTGAGGGTAACCATCCCGAGAGTAAGTGATCATGGGCTCAAGAGGGTCATGAGTCCAGGTTGGTCCAAGTTGCGCTTGGACCTTTGAAGACGTACTTTTTGAAGGGTTCAACGAGAGATTCACAAAGTCCGAATAAATATCCCCCCAATCAGTCATCTTCGATGTCAAAAGAACCGATTAGATCACGATAATCAATGAGGCGCTAGTTCTATGGTGCACGTTAATGTGCGGAGTGAACTCACACAATACAAACGCAATTCAAACCCTCAATTTCACCAACTCAACACGTGATGGCCGTATGAGTTCGGCCGATTTATCTGGTCAATTTTAGTTGGTGAGAATACAATCTTGGAAAGATTAATGAGCTGTTAGGTGCCCGTATTTTTCTACAGACTGGCCCGGTTCTTACGACTAGTTTGACCTACTTTCAGCTAGTAAAGGAGTAAGTACGGACCGTATTAATACGGCTACCCATTCCTTGAGGACTAAGGCGTCCTCTAAACCTCCAACTCTGCTAAGGAAGTCCGGACCGTTTACCGGCTACCCGTATTCCTCACTGAAAAGTAGCTAATCGCCTAAAAAAGAAAGAACCAGTAGTAAGTAAGAAATCCAGACTTGGCTCTATCCTAGGGTCGTCTCTCTCTCACTTGCAATTAAAACAAACAATGAGGGCTTTATGCACTCGAGAACAAGGGTTCTTTTTATTCCAATTAATTAGATCGACCTGCTCAATTCGGTCCCAATTTTAGAGTTAGGTTATCACTTGAAATTTATGTGAACACACAAACACATCTACCATTCAGTCCTAGTTTCCTTTTGACCTTAAGTTATAAAACAAGAGGGGAATCAGAAATCAGAATGCAAATGAGAAACTATGATGCATGCTCAGAAGAAGGTATACTTACAGTGAATCCCAGCACTCTTCATGCGCTATGCAAAACTGAATTTGTAAATATTACACTAAATGCATGCAGATCAAGAAAACCGCACCTAAACAGTATACTATTAGCGGGGAAGAATTGATTGAATTTGAGCTAAATAGTACGTGTCTATGTGCGTCTCATTATGAATCTTATAAGATAAGTGAATCTTTTAAGATATGTGTGGCCTAATTTACGATGGGCACAAACAAATTTGAATCTATACTAATGTGTGCCTAATCCTTAAGTTCGCCACTCAAGTCGAGCCCCACCCTTGCCGGAGAGTGAAATAGGCTCGACACACCACAAATAATGTCCAAGTCTTTTTACATGCACGAGCTCTCAAACAAGAGCCACTATAAATGAGCAACTACCTAAATAATTACAATAATTTACAAAAAAAAATCTCTCGAAGATAAACTAGTTCTCCTCGCTCTTCACAGTCAACTCGCGTCGCGTCCGTCGACCTCCGATGCACTCCAAGTCCACCAGGCCCTCGCAAGGAAAATAAAATTTATAATAGAGAGATAAACAACAAGATATATACAAAAATATAAAGAGAAATAATTTCAAAAAAATGAAATAAATACAAGTGGCTCGGGGGTCAGACTACCCGAGTAAATGGAAAACTAAATCCAAAATTTTTAGACTAATCCCTAAGCCGTTTGCCTCCCCGGCAACGGTACCATCTGACAAATCACTAAATACAGTAAATAATTCGGTCACATTGTAATACGTGTACTTAGCGATTCGGTCAGAACCGAGAGAAGATCTCCGTGAAGAGTGTCTCGGCTTTAATTTATATCCCGGGCAAGTCCGGGGTCGAACTCAGGGAGGCAAAGGAACAACTTTGGTGTTAATTTGCAAATTTAAGATCTAGATATCCAATGCGGTATTTTTTAGATTTTTTATGCAAATACAAAAGTGAAAGACAAATGCACGTGAATTAAGACACTAAGAAAGCATACAACAGGGCTAAATTAATTTTAATGTTAAATTAATCCAATTCAGCCAAATTATATTTTTCCTAAAGTCCTAATTCAGTGGGGAACACAAAACACATTTTTTTAGAATTTTCAGGGTTAAAATGAAATAATGAAAAATGCACACTTTTTATGGGTTTTTTCGCAATTTATCACACAAACAGTAAGCACAAATCATGAAAAATTTACTGGAACATAAACATGACGCAAGGAAGCTACAGTAATCTTTTTAGAATTTTTTGACAAGTTATGAATTTTTTATGAATTTTTTAGTGAAAACAAAGTGGAAATGAGTAATTAATTCCTATTAAATCCACGTTACCAAACTAATCAACGTGCAAATTATCTCAAGTAGATATTTTCATGAAGAATCCAGGAGATTTGAAATTTCGCAAAAAGGATATACGAGGATTTAATTAAAAATCAAATACTAATTTTACTCTATGATTTATTACAGGCACAAGACAACTCCGGTTAGATGAAATTTGGAAAGTGAGTTTATCACATTTCAAGGCATCATTCCTAATTTTTGTGGATTTTTTAGAGCAACCGTGTGTGAGATATAATTTTAAGAGTCCAAAATGGGTAAACTATGCAAACTTTCTGTTGAATAATTTTAATAAATTACCCAAGGACCACAAAAATATAAATAAATGTCCACAATGTAGAGAATTAGTTGCTCAACATAAAAGTATTTTTCATTGAATAAAAAGATGCCAAAACAAGGTCCAAATTGACGCACAAACATAGGGGTGTCTCTGCAAATAAAGAAACTAGAATTACAATGCACTTATATACAGGGATGTTTTTGTAATTACTGAAACATAAAAGTAAACACTTGCAATTTTCACAACAATAAAAAAATAAAGAAAATGGAAGAACCTTCTTCTCCACAGGTGCACGGTGATGGAACCCAAAATGGGCAAGATGGTGTCGACGGTGGCTGGGGTCGGCGGCGCCTCCGCGCACGGTGGGGGCACGGGGCGGTGGAGGTGGAGAGCTGGCGGAGGGTGCAATGGCGGGCGGTTGGAGTCGGTGGACGGCGTGCTGGCAGAGCCGGCGGTGGAGGAAGCTCCTCCACGGAGGAGCGCTGACGGTAAGCGTGGCGGCCGCGCACTGGGGGGCGCAGCGGAGGGCACGGCGGGCGGTGTGGAGCCGCGGGAGTGACGACAGCAGCCGGCTGTGCGGGGCCGGTGATGGTTGGGCGGCGGCGGTGGGAACTTCCCCCCACTGCTGTTGCGTTACTATTTTTTTAATTAATTTTTTTGAACCTTTTTTACTGCTGTAATAAAAAGGATTTTTTTTGTTTTAATTTTTTTTATATTTTTTTAAATTTTATTAAACAGGGAATGAACATGATAAAAAAATATGATAATGGTGAGGATGATAAACTAAACAAATGGGGGGGGAAATGGTGTGATGGTGGTGGTGGAAGGGATGATATGTTTGTGCTAAAAAATTTGCAAAAAGACAAGATAAACTAAAATTACCTACGATGAACGCGGATGCCTATGGAGTGCTCACGAGAGCACGGTCTTCGCTCGAATCGCCGGCGTGTGATGAGCTCGAGCAGCGCGCGGTTGCGGCTGCGATGTTGGCCAAAAAGCCAACGGATCTCACCGGAGAGAGGGCCGTCGTCGCTCGACCGCGGTTGCGTCGCTGTCACCGATTCAACTCTGGGAACTAGGCTCTCCTCACATAAAGATGGATCAAAGGCAAAATTGAGGAGAATGAGAGGTATATAAAGAGAATGGAATGAGAGGTTATTAAAGTGGTGGAGATGAATGGGAGGTTGATTTATTAATGGAGTTGAATGGGAAGTTGGGAAAAAATGGTGGAATAATGGAGTTGAATTGGTGGTTATTGTAGAGAATGTAAAATAAAATAAATAAATAAAATAAAATAAAGTTGGCTACTTTAATTACAATAAAATAAAAAGAGAAGAGAAATAGTGGAGAATTTACAAGGGAAGACAAACAACATGTACACATTTTTTTACTTTTCTAATATGTAATTTTTTTGTCTTTTTTTAATAAGGGATATTTACAACGGAAAAATACAATAAAATACTACAATTAAAATACAATGTAAGTATGATTTTTTTGTATTTTTAATAATTAAGAAAGATACAATAAAAATTAAAGAAAGAATGAATATATACACGGTATACAATGTACATCTAGGTCCCAAAACCCAACTTTTGCAAACGAGCTCCGATTTTAGTGAAATCACTTCTGTTCGATAGATAATTTTCTAACTTGAACGTTAAAAGTGAGTTTGGTGAATTTGGAGTTCATACGGAGCGGGAATTTAGCTTGGAAGTTGGACTTTACGGCTTTTTCTCTTTGGGATCTAGGAGCATTTATTTGAGATGAAATTTGTTTTGTATTTTTGTATTTTTATATACATTTTTATAAACAAGTTAGAGAAAGAATTAGGCAAAAAGGAGTTGAAATGAAATTATTAAAAATACATGAAGTTTTGGGCTATTTACATGTATAAAACTCCTTTATTTTTGCGGCTTTTTATGTTAATTCATTTTGTACAATCTTATATACAATAATTAGTGTATTTTATTTACAAGAGTCATTTTGTTAATTTATGTATTTTAAGGATATTTATTTGGAATTTTACTTGGGGATTTTGCTAAGATCAATATATTAAGATGATGAATCGTGGATTCATCACTCGCCCATGCCTCTGATGATCGAAACCATTGGCGAATCGAAAACACACCCATGATCTTTACCCACACATTCCTTTGTGTATAAATAACCCCCAATTTCCCTCTTTTTGGAATTTGATCACGTTTTATATTCACAACTCTAATAGGATTCCCCTGTAGAGTGATCGTGGTGACAACACGGTGCTCCAGGCATTGTCAACGTGGATAAGAGGTTGAGATCAACAGTCCAGCTCGTCAAAGACCTTCTCAGACGATGATGCCTCTGCTCTTGCTTTGTAGGTACGAGCTGCTCTATCTTTACATTTTTTCTTTCACTTTTCAATCTAGTAGTGTGATTTAGATCTCAATTTGTAGGATTAGGCCGCATGATAACTTAATTTCTTAGATTTTCGATGGTTGGAGCTGCAAGCTCCAGCTCAAAATCACTGTGACTCCCTTGATTTTTACCTGCCCTATCACCCCATTCTCTAACCTTTATACATTCTCCATCAAATCCCCCTGCTTCCCTCGTGCCCCGCAAGGATCGAGGCATATCGGATTCACCTCATTCACCTCCATTGGTGACCCCCCACTTCACTCCATTTCACCTTAAAACCATCGAGTAAAGATCCTAGAATCTTCGCATTTTTCTTCTGGAGCTAACCTTGTAGGTCAGAGCCACGAAGGACCCCACATGGGGATGAATCGATCTTGCAAGTGATACCCTTAGAGCCCGAGCTTGATGAAGCTCCCGGTCCCCATCACTGGGACCTAGTCATAAACCTTATTTAGACCTCTGACATTTGCAGCATCCTTGTAGGAAGGAGTAAGGCCAATCAAATTGAAGAACCAAGGCCGGACAAGGGAGAAATCATTGATCAAATCTCACCCAGGATGAGTTCTTAGGGTGTTCTTTGTGACATCCCTAGAGTTGTCGGATCAAGAAGAGCAGCCCATATCTAACCTAGGTCGTCTAAATTGGGTGGAATGAAGTGTTGTCTCCATCGTACGATCTGAGTTAGTTAGCTGATGTGGCGCAAGGAGAGGCATTCGAAAAGTGCCTTATTGGGTAACTTTCAGCCAAGCCTTGCTGCCTTTTGGATTCTTATTTTAGTCTTGTAAATATTAAGAAATGGTTAAAATTTTCTATAAATATTGTAAAGGACCACTTGTACTTATTTGTATTTAAAACAGGTCCTCGCACCTCACGTGTTGCATCATGTGAGGTGATGTAACTTTTACAATTAGCCCTGCCAACTTTAGTTAATTTAGTTTTAATATTGAAATTTGTAAATATAGTGTTTGTATTTTGGGGAAATTTGCAAGCAAGCACCGATATTATATTTAAATTGCAAAAATACTCCTTCCATGTTGGTATTTATTTCTTCGTTACCCTATTTTTATTAAATAGCTTCATTGCCGTAAAAATCTTGGGAAAATTATGGTAGATGTTTGATATGATGCTTGTACATATCTGATCTTTTGTTTAGGTATTTTATTGTATTCACCATTTATTAAAAATCAAACAGAAGCATTTTATTCAATGTTTATATATATATACAAAAATTATAAAACTAACCTTAAAAATACCAAAAAATAGAGTATATATATTACCATATATACCTCCAGACAAAAAATCACAAAAAAGAAAATCTTAAAAATCACAAAACCCTAAAACATATAAAAAATAGTAAAAATTTCATAAATATCAAAAAATAGTTTTTTATCTATATTTTTATTTATATTATATGATATACTAAAAATAGTCTTGGAAAATTTTTGGAACTATCATATATTTTTAATACCCAAAACAATTCGGCCTATGTAATGTACTCACTATTTTGAGTATTTAAATACATTAAAAACACCTAAAAATTAACAAAAAATCATATAAAATAAAACAGGAAAAATTATTAAAAGCACAAAAATACTTTATTTATGAACTTTCACTATATTTAGCTATATTTAAAATTATAAAACCCTATATATACTTTATATACTCAATAATACTTATTTACTACTTTATATTATTTATAAATATCTATTATATATTTAAAACCTTTAATAAATAAAAAGGGTTGTTATTTTTTATATTTCTATATTTATATGTTTATTTATTTATTATATATCATTGTATATTATTTATAATATCTATATTATTAATATTATATGTAGATATATAATATATCTTTAAAATAAAAAAGAAAAAATGCAAAATTAAAAAGAAAAGAAAATCTGAAAATTATAAATATAAATTAAAAATACATAAAAATTAAATATAATTAAAAATCCACAAAAACCCAAAAATAAAAAAGAGTACAAAATAACTATTATTACCTATTAATTAATAATAATTATACCTATCCTCTAGTATGCTCTTTGTAGTTCGACCCCTACACTTTGCCACTATACATATTTTTGTAGCGTATAAGGGTATAATAAATTTCACGCCACACTCTTCATTGTTTAAAATATATAATGGATTGATTATTGATCGAGTTGATTGTTTAAGTACCAAGAGCCGTGAAAGCAGCCGCTACAATAAGTGCTAGATCCGTCTTGTCGAACACCGAGGCCCTCCAAGACTGGACTTTAGGTACCTCGAACTCCTGACTTATCAAATGGCATCATTTCTGGAGAACAACATGTAGGATAGTATATACTTAGTTTGCATATATATTTGCTTTTATTCCTTTCTCAAATAATTGTTTATTTGTCCTGAACATTTCTCATAATTGACTTCTTTGTGAGGGCTCGCTACGCGACTACAATCTTCTAGGAGGCCGAAGCAGCCAAGAAAAGAGGAGACTGACTTTCTTCATTGATCTAGTAGGAGAGAGCAAGAAGAAGATGAGGAGAAAGAAGACAAGCATAGCATTAGTATATAATTTTTATTTTTATCTTGTGAGTGAAAGATTACTTATTAACTTATAATAATACACGGGCAAGACCACTTTGGACATTCAGACTCTTGCGGGCCTATTTTTACCAAGTCTCTGCTTACTTGGGGGCACTCGATTTTTTTGTGTTTTCTTCACTTTCTACCTTTTGTCCTCCATATTTTTCCACTTGCTTTTATTTGTTTTCCGTGTTTTGTGTTTTTCGCCTTTATTTTCATTTTTTTATGTGAATGAACCCTTAGATTTTAGGACTTGCTTGATCGAGTAACTTAGGTCCACAACCTTGATATCTGCATGTGCCTATAATTTCTACACTTGGACCTTAGTCAAATTAAAACTATGCTTCACATTACTAATTACCATGGAAGGTCGTATCCCGATATATCGGCGATATATCGCCGATATATCGATATCGACATAGGACCGATATCGAAATCGATATATCGATATATCCGATTTCAGACATTTTCTTCAGAAAGATTCCTAGATATAGCGATATATCAGCGATATATCGGCGATATATCGCCGATATATCGATATCGACACGATATCGAAACGATATCGATATCGATATGTCCTTCCATGCTAATTATTGCTTAAGGTGATTTCACTGGCTTGCATTCTCATGTAGTGTAATTTAAATTCCTTATCTTGCATCCTGCATGGAGAGAGTTGGGAAGCAATGTAAGTCTTCTAACTGAGCATGCATCATTAGACATAATGGTGAATTCTCCATCATAGTGTCACTTCTACAACTTTTTGGTCTTATCTCCCAATTTTTGATCACTTAAGAGTTTAAAAGAAATACATAAAAACATTGGGCGATTATTTTTTTTGAAAAAAATACTCAAAAAAGTGAAAATCTAATAATTAAAACAAGGGGACTACTAATAACACTTTGACCAAAAATAAAATTTGTAATGAACTTTATTGTATTTGGTTCATAAAGCCCACATTGTTTTTAGGTACACTCCAGATAGAGTGTGGCACGGCCCTAGGAAAATAAATCCAAAATCACAGCCTAGGTACTACCTTGTTGTTGACTGGATTCTCGAAGTATTGGCGCTTCTATCGTACGTGGGTGTGTAGGGCTTCGTCTGCTTGCAGACATAGTCTAAAGTATTGAGCTTAGGTTATCCCCTCACAGGGGTGTCTATCTCATCGTTCCATATCCGAGTACCACGTTAGGTGGAAGTATTGGTTTTGCTTATCAGCTTCCTCCTTTATTCTTTGACTGAGTAGTGGATCTAGACCCAGTAGTAAGGATTATCTTAAAAAAGTACATGTAACATGTTATAAAGGAAATGGGAAGTATGATATAATTTTCTGGCAGTACTCATTCTCATATATGGCTAGCCTCTAAGGACTTGTTAAAAGAATGCTTGATTAACAATAAAATTGAAAAGATAAAAATAGTCAAACTATTATGGCTTAACTGGGCTGAGTTAGTGAATCCATCGCATTGGTGTTTGTTTGAATTAGATTTAGGTCAAAGATCAGTCCCGTGCACATATGCCAATTTTGACTTAATATCTATTTTTATTTCCTTTTTCCTTGCTCACTTTGAGACTTCTTTTATTTCCTCTTTATTTCATCATCTTGTTTATCATTGTGATCTAATCTTCGTCTATTCCTCTTCTCTTCCAAGATGTCAACTCATGGATGGTTTAATCCAAACCTCGTCGGCACCCACATCGATTCCATGTATATGACATCATCAACAATACGAGGTGATTCCCGAGAACCCAATTCGAACCATGTGAATCAATCTCCTAACTCCTCGTCTTCTTCTTCCTCAATAAACCAGGATTACTCTTATCATAACTTTCGCCACTTATGGATGGAGATAGATTTATCTTCATATCAAGTAATCTATTCACATCTGTCTAGAATTGACTCTAATTCCATACTAATATTCTCACATGGTGAATATATTTGCCAATCTGAATGTGTGGATCAAGAGCCAAACCTGGACCCCATACAGATAAATTCTTATGAGTACGATTCAGAGATGGCTCCTCAAGGAAAGGAAAGGGGCCACAGTAGCCAGATCAGGGCCCTCAGCCGGATTAGAACGTCATCAATGAACAATTGCTTACTTCTATATAGTCCATCTAGAAGCAACTTGCATATCATGATCTTTCCCAAGTCATCTTTACCGATATGCTCGATGACATGAGGAGATAAAGAGAGAATAGAGGAGGAGGAGGAGGAGGAGGAAAGAATGAAGAACCGAAAGATGGACTAGAATATGAACCAAGAAGAGAGGCTCATAAGCCTACTCTCAAAGAAAACATACAATCCTGGCTCTAACTAGATTACTGAGTGAATTTAGATTCTTGTAGTCTACAGACCTTTGAGCTCAAGCCCCTATTCTGGGCTCTTCTTCCCTCTTTCCATAGGAACAACAATGAAGAGTTGTATATCCATCTCCAATAGTTTTCTCGCATCTGTTGCACAACTCACTACCCTAGCATTCTGTTAGGTGTAGTCAAATTGACTACCTTCCCATTCAACCTTCATGATAAGGCATTATATTGTATAAATCACTTGGGGAAGGTAGTGAAGACCTGGGAGGAACATAAGTATGTGTTCCTCCACAAATTCTACCCTCTCGATCATCTAAATCAGATGTGAGCAAGAATCAACAACTTCTCCCAAATACCGCACAAGTGCATACATAAAGCTTGGGAGATGTTTAAAGATTTACAAGCGAAGTACCACCATCATGACATTCCTTGGATCAGTTTGGTCCAACATTACTTTAGGAGCCTAACACAAGAAAGCTAGATCTTGTTTATGCTGCATGTGGCGGATCTCATTTTAACAAGGACGAAGATGTAATATGGCAGATCATTGAAGACATGGCTGAGGGAGAGGCCACCTTGTCTTCATCACGAGAATACCAATGATAATTGCAGATCCACCACAAGATAGTGAACATGGCGTCATCCCATGGACAGAGACGAGAGATCCAACCTCAGCATTATTGAGAGCCACATGTCCAAGGTTGATATTATTGAGATGCGATCACAGGATTTGGAAAAATTGTATGTGATCAAACAGAGAACCCAACATCTGGATAAGCTGGATCAGATTACCAAGCAGTTGGAGTTGCCAGTTAGCATGATCAATGTCATTCAGTCTACGAGCCCATGAGCCACAACTCCCGTTGAGCAGGAGGAGTTGTCATCGCCAAAACTGCCTCAACTGAGTTCAAAACAGCCTCAAGTCCAGCGTGTATACTACGTGTAGGCTCCGGACCAGGTACCATCATAGTCGTCACAACAGCTTGTCATCTACTAGCCACCACCATCTTATGTGGATCCATTTTTCCCACCTCCACCCGAAATACAAGAAGTGGACGACATCTAAAATAACGATGCATAACTGGCCCGTCCAAGCGAACAACATACAGGTCCCGTCATCTGAAATTTGGTCATATCACCAGCCTTCTAGTGGGAAGTTTGTCTAGCAGCACCAGCCTCTACACCAGTCTCCACATATTAGAATACTTGGAGACAGAATCACCAGTACCAACAGTCGTTGTACTGCCAACACCAGGTGTATCACAATAACACAGCTGCTCAGGATCAATATCCTCCTCCTCAACATTACCAACATTCTACTACTAAGTACAATTCATAATTTTCTCATTCGTAGCCTCAACAACATTATCGCTTCCAACATGGACAACACATTAAACCCAAAGCTGCTATAGTGAACCCCACTCTCGACTGCTTGACCCAATTAGTAAAAATCTCAATAGAGGTGATGTAGAAGCTTGATAACCTCACTATGACCAAAACTCCCATTCCAGCGCAGGTTGAGGTCAACCCTGGTAACTTCAAGCGAAAGGAGTAGGTAGTTTGTGATTTCTCATATGATCCAACAGAGTCATGCATTTCACATTTGTGTTGACTCATGTAGTGACTCTCGGGAGCAGCGGGACATTGTAGTCGTCTGCCACATAAAAGGGAAGAATAAAGTAAATTCTAGCAAGTCATCATCTTCTACATCAATCGGACCAGTAACAGAGCAAGGTGAGGAAGAGGAGCACTAGACCATCATGACCATCCCCAGCAAAAATACCAAAAATTAGAAAAAAGAAAATCATCAAGAAGACACTAAGAGTCGAAGCCAGGCCAAACCAATCTAGGAGGAGGTGGAACCATTAGTAACTCCAGAGCCGCCCAAGAAAGCCGAAGCTCGTGTGGATATATTTTTGCCTATTTTGAATGACCGCCCTTCTTCTAGCCTATCATTTGTACAAAATATGTAATTAAGAACAATGCATTTCCTTCTATGAATATTCCTTTTCCTGATGCAATGAAAAATACAAAAAATAGAAAAATAAAAATGCATTGTCTAACACCAGTTTTGTGGAAATAATTCAAAATCTTGTGTTAATCATGTCATTGATGAAGTCCATGGAATACATACCGTAGTGAAGAAAGGCTTGAAAGAGGCATGTGCATTAAAGCATCAAAGCTGCAAAAATAGACGCAAGAGAGCTGAAAAGCATATTTTAACCATGGCCACCATCTCCCGTAAAAAGAAGAAAGACAGGGGAGCACCCTTTACCATATGCCAGATTTTTTATCAGATTTTTGGGAGAACCTTGCTTGATAGTAGATCCCCTATTAACCTCATTGCCACCTCATTTCTTCGAGAATTTGGGTTGGGTCCGCTTAAACCTACTCGTATGGTCATGTAGTTTGTGGATTGAACCACTAAGCGGCCCAAAGATCTATTAGATGGCGTTATCATGATTGTGCAGGATATGTGCTTCCTAGTGGACTTTGTCGTCCTGGATATGAATTTGCCTGCATCGCTGCTCCAGACTCCCATTATTCTTGGTTAGTTGTTCCTTCAAACTATTGAAGCTATCGTTGACTATGGGTCTTGAAAGATTACATTCCACTCCTACACCGACAAAGTCACCATCGATGTGATCAATGAACCGAAAGCTACACCTGATGAAGGGAAGCCAGAATCAACTGCTAAAGACTGTGACATTGTGAACATTAGTGATCAGCAATTGTCTCTGAATGATAGTCTGAAACTGGAAATCCTCTCTTCAAAGGAGGACCTGGATAGTACAGTTAGCCCTTCCTCCACTACCATCTAGGAGACGGAATCTGATTCAATGGTCAGCTTCTTTGAAGAAGATTCATTCCATACTGAACATGAAGAATTCATTGCAGATATGTTCGGTACATTTTTGTCAAAGTCGTAAATGACGAAGGCAGACATCACCTCATTGAATTCAGCATAACATCCATCTACCAGCACAGTTTCAGAAGTGTTCGAGAAGTAGACTCTATAATTTTCTGAGTTAGAGCAGCTTTCGACAGGTCTAAAGTATGCTTTCCTTGTGGGTGAGCAGAACATGTATCCAATTATCAGCAGCAGCAGGCTGACCCCGGATTAGGAACCTCGGTTGCTTGAGGTTCTAGAGAAAAATTACAAGGCACTTGGTTGGAAAGTTTCTAATCTCTGAGGAATAAATCAAGCATTGTTTTCATACCACATATTTATATTGAAGTTGATTGCAAACCGTCCTGAGAATTTTAGTGCAGGTTGAACCCTAACTTACAGGACATGGTTATGAAAGAAAACACAAAATGGTGTGAAAGAAGGCTTCATTTATCCCACCTATGACTTGAAATGGATGAGTTCCTTGCATGTAGTGCCAAAGAAATTAGGATCGTCATGGTAACCAATGACCAAAGAGATGAAATTTTATCTCGAGTATCAATGTCGTGGCGTGTGTGTGTGTGTGTTGACTACTGGTACCTGAATTCAGTGACAAAGAAGGACCATTTCCCACTAGCATTCATTGATCAAATGCTTGAAAGATTGGCTGGGAAAAATTCTTCTGCTTCTTAAATGGGTATGCCAGGCACAATCAAGTGGTGATTGCCCCTAAAGTTCAAGAGAAAACTACATTCACCTGCCCATTTGGCACATATAATTTCATAAGAATGCACTTTAGATTGTGCAATGCACGTGTTACATTCCAAAGGTTATGCTTGTCGTTTTTATCGATATGGTTGGTAGTTTTCTCGAGGTTTTCATGGGTGATTTCTCAGTCTATGGTGATAGCTTTGATTCTTATCTTGAACCTAGACTGAGTGCTACAGAAGTGCCATGAAGTCAATCTGGTCTTATCATGGGAAAAGAGCTACTTCATGGTCAGTAAAGGGATTGTGTTGGGCCAAGTCTTTTCCAAGCATGGCATGAAAGTTGACCCGGCGAAGGTGGATGTGATTACCTAATTAGAGCCACCATGAAATGTCGAGAACGTGAGGACATTCCTTGGGCATTTTGGTTTTTACAGAATATTCATTAAAGACTTCATCAAGATTGCCCGACCTCTCGTTGAGATTTTATGTAAGGAGACTGATTTCATTGTTAATTAGTCGGTTCTCCAATAGTTTTATCATTTGAAAGATATTGCCACTCATGATACAACCGTGCAACCACCTGATTGGTATCCCTCGCATTCGATATCATGACAGACACATCAAATTTTGTAGTTGGGGTTGTGTTAGGACAAAGATGAGAAAAGTTGCCCTATGTCATTCACTATGCCAGCAGAACACTTGATGATGCATAGAGAAAATATATAATTACAAAGAAAGAATTGTTGGCAGTGATTTTCACCTTGGAGAAGTTCATATCATATGTTTTTGGATCTAAAGTCATTATTTACATTGACCACTCTGCTATCAGATATTTACAGCAAAAGAAGGATGCCGAATTGTGCCTACTCATATGGATCCTTCTCCTCTAGGAATTCAACTTGGAAATTGGAGAAAAGCCATGATTTCGAAATGTGATAGTAGATCATCTATCTAGAATTGAATGTCTAGATACTTAATTGAGCAGTACACCGATCACAGAAACCTTCCCTGATGAATCCATTCTCAACATTGAATCTCTCCCTTGGTATGTCGATATTGTGAACTACCTCGTCTCTGGGTGGTCTACGAGATTGGACGAATGTCACGAAGGATGAATTTCTATCTGATGTCCATTTCTACTAATGGAAAGACCCATACCAGTTCAGGAAAGGAGCGGAATGTATTTGGCATCAGTGTATTCCTCAGGAGGAGTACACAAGTGTCCTCGAGCATTGTCACAAGCTTGAATATGGAGGACACCATTCTGGAAGTAGAACAACATCGATGATATTACAGTGTGGCCTTTGGTGGCCCACGTTATTCAAGGATGCTACAACATACGTCAAAGATTGCACTGATAGTCAGAAGATGGGAGGAAACCTCATCTCAAAAGATTCCATGTCCCTCAAATTCATTCAGATTTTTAATGCATCTTATGCATGAGGCATTTCATGGATCCATTTCCTAATAGTAGGGTTATGAATACATCATGCTCATCGTGGATTATGTGAGTCGATGGGTAGGACATATCCTTGATCGAATCGTCGATAGCCGCAAAGTTGTCAATTTTTGAAAGATAACATTATCTTACGATTGAGGATGTCAAAGATTCTAATTTCAGACGGGATAGCCACTTCATAAAAAAAAAGATGTTAAGAGTCGATCATCGAGTCGCATCTCATTATCATACTCAATCCAATGGACTAACTGAATTATCAAACAGAGAAATCAAGGCGATCCTGCATAAACTTGTAAGGCTAGACATAAAGAACTAGTACAACTTCTGGATCTGGTTCTCTGGGCTTACAGAACTTCCTACAAGTCTCCTTTGGGCTTTTCGCTCTATCTTCTTGTATATGAGAAGCAATGCCATATACTTGTGGAACTTATTTATAAATCTCTTTGAGCAATAAGCATATGTAACCTCAACTCACAAGAAGGTGGTTAGAAAAGATTGATTGCATAAAAACCTCGAAGGGAGTCTCATCCTAAAGACTCATGTCAGGTTAGGGTAATTATGTGCTCTATCTAGGTCTCATCTAAATTTTCTTGCCATAAAAACCCCAAAGGTTTTCAAACCCGTAAAACCTTGAAGAGAAAATAAATTGTATCATAAAGCATATAATTAAATGGGCTTGAAATGAAAGTTGCATGGAAAGAGTTGCAGGTAATGTACCTGCATGTCTGCTTTGGTCTCCCGTGTTGCCTCTTCGGTACCTTGTCAGTGCCATAGGACTTTGACTAGTGGAATCTCCTTGATGCAAAGCTTCTTCACAACACTGTCAACTAGTTGCATTGCCCTCTCCTTATGCTTAAAGTCAGACTCCATGTCAAGATTATCGTAGTTGATGATGTGACGAGGGTCGTGCACGTATTTCCTTGGGTTTGATACATGGAAGACAGCTTGATTGATCGATAGGTGCGGAGGAAGGTCTACTCGATAGGCCACCTTCATCACACAGGAAATGATCTCGAATGGGCCAACATATCGTGGTGCTAACCTACCACGAACATCGAATCTCTATACTCCATTCGTGGGATACTCGTAAAATACCTAGTCCCCCACTTGTATTCACAGATATTCCACGAATATATATATGATTAAGCTGAAGATCAAAATAAGCCACATTTGAAAAGTGGTGCGAGAAGAGTATTGATTCACTTGGAACTCCAAATCTCTCCTCTAAGAATCTGCATAGCTCTTCTGACGGTTGTGCGCCATCAAATTCCTTCTCCTCGCAAGGTCAACATCCCTCATAGTCTCCTCCATGAGATCCATAGAGTAAAAATCTTGGTCTCCTACCTCATGCCAACTGAGAGGCATGAGGCATCTCCTCCCGTATAGGGCCTCGAAAGTTGTCATGCCGATACTAGAATGGTGACTATCGTATTATGTGAATTCCACCAACGGTAGGTGGTCTTTCCAAGACCCCTTCCACTCAAGAGTGCATGCACATAACAAGTCTTCAAGTGTTTAGATGGTATGCTCGCTCTGTCTATCAGTATGTTGATGTTAGGCAGAGCTCATCTTCAGCTCTGACTATAGTGCTGACATGAAATGGTGCTAGTAGTGAGACGTGGACCTCGAGTCTCTGTTAGACACTACCTCTCGAGGTATACCATGAAACTTGATAATGTTCTAACATATAATATGGCCAATTGAGATGGAGTGTAAGTCATGCTGACAGGTATGAAATGGGATGACTTGGTCAACCTGTCAATGACCCAAATAGCATCATAGCCACCTAGTGTCCTCGGCAGCTCGATGACAAAATCATCGAGATGCTCTCCCACTTCCACTCGAGAATGGGGAGAGACTACAGCAATCCCGACAGTCTCTTGTGCTCTGCCTTGACCATCTGACAAGTCAATCACCTGTTAACATGACGTGCCACATTGTGCTTCATTCCATCCCACTAGAAATGCTTGCATAGATCATGATACATTTTTGTACCGTCAGGATGAATAGATAACTGTGAATTGTGTGCCTCATCAAGAATATCTATGTGTAACTGCTCATCATCGAGCACAACGACCAGACCAACCTTCTATAAAATGGACTGTCACCACAAAATCATCGCATTCGTCCTTGATGGTACGAATGTATCTATCTCTAATCCAAGGGTCTTTTTACTGACCTTCTACAGTGTGATCCCATAAGATGTTGAATCGCAGAGGTACGATAGTAGATACGAATGCACTCTAACGAGGGTGCCAATCATTCAAAGCTTCAAGCATATCCCATGTGTACAACCAATTCGACGTACCCTCTACATGAGCTCTCCTTCTAAGCGCATCTGCCACCACGTTTCCCATACCGAGGTGGTAAGAGATCGTGCAGTCGTAGTCCTTCAATAGCTCAAGCCATTTGTGTTGCCTCATATTCAGCTTATTTTGGTCAAAAATGTACTTCAAACTCTTGTATCCCGTAAAAATTTCAAAGTTCACCATATAAATATAACGGCGTTGGATCTTCAAGGAGAAGTCTACTGCTGCCAGCTCCAAGTCACGGGTAGGGTAGTTTTGCTCAAGCGACATCAAATGACTTGATGTGTACACAATCATGTATCCTCTATGTATCAGTACCACTCCTAGGCCGTATCCTAAAGCATTTATGTAAAGTGCATAGTCCTGAGTACCTGACGGAAGTGCAAGAATGGGAGCAGTTATCAGCCTCTCCTTCAGTATTCTGAAAGCCTGCTCGTAAGAATCATCCTAGATGAAAGGAGATCCATTCTGTGTCAACCGCATCAAGGGAAGATCAATCCGTGAAAAATCACTAGCAAAGCATCCGTAGCAGTCCGCTAGCCCAAGGAAACTACGGATCTGAGTGATTGTCTTGGGTTGCTCCCAAGACATAACTACCTCAATCTTAGCATGATCAACTACGACTCCTACTTCAGAGATGACATACCTAAGGAATGAGACCTGAAATAACCAAAACTCTCCCTTGCTCAGCTTGGCATACATCTTGTGCTCTTGAAGTATGTCAAGGATTATATTCAAATCATTTGTGTGGTCCCAGTCATTACGAGAAAATTTCAACACATAATCAATGCAAACGAGCACAAACTTGTCCAAGTACAGATGGAAGAACTTGTTCATCAAGTCCACGAACGCGATAGGGGAATTTGTGAGCCCAAACAACATCACAACGAACTCATAGTACCCATATCAAGTCCTAAATGTTATTTTCGGGATGTCAGGTTCTCGAATCCTCAACTGATGGTAGCTAGACCGAAGGTCGATCTTTTAAAACATCGAAGATTCATATAGCTGGTCAAACAAGTCATCAACGTGCGGTAGAGGATAAAGGTTCTTCACCTTCCTCTTGTTCAACCATAGATAGTCAATGCACAACCTCATGGATCCATCCCTCTTCTCGACGAAGAGTACGAGAGCACCCCAAGGTGAAGTTCTCGCCCTCCAAAAAATCCAAGTCAAGTAGCTCTTGTAACTGCACCTTCAGCTCTCTCAACTCATCTGGTTCCATGCAATATAGGGCCATTGAGATTGGTTGTGTATCACGTAGTAACATGATCTCGAACTCGATCTCTCTCTCATGTGGCAAACCTGACAAGTCATCAGGAAACACATCAGGGTAATCGGGTACTACGATGATGTCTTGGGACATCGGCTGTCTCTCGGGCGCCTCCTAAACAAATGCCAGAAATGTATCACATCCATGGTCAATGAGTCTCTGAGCTCTCCATGCTGAGATATACTCCATTTTTGGAGTCATGCAAGGTACCCTCAAAAGTGAACTCGGGTAAATCTGGAATTCTGAAGAATACCATGTCTGTGGCACCCCGGGATCCGGGTTACTTGTTTGCATGACATTTGTATTATTTAATTCACGATTATTCGCATCAAGTTACAAAAAAGCTGGGAAATTTTTTCGCGAGTTTGAATGGCATTCACAATGATATAATAAGCCACATCAGAACATGTATCTCATAGAATATGACAGAAGAGAAAGTAATCACAATATAAATACAACTGTCTATACAAGGCTATCATGTGTACTGTTAAAAGTAAATCGTCTTCTGAACACAATAAGAGTCCTGCTAAACATGCTAGTCCGCTACAGGCGCCTTCCCTACCATCCATGTTAGGGATAAGGAGATGTCAATAATTATTGTGTACAAGTAGTATAAACGGGAATTTAGGTGGTTACAATGTAAGAGAAGAAAGTAGATAGGAAATGCCAACTTATGTAAAAATTAACTACTTGCATGAAAAAAAGCTTATCTAACAACTCAGTTGACAAACCACTTGCTTGCCCATCATACCCTAAAAGATCAACACTTAATAATTTCATTTTATTGATTGTGAGATGATGTTGGAGTAAGAGATCTAGATTTATGTCATGTATTTGTAGGATGTAGTGATAGATCTCATTAAGATATATGTGATTGATGATGATTTACATATCACGATATTTTTCCTCGCTAAAGCCTACTAGCAGAACAGTAACCACACTTAAGCGGTTATGAAGCCCCCCAAGGGACTCATCTGTCTCGCTTCTCCCGTGGAAGGGCGGTCCAGGGGAGGCTAGGCAAAACTCCAACTATGCCTCTGAGACGGATGGGAGAGAATGTTCAGTCCGAGTCGCTCCACTCTTGCCCGAACCGGTGCATGAATGGGCTAAAGAAGCTCGAAGAAAAACCAAAGGTCCTCCAGTCTAGGAACCCTAACAGAACTAATGGTCCGCGGAACTCATCAAGTGAAAACACATGGATCCCAGGGAAGCGGAAAAACTATGAGCTCACGATAAAATCGGGGAAGAGACTGAGATCCTAAACCCGTCCACTAGGCGGTCGCTGCCCAATCTGGGCATCCTAACTCCATCCCAGTTGAGGGTCACCGCACCATCACACGATCAGGTGTAAGGGGTACCTCGACTGGCACAAATATCTGTCATAACCGATTCTCATCAAACTAGTTATCTGAATCATAAAGCTTAAAATATCCTAGAAAATAAAGCTACCTCATTCATACTTATACTTTAATACATTCAGTAAAGAATAATGATCATCCCTTTGACAATCTTCAAATGGATTCCAATTCACCTAGTCACTCCCATCATAATAAGAATCTCAATTGGAAGATGAGGCTGTCAGGAGACTTTGAGACTTCTTTTAAACAACAAAGATATTGCATATAATTCTTCAAATTAAACATTTAACTTTATCCTAAAGTTACACAAGATGACAAAGATTATTTGAGCTATCCATTTAGTAGATCCTCCTTTGTTGTACAACTCCTTACCATTTACATGCAACACTGATTTAAATAACCTACGACATTCATAATAGCCTATATAGCCTTGATGATCCAATAAGTTCTTGAGAGATTAATTCTAAACATATCGTTTTCTAACTCAATATCGCATTGGTCCCTCTATGTGAGCTTGACCTGCTTAGTTTTGTAGCTGGTGATAGCCCATGGCACATCCTTCCACTTATCCCATCAATAACAAAAAAAACAATATCAAATACTAACCTTTTAGGGAACCAAAAACCAGTTGATTTGACTACTAACATTGTCTAGATTTCTAACTTTCATCTAATTGTGCAGACCCAAAACATTCTTCCAACAAAGACCATAAAATAGTTCATTTACGATGGTCTAGCTTCGGTCAAATTCGCATATGAAATATGGTATACAACGAGGGTGCTACAAATAGTTCTTTTAATTATAAGGCAAACTATGGCTACTTTATATCTCATTATAGATGGGTAGTCATCCATATATCATTAGTCAGATCCACGGAGAGATCAATATCCAATCGAAAACCTCATTTATTTGTTTTCTTAGTGAAAATTTAATTATTAATGGATCAGTTGTAATTGAACAAACAAAGCAATGGATTTACATGTACTCAACAACAAGCTTTTTTCTTCCAAGTAACAAAGATAAACATTGATTCTTGTTCGGAATTCAACTAAAATTTTGGAAACGAAATGGAGATCTTCCAATACGGTTTTCCCATGCTTTTTAAGGTCAATCATCTTCTATCAGCAATTTCCATTCTGGCATTTAAAAAAAATCTGCAGTTAACCAACAAGCGGTAGAAAGGTTCCACCAATCTGCCACCCCTTCCAAGAAGGTGTTGATTAGGACTTCTTTGTGATGGTAACATCAACAAAGCCACACTTGTTGGGCTTCTGGCCTATCTTTTCTGGCAATCCCCGTGAGAAAATTCAGCCACTCGTTATAACTAACAGATGGTACACCAACGAGGCATACAAGCAAACACCTCCCACATTACATGCAAGAACACTAGAGTAGCAAGATGCGGGACAACACATCAAGAACCTGCAAATTAAAAGATGAAAGAGGTTGAATCTACGGATTCCGACAGGAACCCAATTCGATTGGAATAAAACCTACCCCGAAATGGAAGAAATGTATACAAGAATGACAACAAGAGGAAGGCTTGGCTTGTATGTTTAATCCTATGAAGAGAAAGGAAATGGATTGATCACAACAACGTCAATCAAGGAGAAGAAGAGGAAAAACAATGGGTTCTTCCTTGGGGAGAAGAGATGAAGAAGAAGGAGGAGGAGGATAAGAAGAAGATGTGTTGATGATATTAATAATAGAGAATGGAGGGGTAGGTGTCGAATTGGGAGGAAAAGAAAAGTCGCGTGTGTGTTGAGATTTTTATCTTATATTTTTTCATTTCTAACTCTTGAGGAAATGTTAAATTCATTACCAATGTCAGTTCGAATCTCCGATTCGGGCATGTAATAGTCCATTTTTCTGCTCAGAGTGACGATAAAATTGAATCCAATGTCCATTTTTTCTGACATAAGATGGATTCAGAAATTGGCAAAATACAGTTTCGATCGTGATTAAATTTTGCGATTAAAATCGGTCAAATAACCTCTGATCAATAAACAATTGATTCATTTGATTCCGATTCGTCCAAATGGAACTAGTGATGGTCTCCATTCACATCGTCATCCCGATCGTATCACGGATTTTTTTCTGCGATACGAGATATGATGTGATCAATCATGGTTAATCACATTCAAACGAGATCCGATCCACGATATGCGGATCTATTCTGGCTCATTCGATAGTAATTGGATTTTTACTGGGACACGTAGACCCTAGTCGGGTCGGTTTCGATTTTGAATTTGGGTGGTTCAGACCCGAGCATTATAGATTGATCTGAACACGCTCCTGGAATTTAGAAACTACAAGTATGATAACAGCTTTATGTACAAAAGAGAAGGTCAAACGCGGGCATGATCGGCACATCAGATAAAAGACCTTCGAACATGGACAGAAAGTTTGGTTATTTGATGCGAAGTTGAAGATATTCCCTGACAAATTAAAGAGAAAATGGACAGGGCCATACATTGTGAAGATTGTACGTGAAAATGGAAGTATCCTCATATCAGAGTTGCCAGTTGACACACAACCATTTATCGCCGACGGTCAATTGTTGAAGTCGTGTCTACAACATGACACATTCTCGGTCATTGTCGATTTGATTCAAGTTTCTTTTGACAAAGAACTCTCGACTACCGCAACATCAAAATATTCGAGCAATGCTGCCAAAAATATATTTGATTGGTTTTCTTCTTTTCTTTTTTTGTTTCAATTTTCCAATTCTTTCATTCTTCCATATATCACTCATCCCATTCATATGTGACATGCTTATGATATACTTCATCCCAAGTATATAGGGGATGAGTGAATTTGGGTTATTCATTATTTATCTCCTCGCTTGTCTCTCCTCACTTGTTGATTTCTAACTATACTTGGCGATATTTCACACTAATAAGGGGGGACAAGCCGAGCCGATTGATTTAGTACATTCTGATCCTCGATCATCCATGTTTTGTATATAGTATGTTATACTTAGGATTATTTGATCCTAAGTATAGTGGTACGATCGACTTCACATTCATTTGTCGTTGTAGTGTAGACTTTTCATATACTCAATATGAGTTATGACTTCTTTTTTCTCTTTGACCACTATAAGAACATAACTCAAGCTAAGTATGGGGGTCTTATATACATTGTATATACTTTAGTCATAACTCATATTTTCGTATTTTCAATAATACAACTAAAATACTATATTGGGTAAAGGTATATGATTAATCAGTTGTAAAGAATATTCTATAAATATGTATAAAAATTTTCAAAATTATATGTAAATATGAAAAATAGATTGATTTAAAAATGTTTTGTAAAACAATTTATAAATTTGTTGTAAAATGACTTGAAAAATCTGTTGACTCATTTGGAAAATCTTTGTAAAATGTTTTCAAACCTTTGTCAAAATCTCTTCTAAATATCTGCAAAACTTTGTATCATTTCTTTATATAAACTTTTTTAAAATTTCTTTACAAATGATTTGGAAAATTGTTGTAAAAATATTTAGAAAAATCTTTGTAAAATGATTTTCAAACTTTGTAAATGTTTGCAAATTGTTTATCAAAATTATATGCAAAATAAAGTTTTCAAATTGTTTGTAAAATTGTTTTAAAACTATTTTGAGAATCTTGTACAAAATCAACAAATAAATGTCTTATGCATAACCCTTGTATATAAAAATCTGTGAATAACAAATAGCCACTAACTTCTTTAAAAATTCCTAGCGTAAATACTGCACACAATTCCTATAAATACTCATGCACACATGCCCATGTAAATATTTATATACACTTATTTCACCAAACCTTTATCAAAAATCCCTAAAATTTACAAAATTTCACAAACTTATAAAATTTTGCAAAATGTTTTCAAAGCTCGCATAGAAATTTATAAACCTTTATCAAAACCCCCATAAAAAGTTCAAAATCTGAAAATAGCTTCTCAAAAAGATTTTCTTGCACTGCATAGCATTTTCATTTTTGGAATGAAATAGACAATTGAACAATTATAAATAAAGTCTGAAGATTGGAGCTTGATCTAGACCTTAATCTACTTAATCAGAGGAACTCATCAAGGACTAGAATTGAGACAATTCAGGTCACTATGACTTAATACTTTAGATTCCACGAGACCATGATCATGAGTCGATTCAATGTGTCTAACTAGAACCCTTCATGTAATATGTACGACTCTCGAGTCAGTGGCTTGACTAGAGACCTCACACTTAACACTTATCTCAACCCAGATGGATTCTTGAAAGATCTTGAAGTCAAGATGATAATAGGCCGCTTCGTCAAGGGTGGCTCGGGAACCATTCTTGGGGACTTACAAAACCGGTACTTCACCCCACTTCCTATGATAACATGGACATCTAACGACCAGATATTGTATTGAATAAAGCTTTGGATGAGGAGTGGTCCGCTAGCACAACTTTTTCCAAGACCCCAAAACATGCGCGGAACAAACGATTCTATATCCAACGAGGCAAAATAAGAATGCAGAGCAATGCCATACAAAGAAAATATCCAAAAAGAAGCCTATACCCAAAAATTCAAAAAATATTGAGCTTACAGAAAAGGCATGCTTCTGGGTGAAGACTCAGTTACATTGGCCAAGCTTCACAAGGAAATGCGACTATACGGGTCCATTTCCACTTCTTTTCCCATTCTTCTAGCTTCTCCACCCTTCGGTGGTGAACTAGCATGCACATGAACTTAGAAGGAAATAAACATCTCCTCGAGGACGAGTTGCCAGAGGAGGAGACCACTTGATAGTTCAGTTGTTTGTCATGGAAGAACTAACCCAATTTACACACATGGTACTTGTCATCTCAAAGTTGCGAGAGTATGCGACTGAAAGGATGGTTATGACCACGCTATGAATTCAACTTGATAGAGGAGCATGGAACCTAAGGGTTGTTAAGTCACAATGCCTAAACTAAATGTGGTTCCGAATAAACCTTAAATCCGAAGGTCTTAACCGAGATCCAAACTTTGATTTTAGCAAGACAAGTTTAAGAGTCAAAAATTATTCCAGGTTCTTTCTTTTTCTTTTCTTTATTTTAAAGGCAAGTATAGCAGAGTGATGTATATCCATTTCACCGACTATATTCTTTAATCTTGGCCTTAAATCCCCAGGTAAATGCATGTAAATAGCATTAATTTGTACAATATAACACTCAATAAATGATACGTTGATAATATATAAATACATATTTAATTCCAAAATAAAAGAATAAAGGAAAGAAAAGAAGAAGAAATGAAGTGTCAAAGACACTGAATGGCACTAAACTCTGAAACCAGATCAATATTGACTTGGTCGACAAGGAATAAAGTAGGGGGAGATATGATAGAGAAATTATACATACTACAACTTAAAAGCTTTAACTTAATTCCTCAATAATGACATTTTGGTCCCTATTTTATTTTCTTTCTTACATACCTCAAATAAAGAAACCCTCATTATGAAAGTAATATATAAAAATACAAAGAAAAATACAAAATTTATTTCACATTAAAATAATACATAGTACACCTGGGACATAGAAAAAAAAGACAAACAAAACTTCCCATACATGTATATCCTCCTTACAAACTCAAAATTGACCACACTCACATGTTAATAAGATTTAATTATCTATCCAATGAAGGTGGAATCATTAAAAATGGAGCTCAGATGCAAAAGTTTACTTTTGGGTCCCTATTATACGATATACATGTATATTATATTCAATGTATACATTATTTGTAAATAATAAACATAAAATAAAAGCATAAAAATACATTAAAATAAACAATGTATTGTAATATACAAGTAAATTATACATGTATAATACATATACATATTTATTTGAGTAAATAAATAAAATCAGAAAAATACAATAAAAATATATAAATGTGTAATTAAACATGCTATAAATATATAACTTAAGTGTATACAGTAATAAATTATAGATACAAAATAAAAATAAAATGTTGTAAATACATACATACATATATATATATGCATATGTGCATACATGTAAATGTTAGCACCTAATAAAAACTTGTAAAAATAAATAAAAATCATAATAAAATACTACAAAAAATAATAAATATTTTTTATGTTTTGACATAAAATTAATAAAATCATTTATTATTTTTTATCTATTTAATAAAGAATTTCAGCCATGCCTTTTTCTGGTTGGCGATCAACTGTCCAGCCTACCCGCCTCCTCTCTCAGAGTTCACCAACGTCCCTATTTTCTCCATTTTTTTGGCATTCATCCATTCCAATTTAGACCTCAAACCCTTCAACTAATCTCTTCCTCAGAAGACCAATCATCTCGCCCCATGCCTCTAATGATCCAAACAATTGGTGAATCGAACGCACGCCCGCGATCTTCACCTACCCATACATTTGTGTATAAATAACTCCCAATTTTCTCCTTTTTAGATTTTGATCATGGTTTCTCCTCGTAACCCTAATAGGATTCCCTTGTAAAGTGCTTATGGTGACATCACTGTTCTTCAAGCCTTGTCGACATGGATAAGAGTTGAAATCAACGGTCTAGTTCGCTGAGACCTTTGCTAGTGACGCTTCCTCTATCCCTTCTTCACAGGTACAAGTTGCTCTTTTTTTTTCCTTTTGCTTTTCATTCCAGTAGTGTAGTTTAGATCTTAGTTTATAGGATTAAGCTATATGATAAATTAATATCCTAGATTTTCAATTGATGGACCTGCAATCATCATCTCAAAATCATTGTAACTCCCTTGATTTTGACCTCGCCCTACCACCCCATTCTCAAACCTCGACGCATTTTCCATAAAATCCCCTTAAATCCCCCTAGCTCCTGCAAGGATCGAGGCCTATCAAGTATGCCTCGTTCACCTCCATCAATGACCCCCCACTTCACTCCATTTCACCCTAAACCCATCAATTAAAACTCCTGGAATTTTTGTATTTTTCTTATGGAGCTAAACATGTAATTTAGATCCACGAAGGACCCCTCCTGGGGACAAATTGATCATGCAAGTGATACCCTTGGAGCACGATCTTCGATGAAGCTCCAAGTCCCCATCATTGGGACCTGGACCCTATCTGGACCTTCGACATATGAGAAATTCTTCCAGGAAGGAGTAGGCCGATCGGATTGAAGAACCAAGATCGAATGAGGGAGAAATCACTAATCACAGCTCACACAGGATGAGTTCTTGGTGTATTCTTAATGACACCCCTGGAGCTATCAAATTAAGAAAAAGCACCCCAGATCTAATCTAGGTCGTCTAAATTAGGTGAAACGAAGTGTTGTCCATGATGGATGATTTGAGTTAGTATGCTGACGTGGCGTAAGAGATGCGTTCGATAAAGCACATTATTGGGTAAATTTCAGCCAAGCCCTATTATCTTTTGTATTTTTATTTCAGTCGTGTAAATATTAAGCAATAGCTAAAATTTTCTATAAATATTACAAAGGACCCCTGTACTTATTTGTATTTACAAATAGGTCCCCGCGCCTCACGTGTTGCCTCACGTGAGGTATTGTAACTTTTACAACTAAGCCTTACTTGCATTAGTTAATTTAGTTTTAGAATTAAAATTTGTAAATATATTGTTATATATTGTTAATGTTTTTGGGGAAATTTGCATGCAAGCACATGCATTGTATTTTAATTGTAAAAATACCTCTTCCAAGCTTGTATTTATTTCTTTATTCCTCTATTCTTATTAAATATCTACATTGCCTTAAAAATCTTGGAAAATTTATGGTATATGCTTGATCTAATGCTTATACATGTCTGATCTTTTGTTTAGGCATTTTACTTTATTCCTCGTTTATTACAAATCAAATAGGAGAATTTTATTCTATGTATACATGTAAAAATACAGAAATATAAAACTATCCCTAAAAATTCCAAAAACATTAGAGTATATATATTATTATATATGATACCTCCTGACCAAAAATCACAAGAAATAAGAAGAAAACCTTAAAAATAACAAAACCCTAAAAAACATATAAAAATCAATAAAAAAATCCATAAAAATCTAAAAAAATGTTCTTTCTTATATATTTTTATTTATATTATATAGTATATACTAAAAATAGTTTAGGAAATTTTGGATCTTTTATCTATTTTTAATACCCAAAACAACCTGGCCTATATATTATACTCACTATTTTGTATATTTAAATACATTAAAAATACCTAAAAGTTAATAAAAAATAGTATAAAAATTACAAAAATAGAGAAGAATATTACAAACACACAAATACTTTATTTTATGAACTTTGATCGTATTTAGATATCTTTAAAACTATAAAACCCAATTATACTATATATACCTAATAATACCAATTTACAACTTATTATTATTACTATTTATAGATGTCTATTATATATTTAAAACCTTTAAAAATGATTGTTATCGTTTGTATTTCTCTATATAAAATATATCCTTATATATTATTCATAATATCTATATAATTATCATTACTATACATAGATATATATTAAATATTTAAAATAAAAAATGCAAAACTAAATAGGAAATATAAATTAAAAATACATAAAATTAAATACAATTAAAAACCCACAAAAAATCAAAAAAGCAGGAAAAGTACAAAAATAATAATTATTATTATTATTAGTTATAAATTAATAATAATTATACCTATCCTCTAATTTGCTCTCAGTGGTTCGACACCTACACTTTGTCACTATACACATTTTTGTAGGGTATAATAAATTTCACCCAGCATTCTTCATTGTTCAAAATATATCGTGGGTTGAATGTAGATCTAGTTGGTTATTTGCATACCAAGAGCTGTGAGAGGGTTGCTACAACGAATGCCAAATCTGGCTTTTCAGACACCGCATGCCCTCCAAGACTGGACACTAGGTACCTCGAACTTCTGATTTATCAAGTACCTACTTCTTGGCGTATATACGTGGATTATAGGTGTTTGAATCCAACGACCAAGAAAGATCACTTCCCTTTGCCCTTCATTGATTAAATAGTTGAAATACTTGCTGCAAAGGAATATTTTCTATTTCTTGGATGTGTAATTTGGACACAATAAGGTAGTGCAAACCCCTGAAGACCAAGATAAGACCATCTTTATATGTTCGTTTGGGATGTACTCTTTCAGATGCATGTCATTCGAATTATGTAACGCCCCCGCTACATTTCAGAATGTATGTAGGTCATATTCACTGATATGGTGGGCATTTTTGAGGTATTCATGGACAACTTTTCGATCTACAACAATGCTTGACATATTTAGATCGAGCACTTCAAAGATGTTGCAAAGTCAATCTGGTGCTCTTTTGAGAGAAGAGTCACTTCATGGTGACTGAGGGAATTGTGTTGGGTCATGTCGTCTCCAAGTGAGACATAGAGGTCGATCCGACCAAGGTGGAAGTAATATTGAAACTTGAGCCACCTTCTACATTAAAGCAAGTTCAGATGTTTTTGGGGCATGTCGGTTTTTACAGAAGGTTTATCAAATATTTCAGCAATATTGTATGACCGTTGACGGAGGTTCTTGGTGAGAACATTGATTTTATTATAGATGATAGAGTACTCCATGCCTTTCATCAGCTGAATGAAATAATCACCCAGGCTCCTATCTTTCAACCACCGGATTGGTCTCTTCCATTCGAGATCATGATGGATGGTCTTGATTGTGCCATTGGAGCTGTGTTGGGACAACGAAGGGATAGATGGCCATTTACGATTCACTGTTCTATCAGAACTCTGGATGAAGCCCAGAGGAATTACACTATCACAGAAAAAGAGTGGTTTTGCAGTAGTGTTTTTGCTGGATGAATTCAGGTCTCGGTTGTTTGGATCAAAAGTGATTGTATACATGGACTATTCTACCATATGGTACTAACAAAGCAAGAAGGATGCAAAGTCACGTTTACCTTCATTGGATCCTTCTACTCCAAGAGTTTGACATAGAAAAATGAGATAAACCTTGAGTCAAGAATGTTGTGGTAGATCACCTTTCCAGAAATGATGAGTTATACCCCTGAGTAGAACAACATTCCAATCACTAAGACCTTCCCATACGAAGCTATATTGTTAGTCACCTCGCTCTCTTGATACACCAATATCGTGAACTACCTTCTTTCTAAAGAAGTTCCACGAGATTGGCCAAAGCAGAAATGGACAAGTTCATGTCTGATATACATTTTTACCAATGGGAGGATCCATACCTTTTTCTTTAAGGGGCAGAGTATATATGACGATGGTGCATTCCTGGGGAGGAGTATGCAAGTGTCCAAAATCATTGTCACAAGTTAGAATATGGAGGGCATCACTCTGGAAAGTGTACAATAACCGAAGTTCTATAATGTGGACTCTGGTAGCCGACTCTTTTGAAAGATGCTACAAAATATGTCAAGGGTTGCACTGACTACCAGAAGATGGGCATCACCATTAGTTCTCAAGATTCCATGCCTCTCAATTACATTCATATCTCATACGTCTTTGATGCACGGGGCATCGACTTCATGGGCCCATTTTTGAACAGTCGGGGTTTTGAATACATCTTGCTCGTTGTTGATTACATAAGTAGATGGGTGGAGGCTATCCCCGCTCGAGCTACCGACAGTTGAACTGTCTGTCGATTCTCAAATATAATATTTCACAGTTCGGGATTCTGAAGATCCTCATATCAAATGGGGGTAGCCACTTTATCAACAGAGGAGTCAAGAAGCTAACCAAGGAGTACGACAATTGAACATTGTGTCACCTCTCCTTACCAACCACAGACTAAAGGTTAACAAAATGCTCAAATAGAGATATTAGAGCCATTATGCAAAAACTTGCATGTCCTGATAGAAAGAACCAGTCATAGTTGCTCGACTCAATTCTTTGGACTTATCGTACAGCATACAAGCCCCCTTTAGGCATGTCTCCCTACTGTCTGGTGTATGGCAATGCATGTCATTTGCCCATAGAACTCATTCACAAATCCTTACGAGTAGTTAATGCATGCAATTTAGATAGAGAGAAAGCCAACATGCATAGAAAGAGTGACCTGAATCGATTATTTGAATTTCGAGACTCTACGTACGACAATATCCTTATGTATAAAGAAAAGGTCAAGTGATGGCACGACAAACATATCAAATGAATGACCTTTGAGTCGAATCAGAAGGTGTGGTTGTCTGACGCAAAGTTAAAGCTATTTCTAGGCAAGCCGAAGAGCAAATGGTCAGGACCTTTCATCGTGAAAAATGTGCATGACAATAGTAGCATTGTAATATCAGGCTTTCCATCTTATGCACAACCATTTGTCGTCAACAGACAGTTGTTGACACCGTGCCTTATGCATGACACATTCCTATTGGTTGTTGATTCAGTTCATGTGATATATCAAGAAGAACTCCCTGGTCTTGATGGATCAAATAACTAAAAATCCAAAAATATCAATTTTGTTTATTCTTTTATTATTTTATTCTTTTCATTTCTTTTCATATTCTTTCCTTTATCATTTACTCAGTCATCCCTTTCATTGATGTTATACTTAGGATATGCTTCATCCTAGGTATAGGGGGTGACTGACTCAGTGTCCATTCTTTGATCCCTCGCCTGTATATCAACTTAATGATAATTCTTTTCTATACTAGGGGTATTTTCATCCTAAGTATAAGGGGAGACAGACCGAGCTGTTGATTTTTGTACATTGTAACCATGATCATCCTTGCTTTGTGTAAAATATGCTATATATAAGATTAATTAATTAATCCTAAGTATTGACGATTGACTTCACATTGTTTGAGTAATTAAAGTTTAGCCTTTCTATACTTAGCACGAGTTATGTCTTCCTTTTTGCTCTTTGATCACTATGAGGACATAGTTCAAGCTAAGTATATTTAGGGTCGTATATATGTATATATACATTAGTCATAACTCGTACTTTTGTATTTTCAATAATATGGCAAATGCATTGGGTAAGGGTGTACAATAAATAAATTATGAAGAATACACCTATATAAAATATGCACATACCACTAAAACACTAACTCTTTTGCTTTTTCAAACATCCCATAAAAATTTGCAAAAAAATAAAAAATATCTAAAATTTTACAAAAGTTTTTTTAAAAAACTCCATAAAATTTTACAAACTCTTTGAAAAATCAACAAAAAGTTCAAGATCAGAAAATGTCTTCACAAAAATATTTCCTTGCATTGCATAAGCATTTTTCTGAATGACCTTGATAATTAAACAAGCCTTAATAAAATCCGATGATTGGAACTTGGTATAGACCTTAATCCACCTAATTTTAGAGGAACCTATTAAGGACAGGAATTGAGACGCTTCATGTCATGTTGACTTAATTCTTTAAGTTCCATGTGACGAACCACGAATCATCCTTATTAATTTTGTCTATTTGTTGTAGTCGGACAATCGGGATCGATCAAAAATTAACCACATGAGTTGATAAATCAATGAATTAATTAATGTGTGGTTTCATGTATTTTTAATTTGGTCAAGCTCCAGGGATGACTCAAGGAGGAAAAGGAACAACGTCGAGTCAACTTAGATGAATTAGCTCACGGTTTTCCAAGCAGAAATTTTTTTGTATTTTTTATGCAATATAAATGCAAATGCGAAATTGAGATGAATTAGGTCATTAAGAAATCAAGGAACTTAGCTAAATTAATTTTCATGTGAAATTGATCTAATTTAGCCAAGTTATATTTTTCCTAGAAACCTAATCCAATTATAAATGTAAAATGTATTTTTTGATAATTTTTAGGGTTAAAATGCCACAATAAAAAATGCCAAACTTTTTAGGAGATTTTATGAAATTTTTCACATAAGCAGAATGCAAAAATTATGAAATTGTTACTGGAAGTGAAACATGATGAAATTAAGCTATAGGGATTTTTTGATATTTTTCAAGAATATATTGATTTTTTTATGATTTTTAACAGAAACAGAGTGATTGTGATTATTTAGTTCCTAATTAATCCACAAAATCAATTTATCCAGAGATTATTTATTTCAAAAAGATATTTTAATAAGCAATCCAGAAGAGTTAAAATTTCACACAAATAATGTTCATGGATTTAATTAAAAATCATTTACTGAAATCATTCTATAATTTATTTTATGCACAAGACATATCCAATTTTGATGGAATTTGGACCGTAATTAAAGCACAAGTAGAAGCACCATCTCTGGTTTTTGCATTTTTTGGAGCAAGTATTAATTAAATATGAATTTCAAACCACAAAATGGATAAATATGTAAATTTTCACCAAAAAAATTTATTAATTATCCAAGGCTCACAAAATTAGAAATAAATATCCACGAGATAAAACATTATCCGGTATATAATATGCATTTTTTTATTAAAGAAGTTATGACAAATAAAGGTCCAAATTAAAGTGATAATGCATGGGTGTCTGTGCAACACAGAAAATAGAACTTAACAAACAAATTATGCCTAAGGGAACTTTTGCAAATATAGAAACTTGATGGTTAAATTTGCAATATTTACAAAAAATAAAAAAGTGAAATGGGCCTTCTTCTTCGATCGTGGAATTTAGGGCACGATCGGGCAATGTGACGGGTGGGGGGCTCTTGCGGACACGTACGCAAGGCAGAGGACGGCGAGGCGTGCGAGGAGGGATGGCCACAACTGGTGAAGGCATGACAAGGATGGGCGGTGGGGGCGCTCGGCGCTGCTCTACTAGAGGGTCGACCTGCAGTATGCACGGTAGAGGAGAGGTGTGGGCGTCCCAGCGTTGTTGCGCGTGGGCGAGAGGAGGCACACGAGCAACTTGGTGTTTGGCGAGGGCTGCAGGAGCACAAGATGGAACTAGAAAATGATGGCCAGGCGTACGCGGGTGGCTAGTAACCTACAGCAGAGGCGCGTACTAGAGAGGTACGTGCAGGCAAGGGGGTGTGACATCGGACGAAGGGGGGTGGGGGCGGAGGGTGGCAGGCGCGTCTGGAGGTCGGGAGGGTGGCACATCTAACGGCGGAGGATGGAGTGAGGATGGCAGCAGCGCACGCTCGCTGGCGGTGGTGTACGCAAGTGGAGGGGTCGGCATCCGCGCATAAGAGTTTTTTTAAGATTTTGTTGTGTGTGATTTTTATTTTTTATTTTATTTTTGTTTTTTTTTCAAACAGGAGATCAAGGAAATGAAAATGAATGGTGGTGATGACGTAAAAAATGAAATAAAATAACAATGATGAATGAGGAATGATGGTGAATGATGAAGATGGTAATGGTGTGAGGTGATAAAAAATGATTGTGTAGTGAGACAACAAGAGAAAAAATGTTTAGATAAAATAAAATAACAAGGAAAATGAGAGGTAATATTTACATGGTATTTCATCGGTTTGCGAAGCAACTATGTTGAACTCTAGTTGTGGCCTCGAGCGACGTGGGGGAGGCGTCGCGAAGCTGAGCATGCTTAATGGTATACTTGCTACGTGGGGACGGTGGTCACCGTTGATCTCAACTGAAGGAGGTTGTCGCTTGAGGAAGAAGCTAGGACATTGTCACTGACAAAACACTCCAATCTCTCTCCATTTTCTCTAAGAATGGCAGATCGGGAAAAATGAAGAGGGTGAAGGGAATAAAAGGAGGAAGATGGAAAAGTTAGAAAAGAAGTGGGGTGGAAGTTGGGAAAGAATTTGGGAGAGGTGTAGAGAATGGGAGTTGGTGGAAGAAAGTAATAAAAATTAAATTTAAAAATGAAATTAAAAATAAATAATTAATTATAAAGAACTAACTAATTAAAATAATAAATAAATAATAAATGAATAAATAAATGAATAAATCATAAAAAATAAATAAATAAATATTAAATTTAAATAAGTAAATAAATTAATAATAAAATAAAGATAAATTAATTAATTAAAATAACATAAAATAAATTACGAAAATAATATAAAATGGGTGACACATGTGGCTCCAGGAGCAGCCACGTGTTGCACCCAAAAAATCAAAATTTAAATCTAAACAAAAAAAGAAATAACAAAAGAGGTTAAATCAAAAAGTGTAAACATGAAAGTTGCTCATCTCTATGAGGTTTACAACTTTCATGAAGGATCGAAAATCAAAATAAATCATATGTACAAAAAATATTTATGGGTGATATCCTATAGATATAAAATATCGAATTTTTATCTTTTGTAGATTTTGTTGGCATTTTAAAATAAGATAAAAATCAAAAAAATAAAAAAAATATAAGATAAATATGTATAATTTAATCTAATAAATAAAAGGGGACGTGTACAATATACAAGTAGGTGATCAAAACCCAAGTTTCACATATAGACTCCCTTCTTTTGAATTTGATCTTGTTTTGAAGGTAATTTAACATACATTATTTCAAAAGTGAGTAGGGGTCCATAGGAGACTGCATGAGAGAGATATTCAGATTTTAAGGTTCTTAGTCTTACACTAGGGTTATGGTTTTATTGGTCAATTTTAAAAGTTAGTATTTTTTCGACATTTTTTCTTTATTAGTGTTAGTGATATATACACTATAGAGTTGATTTTATTCAATTCTGAGTTAGTAGAAAATAGATAAAAAGAGTGAAAATATGGTGAATATACAGGTGATATATACAAGTATTTTGACTTCTTATTTAACGCAAATATGCATGCTAAAATGTAGATACTAATTCCAAATGCATGAATGAGAAAAATACGAGATAATAGGAGAAATGTTGCTAATTACTCGAGAACAAAGCTCTATTTTCAGCTTTTAGAGTGATGAATCGCATATTCATCACCATGAGATTATGTTCATGAATCAATTCACTGTGTTTAAATACAACCTGTCATGTCATCCGTACGATTCTTGAGACAATGTCTTAACTCGGGACCTCAAACTCATCACTTAGCTCAACCACGATGGGTTGTCAAATATCTTGAAGTCTTAGTCTAGACGATGTTAGATCGCCCTGTCAAGGGTGGCTCAAGAACCATTCTCAGGGACTGCCGAAACCGGTACTTCAGCCTGTTGTTTCTATGGTAGCATGGACATCTAACGACTGCAGATTGAATTGAAATAAAGCTTCGGATGAGGAATTGTCAGCTAGCACATTTTTCCCCAAAATATGGACGGAATAAAAGATTCTATATTTGTCAAGGAAAAGCAAGAATTAGTGTAATGTCAAATAAAGAAATACCAGAAATAAGCTTATACAAAAATTCTAAAAAAATGGGACTGTAGAAAAAGCCTGCTTCTTGGTAGAGTCTTGGTTACACTTACCAGCCTTCACAAGGGAATGCGATTACACCGGTCCATTTCCACTTATTTTCTCTTTCTTCTGGCTTCTCCCTACCTCGTTGTGCACTAACATGTACATGAACTTAGAAGGAAATACTCATCTTCTTGAGGATGAGCTACCATAGGAGGAGGCCACTGGATAGTTCAATGGCTCATCTGGGGAGAGCTAACACAATTCATGCACATGGCACTTGTCATTTCAAAGTTACAAGAGTATACTCCTGAAAGAACGGTTCTGAATAGGTTATTGAGTTGAACTGAATAGAGGAACATGGAACCTAAGGGTTGTTGAGTCACAATTCCTAACCTGAACGTGGTTTCGAATACATTAACAATCCAAAAAGGTCTTAATTGAGCTCCGAACTTTAATTTTATAAAGATAAATTGAAAAGTCTTGGTTAATCTACCTTATTTATTTTCTTTTTCTTTATTTTATCGTTTGCATCACTTATTCTTTTAACAATTGTTTGTTAGGGATTAACAAAAGTAAGTATATGGGGTGATGAATACCCATTCATTCACCTCTATTCCTTTATTTGTCTTTAAAACCCTAGCCAAATACATGTAAATATATCTAATTTATACAAATTAACACATTTATTATTGTTTGTAAATAGTGCCCAAAACACATGTATTTAAATATAAAATAAATGAATAAATAAAAGATAGTAAAAATAAAGGAAGTAGTGTAAATACCGACTAACCCTAAATCTCGAGACTAAGTCAATATTGACTTGGTCGACAAGGAATACAGTAGGAGGAGATAAGGGCAGATAAATACAAAAAAATTGCACACACCTAGAAACCATAGGTGACCAATACACTGCACATATAGCTAAAACTTACAATAATTTATATACACACTTACACACATCAAATAAATATATTTTCAACATAAAACATGTACCACATTAATGTATACAAAAATACAAAAATAATTGCACAAGAAAATAATGCACTATATAACTGGGATACACAGATGAAAAGTCGTAAACATAACTTTATAGATCAATATCTTCTCCATATAAACTCAAAATTTACTAGATCACTTGTACTGCAGTCTAAATTGAATTATCTCTTTGATGAAGGTGTTTCGTTAAATTTGGAGCCAATATATAAAAACTGGATTTTGGGACCCAATGTAATATATACTTATGCATTTTATGTATTTAATTCATTCTTTACATTTTAGTATTTTTTTTATTTTTTAAATACTTGTAAATATTATTTTAAATATATAAAATATACAAACATAAAAGAAACCATTAAAAATGCATTAAAATATACAATATAATAAACTATATATTTATATTACACATATATTATACATACTCTTGATTATTTAAGCGTATATAGAAACTCAAAAAATAAAAAAAATATGTAAATATATATATTTGACAGCACTATACATATATAAATTGTGTGTAATTATATACTACTATAATTTAAAATACAAAATAAAAATCAAATCATAATATATAAGTATTTATACCTGTAAATACACTTGTGAAATTTAACATATAATAATCAGGTCGATAAAAATAAATAAAAATGACCTAAAGTAAAACATAAAATAATAAAAAAATCATGTTTCATGTTTTATTTAATAAAATTAGTTTCTATTTTATTTTCCTTTTCTTGCTATTTTTATTTCTCTTTTGTCTTCTTGCATCTGATGTGGACCAATCAGGAGGCGCCTGATGAATCTCCATTTCATCGCCTTTATTCTATCATTTTGCCTTAAAAATCCCAGCAAATGCATGAAAATAGCATAGTTTGTGCATAATAGCATTCATTATTTATTGAAATATTTGTGTACAAAATACGGTTTTTAATGCCAAAATTATAGAATAAAGAGAAGAAAAGAAAAAGGAATAAAATATTGAAAATATTTTATGACCCTAAACCCGAGACCAAGTCCAGAATGGAGTTGGTCGACAAGGAATAAAGTAGGGGGAGATAAGGGCCAAAAAATACAATAAATACCTCGTTTTAGTTATTCATTAATTATGCATTTTTGACACATATTTTATTATGTATCATTTATTCATCAAATAAAAAAACTTTGTACATAAAATTTGTAGATAATGATATAAATAAAAATAAAAAATTGAGTTTGTACAAAAATAATACACAGTGTTCATTTTATACACAAAATAAAAAGCCAAAAACCAAACTTCACATACCCGTATCTTTTCAATAAAAACTCAAAACATAGCAAAATCATCTCTAATTTTTTATAACTTTTCACGAGCTATTTATAGATGTGGTTTTATATTTTTTGGAGTTGCTGTGTAGAAGTTAAGTTTTGGGCCCCTATTGTACATTCTACCGATTAAAATATTCACTTTATTCATTATTCATTATTTTTACAAATTCATATATTTATAATTTTGTAAAAATATTTATAACACATGTACATATTAAAATTAGAATAAAAACTAAAGGAAAATGTAAAATAAAATAAGTCTATGAAAATACATAGATAGAATACCTATGTTATTATATGTATATAAATAAAAGGGGAAACATATTCTTTAATTATTTTATATTTTTATAATATTGTAGATGTTATAAATATTTTATTAAAAATACAAACTAAAATAAAACTCAATAAAATACATTAAAATAAAATAGTATACATAAAACACAGATAAAATACCTATAAGTATACCTACATAATACACACACTTATTTATTTAAGTGCACAAATAACATCATAAAAGTCAAATAAAAATATATTTATATTTACAAAAATAAGATATAAATATATAAAATAAAAGAATAAAATAATAAAATAAAATATACAAAATAAAAATAAAAATGTATAAATATAAGTAAATATACCGATAAATAAGCCATTGAAAAACAAACTTGTAATAAAAAACATCAAAAAATAAATAAAAATCATAATAAAATAATAAACATTTTATATTTCATACACAAAAATTAATGAAATCATTTATTATGTTAAAATAATTATTTTTGAATAAAACTGCTATTTTGTCATGTAGTGCGCCTACAAGGACCAATGGCAGGGCTTGGACCGTTGACCTCTGGTCAATTGTCCCATCCAAGCCTCTACGCGTCAAATATGTGCTTTCCCCGATTTTCCGCCATTTTTCGTGGGTGATCCATCCATCCATCACATTTGCTTCCTTATAAGAAATAATCCCTGATCAGTGTACATACATGTCGATTATTAGATCCATTGTGTATAGCTCTGATTCTTTACCATAGGCCGGTCAATAAGGGTGTGTCACAATGTTGATAAATAAAACCTCCATCCCTCCATTGCAAATTTGGTCACTCTTCAACCCTTGAAATCCTACAACCTCGGCCAAAGAGAGCATCCATGCGATAAAGGGAGAACCCTTGAGATCCGCGACGGTCGAAGGCGGGCGGAGGTGCACCCTGGCCGCCGCTCCGACGAGGCCCTGCTCCTTGGCCCCCAGGACAAGTTTGAGTTGCATTTTTCTTATTTTTAGGTAAATTTTCATTCCCGCATTTTATTTATGCATATAGTTTAGTAATTATTGTAATGTTTTACGTAAAATCCCCAATTCGTAGTTTGCCTCCACCATGTCTCGATTGTTTTTGATCCGCCATTTCCTTCCCAATTCGTTTCCCCCTCGTTTCTCTACGCCACAGGCATCTCCACTCACCCTAATCCATCGTGGATCAAGAGATCAGGTCTCCTTCTTTGCCACCTTCACCGAAGACCTCCACCCGCATCACCCTTCGTCCATTCCCATCAAACAAGGCCCCAGATCCTTTGTTTCATTGCGCTTAACCTGTCTACATGGTCTGGAGCGCCTAGGGACAACAATGGCAGTCGATTTTTGAAGGAGACAGGTACTTGGAGCTCACCACCTTGATCGACCTCGCCTGAGCACCCCACAGCTCCAGGTGCCTTGTTGAAGCCATCCATGGACGCTGTAGAGCACCAGGGTGATGAACGTGAAATTCACCTCTTTAAGAATGAGAAATAGTCGTAGTATAGGAGGTGAATTCGGTTCAGCAAAAACCACGATCTTTGAATGTCGTGGAATATTTTTTACTTGGCAAGTTTACCAAGGTCGAACACAGGGACACGGTTACCTAATTTATTTATCAAATTTTGATCAATGAAGTACAATGTGAGTTAATTTTAGTTTCAGGTCCATATTAAGAACTATGCTATTTACAAAGCGATGCCATGATGCATGCAATTTTTTTAATTAGTTTTTATGCAAGTTAAAGTGATGCATGAGCAAATATGCAAGAGAATTTATGTACAGATTAAAGACTACAATTATATTTTTAAAATGTGAGCAACAAAATATAAAATGAAATCAGAGTCAATTTTGAACTCACACGAACAGCGATCATCAGATCAAAGCAAGATAAGAAGAGCAGGGTCCCATTTTGCACATAAAAATTCACTTCAATTAAAACAGGGGCAAATGAGACAATTAAGCATGCTAAAATGTAGAGAACAAAACAAGGATCAAAACGACACTAAAATCATACAATTTGGACCTACGATGCACAAGTTATGCTAAAAACAATGCAGGGGCATAATTGTAATAAAAATGCAAGAAAAATAAAGGATAAATATTGCATTTAGGTCCCTGGAGGGACCTAAATGCAATTACCAAAAACCGCCTGGGCCCTTATGCAATTTCACCATTGCGTGCATGGGCATTTTTGCAATATCTGAGACCTTGGAGGGGCTCTCTATAAAATACCCAGGCACGCACGTGAGGCACGTGCCTGGGGACCAAAATGCAAATAGCAATTCTTCTAGGGTCCTCCATGCAATTTACCCAGGTCCTCACGTGCTAGGCACGTGAGGCACCTAGGCTCGGGAGGAGGCTCGGGCTCGGACCACGTGTCTGCTTCTGGAGGTTCGGCTTGAGGTTCGGGTGACCCGAGCCTGTTAGTGCGGAATGAGGCTCGAGTCTACCACATGTTGCCAATATCGTCGTCCGATCCTGATGATCGGACGGTGCTTGTACCTTCTTCCTCCGCCTTAGCCCACTGGAGAAGGCGGGTCTCTGGTGATCCCTGAATTCCTCCTCTGAGCTCCAGAGGGTATCCCAACGGTCGGGGAAGCGAGCTGGAGGTCAGGCGGAGGTCCTTGAGCAGGTAAGGAGCTCAGTTGACGCCGAAAGCTGTCCGTTGGAGTATGGTTGTCGGAGAAGAATTACGAGACCGGCGAGGTGATGCGAGCTCCGACCAGTGATGGTTCCTGCAAACGTTAGATGTAGCCGAAGCGAGTGCACGTGAAGTGCGAGTGAAATGGGATGGTCAGAGGCCATGGGGGCAACGGGAAGCGGTGGCTTGGAGTTTCTTCTCCGGCGGAGCAGGGGAAGAAATGGGTCGAAGTGGAGGGGGTTGTGGAGAAGGGAAGATGGAGTCAGAGGAGGTTGGCGAGGGTGACGGTGTTGTTGCGAAGCTGCTAGGCGGGTCAGATGAAGGTGGAGGTGACGATCGGTGGAGGGAAAATTCGAGAAAAACAAGAACAAAATTCACCTCGCTGGAGCGAGGAGTTGGCGGGGGAAATAGCTTGGGCTAAGGCTCAAGGAGCCTCGGGTCGTCGCCCAACGAGCTTAGCCGAGCCTCGGAGCTCGGTGGAGCCTAATGGCGTCTGTTACTCGGCGGAGGAACACCGAGGGTCGACACCGGCAGAGACCCATCATCGCCTCGACGTTCCACCCCTCCGCTGTCACCAGAGGGGCGGAGGAAGCTAAGATCAAAGCCAAGAATGGTGGACCCATTTGAATGTGGAGGAGGAGGTGGTTAAATAGGCGGAGGAGGTGGGTAGATATGGTAATGGCAAGGCATTTTGCATGGTGGTTTTAAGGGCGTGGGAGTAATGGCGGAGGATGATGGTGATCGTGCGAGGATGGTGGAGGATAGGGCTTATTGGAGCAGTTGTTAGGATGCGGAGGGAGGTTTGGAGGTGCCTTCCAAAATAGGAAGGGGGTGGAGGTGCTACATGCATAACGTCTGCGGAGGAGGACCAACGGGAGGAAGATGACGATGATCGAGCCGTTGGATCTCTCGATCCAACGGCTGAGATGGGAGCACGCGCGAAGGGTGGAGATCAGATCCGAGATCTGATCGGTCGACTGGCGTTGAGGCATGAAGGAGTGGTTGCGATTAGAAGATGGGGGAAATCGAATGGTTGAAGTGAATAGGCGACATGGCAGGTGGAGGGGCGTTAGATGGAAAGAAGATCGGATGGCTGGAATTTGGGCGTCAGTGGACGATTGGGATTTGATCTGGGAGTCAGATCAAGGGCTGAGAGCGAAGCGAGGTTGGACGGTGGAGATGGGGGCGGAGAGGGAGTGATCCAACGGTCAGGGTGAGCGACAGGTGGCGAGAGGGGAGGCGGGCCACGTGGGCGGCCCAGAGGGTGCCATGTGGCCCAATGAGAAAATTCAAAGTAAAATTACAAAGAAAAATATAAAAGAAATAGTTAGAGGCCGAATTAGGAAAAAGTCAAAACATGAAATTTGCCCGTCTCGACGAGATCTACAACTTTCATGTTGGTCAAAAAGCCAAAAGAGGTAAACTGTACAAAATGTATTTTTGGGGGTATTTTTAGGGGTATAAAAATACCGATTTTGTGGTTTTGAGTTGTTTTTGTATTTTTTTAGTGTTTTTTATGGTCGGTGATTTATAGACAATTATCTACCTAATTTTTAGGGGTTTTGAAGATAAAATAAATATAAGAAAAATAGAGGAAATTAGATACCATAATTTAATGGTAAATTATACACAATATAATAATAAAGAATTAAAGGGTATTTTTATTGGATTGATTAAGCAGGGGGTTTAATTTGTGGCTTTTAGCATGATGAATACGAGATTCATCATACCCCTATACTTAAACCATGCTCATCCTTGAGCATCTAAAGAATGAAGGAGTCGGATTAATTCCTGACAGTGCGTGTGAAATTTTTCAAGGCTTGATCTTTCGAAGACCCTTGACCTAAGTGATCCTAAAATTCCGGGTTTATCCAAGCCTTAGTCAGAAGGAATCCAACTTCTCTGATTATCAGACTCTCTTTTTGTAAATATAATATAAGGATATGACATTTAGTGTACTGCATTTCATGAGAGCCGAGTCGATGCATCACTCAAAGTTCCAGTCCCAAAGACTCTCCTCTAGACCTAATCCTCAATACTAGGGAATAAGTCTATTCTTGCTTCAGTCAACCGTCTCATTAGTTTGTCGGACTTGAAATGTTGATTGTCGGCCAGATGATGGAGGTAATGGGATTGTGTCTATTTTTCTCACCCTCACATTGGAACAGGGGGCCTCTCGAGTGCCTTTTTACTCAACACATGTAAATTTTAATAATGTCGATCAATGTGTTTGTCAAGAGAGTTGGAGTCGTCTGCACTTGTTTTTCTGGGAGTACATCGGGGTTTGTCTTTTCTGAGTATCTAAGATACCTTCGACACCCAGACTTGTATCGCTTACGATGCAAGGCCCTTTTTGTGGTGTCAGCCCGACTCCTTGGTCCTAATTAGCTCTTGGTCCAAGTGGACACTTTGAAAATGTTTAGGAGCGCTCGCCATTGGTGGAAGCTCATTTGTATTTTGACTTTGGTATTCAGAGCTTTTTCTTTGACATTTCATTTCTTTTGTTGGCTAGCTCCACTGCTTTTACCAAAAGTTGACGTACACTGATCAACAAATTCCTTTAAGTTTCATCACACCCTGGCACATAGGTAAATATCAAAGAGATAGCATATGAATCTTGTTCACATACTGGCTAGGGTTTTGCTGACACTCAGGTTTTCTGAAGCCTTCATTAACTTTATCCCATCCTTGAATATCCTTAGATCAGGTCTAAACTCAAATCTCTGGTCCTAGTTCCTCAAGAGATATCTCAACTCAACTCATCAATCATGCAGTTGTGGAAGTGACCGTGCTGATCATATTTTCTTGAAGGTAGAGATGAACCGTGCAATATAGCACTCAAATCTTTCAAACCAGGGAAGTGTGGATATTTAAGTCTTTAAAAACCCTAATGACTAAGGCTTGTTAACTCAGACTCTCAAGATCCCAGAGATCCAGTGTCCTCAAAATTCTCAAGCCTTGAGTGAGTGTGAATGTGTCAGGAATACACCAACTCCTTAGGTTAGTGAATTTTGTGTGATTTTTGGCTTTTGCGTATTTTTATGGGTTTTAATTTTAATTTGTTTAATTCCTCGGAGAGACATGACTGGCTCAAATAAAAGTATCCACTCTTAGCCAGTATGGGCGTAAGTACGGGCTGAGACCCATGTCACTTGAGGACGGGCCATATGCGATGTCCTCTAAACCACCCACTCTGCTAAGGGAGACCGAGGTTCCCTCACTGAAAATGTCTACTAAGCCTAGCAGTCAGCGTCAAATTCCAAGAAAGATTTTTAATTTTCCATTTTTTACACATTAATATTTACAAAAATTAATCTCTCAATTTTAATAAACATTTTTTACAGGGTTTTTACAAAACTCGGTTCACTATTTTACCAAAACCCATCCCAAAAATAAATTTTAAAAATTTTTTTAAAAATACGAGCTAAGGCTAAAGTAAATATACAGTAATATACGGTATACCCCCCTATACTTAAATTTTGCTATGTCCTCATAGCACAAGTGCCATGAAGCCAAAGCTCGATTCAAATATCGGGTGATATAGCGGAACTGAGGAGGAGGGTCCCCCTATACTTAGGTCAAAATCAACCTAAGCACAAGAAGATAGAACGAGGGAGGGATGAGCAGGCAGGTCCCCCCTATACTTAGGCTACAAATAGTCTAAGTAAGGTCTGAATTAGGAGGAGAGTGTTCTATCATACAAGGGTGAGGGGGAGGGGGGTTCGTGAAATATACAGAGAGAGAGCGAGAGAGAGAGAGATACATAGGGGGATGGGGGTGTGTGTATGTGCAAATGTGTGTATGGGGGGGGTGTAGATCATCAAGTGATCTACTTTTTTCTGTACAACATGCAAAACTGGAAATAAATATGCAGATGCAAGTTGTTTTTTCTTTTTTTTCCTTTTTTACAATATGCAATGCGGGTTGTCTGATCTAAAACTCCTAAAATTTCTTCCCGGATTCTTTTTGCGGCCTTTTCAGCGGAAGCTCCCGACTTCACGCCTCCATGAGGATCAAGCATCCTCGATCATCATGGGCCCTGTTACAAAAGAGAAAAGTTAGACACACTAAGAAATTAAATCAGTGGATGCAAAAATTGATGCATGAAACGAGGACCTAAAAATTATCCACAAAGAAAATCAAAATTCAATAACTAAGCAAAGATGTGTCCCCGACAACGGCGCCATTTGATGAACGTGAAATTCACCTCTTTAAGAATGAGAAATAGTCGTAGTATAGGAGGTGAATTCGGTTCAGCAAAAACCACGATCTTTGAATGTCGTGGAATATTTTTTTACTTGGCAAGTTTACCAAGGTCGAATACAGGGACACGGTTACCTAATTTATTTATCAAATTTTGATCAATGAAGTACAATGTGAGTTAATTTCAGTTTCAGGTCCATATGAAGAACTATGCTATTTACAAAGCGATGCCATGATGCATGCAATTTTTTTAATTAGTTTTTATGCAAGTTAAAGTGATGCATGAGCAAATATGCAAAAGAATTTATATACATATTAAAGACTACAATTATACCCTAAAAATGTGAGCAACAAAATATAAAATGAAATCAGAGTCAATTTTGAACACACACGAACAGCGGTCATCAGATCAAAGCAAGACAAGGAGAGCAGGGTCCCATTTTGCACATAAAAAATCACTTCAAATAAAACAAGCGTAAATGAGACAATTAAGCATGCTAAAATATAGATGACAAAACAAGGATCAAAACGACACTAAAATCATGCAATTTGGACCTACGATGCTCAAGTTATGCTAAAACAATGCAGGGGCATAATTGTAATAAACATGCAAGAAAAATAAAGGATAAATATTGCATTTAGGTCCCTGGAGGGACCTAAATATAATTACCAAAAACTGTCTGGGCCCTTATGCAATTTCACCATTGCGCGTAGGGGCATTTTTGCAATATCTGAGACCTTGGAGGGGCTCCCTGTAAAATACACAGGCATGCACGTGAGGAACGTGCTTGGGGACCAAAATGCAAATAGTAATTCTTCCAGGGTCCTTCGTGCAATTTACCCAGGTCCTCACGTGCTAGGCACGTGAGGCACCTATGCTCGAGAGGAGCCTCGGGCTCGGGCCACGTGTCTGCTTTTGGAGGTCCGTCTCAAGGTTCGGGTGACCCGAGCATGTTGGTGCGGAATGAGGCTCGGGTCTGCCACGTGTTGCCATCATCACCGTCCGATCCTGATGATCGGACGGTGCATGTACCTTCTTCCTCCGCCTTGGCCCACTGGAGAAGGCGGGTCTCCGGCGATCCCTGAATTCCTCCTCCGAGCTCCAAAGGGTGTTCTGACGGTTGGGGAAGCGAGCTAGAGGTCAGGTGGGGGTCCTTGAGCAGGTGCGGAGCTCAGTTGACGTCAAAAGCTTCCCGTCGGAGTATGGTTGTCAGAGAAGAATTACGAGACCGGCGAGGTGATGCGAGCTCCGACCAATGATGGTTCTTGCAAACGTTAAATGTAGCCGAAGCGAGTGCGCATGAAGTGCGAGTGAAATGGGATGGTCGGAGGCCATGGGGGCGACGGGAAGCGGTGGCCTAAAGTTTCTTCTCCGGCAGAGCAGGGGAAGAAATGGGTCGAAGTGGAGGGGGTTGTGGAGAAGGAAAGATGGAGTCATAGGAGGTTGGCGAGGGTGATAGTGTTGTTGCGAAGCTGGTGGGCGGGTCAGATGAAGGTGGAGGTGATGATCGGTGGAGGGAAAAATTCGAGAAAAACAAGAATAAAATTCACCTCACCGGAGCGAGGAGTTGGCGGGGGAAATAGCTTGGGCTGAGGCTCAAGGAGCCTCGGGTCGTCGTCCGGCGAGGTCAGCCGGGCCTCGGGGCTCAGCGGAGCCTAATGGTGTCCGTTACTCGGTGGAGGAACGCCGAGGGTCGACACCAGCAGAAACCCATCGTCGCCTCGACGTTCTGCCCCTCCATTGTCACCGGAGGGGCGGAGGAAGATAAGATTAAAGCCAAGAATGGTGGACCCATTTGAATGTGGCGGAGGAGGTGGTTAAATAGGCGGAGGAGGTGGGTAGATATGATAATGGCGAGGCGTTTTGCATGGCGGTTTTAAGGGTGTGGGAGTAATGGCGGAGGATGATGGTGATCGTACGAGGATGGTGGAGGATAGGGCTTAGTGGAGCAGTCGTTAGGATGCAGAGGGAGGTTTGGAGGTGCCTTCCAAAATAGGAAGGGGGTGGAGGTGCTACATGCGTAACGTCTGCGGAGGAGGACCAACGGGAGGAAGAAGATGATGATCGAGCTGTTGGATCTCTCGATCCAACGGCTGAGATGGGAGCGTGCGCGAAGGGTGGAGATCAAATCCGAGATCTGATCGGTCGGCTGGCGTTGAGGCGTGAAGGAGTGGTTGCGATTAGAAGATGGGGGAAATCGAACGATTGAAGTGAATAGGCGACGTGGCAGGTGGAGGGGCGTTAGATGGAAAGAAGATCGGATGGCTGGAATTTGGGCGCCAGTGGACGATTGGGATTTGATCTGGGAGTCAGATCAAGGGCTGAGAGCGAAGCGAGGTTGGACGGTGGAGATGGGGGCGGAGAGGGAGTGATCCAATGGTCTGGGTGAGCGCCGGGTGGCGAGAGGGGAGGCGGGCCACATGGGCGGCCCAGAGGGCGCCACGTGGCCCAATGAGAAAATTCAGAGTAAAATTACAAAGAAAATTATAAAAGAAATAGTTAGAGGTCGAACTAGGAAAAAGTCAAAACATGAAAGTTGCTCGTCTCGACGAGATCTACAACTTTCTTGTTGGTCAAAAAGCCAAAAGAGGTTAACTGTACAAAATGTATTTTTGGGGGTATTTTTAGGGGGATAAAAATACTGATTTTGTGGTTTTGAGTTGTTTTTGTATTTTTTTAGTGTTTTTAATGGTCATTGATTTTTAGACAATTATTCTACCTAATTTTTAGGGGTTTTTGAAGATAAAATAAATACAAGAAAAATAGAGGAAATTAAATACCATAATTTAATGGTAAATTATACGCAATATAATAATAAAGAATTAAAGGGTATTTTTATTGGATTGATTAAGCAGGTGGTTTAATTTGCGGCTTTTAGCATGATGAATACGAGATTCATCACAGGGACGTTTAGAGACCCTCAGCGGAGAGAATGGAGGCCGGACGAGCAAGTATTGACCGATCAAAGCTCGCCCTAGGCGAGCTTCTTCCTCGTTCTTCCAGCCACCTCCTCTGTCGTTGGATGAAGAACCCTGCCCTAGATCATCCCAAGACCGTCCGATGGAACAACGCCTCGACCTCAGATCTGCTCTTGGATCTAATCTCCACCGCTCATCGGCGAACCGTCATCAGCACGCGAGGGGACGCCATGTGTATAAGTGAACAGATCTTAGTCGTCCGCCAGTGCGCACGTTTAGGGGGAAATTGCATATATACCCCTACTTTTTTGTACTTAATAATTAGTTCTGTAAATAAAATATTACGTGTAAATAAAATATGGTATTTTGCACTTAGGCTCTTGAACTTTTTATATTTCCCTACCAACGTCACGTGCAGTCCTCACGTGACCCTGGAAATTTTGCATATATAATCCTAACAATTTTGTATATTGTAAAATAATACCAGAACATTAAATAAAGGATATTTATGTTGGGAAAATTCCACCGCTCCCCCTATACTTTTATTTGTTTGCAATTATCCCCCTGCTAGGACATTTATTTTTATGACTTTTATCTATTTATTAAAAATAGCTACATTCCTCAAAATAGGATTATATGCTCATTGCATTGTACTTATACGTCACGTGTCCACTTTGCATTTTTGCATTTATTCTATTTATTAAAATTAAAAAGGAGCCTAAATAATTCCTATCTAAATTATAAAATGCCAAAAAAATAAAAACTTTTTAAAAAAATTGCAAAAAATATATGTGATATATTTTGATATTTATTGAGTTCAGAAAAAAACCCTAAAAATAGTAACAGAAAATGAAAAAAATTAGAAAGCTCCAAAATCCAACAAAAAAATAAAAAAAACTACAAAAAATACCAAAAATATATTTTTTATTTTATAATTATCTATATATTATTATTTATGTATTAAAATTAATTTGGTAATTTTGGGACTTATTATTTTTAAAAAAAACCCAAATTAATTTCAGATTATGTTTTAATTCCATAATTTGGGTATTTTTGACTTTAAAAATACATAAAAATTAGCATAAATTTCTGGACCAATACAAAAACATTATAAAATTATTAAAAACCTAAAAACAATTTATTTGATGAATTTTGTTTATATTTAATAACATTTATAAATATATTTCTATATATTATGTCAATAAAAGCATTATATAGGCTACATTGTTTTTTACTAAATAAAAAAATATAAAGAGAAAATATAAAATCAGAAAATTAAAAATCAATTATAAAAATTTAAAATAAAAAATAAAAAATAAAAAATTAAAAACCCACAAAAATAATAACATAGACAAGGAAAGAATTGAATAATTTTGTGCGCATATTTTTGCCCCCAACCGTTTGCTCCCAGTGTTTGACACTCTACACATGCTTACACGCTATACACGTAATGTAGAGTTATAAAAAATTTAACTCCACATTTTTGAGATTTAATTGCTTTATTCATATCGTGGTTAATTGTTGATTAATCATGATTTATTGAGCGGTCAACGCATCGACTATTGATTCGCCTTAGATTAATACTACCCTTAATCTCACCCCGATTATCAAATGGCGCCGTTGCCAGGGAGCAACGCATCGACTACTTGATTCTTCACTCTTGTCCTTATTTATTTATTTATTTGCATTGATATTATTGTGATTGTTCTGACCTTTTCTCTGTTTGTCTTTGATGCGAGGGACCGCTACGTGACGGAGGATCTCCTAGGAGGACATGTGCACCCAAGCAAGGCGGAGCCAACTTTCGGACTGGGTTGGATGGAGAGAGCATCCAAGACAGAGGGAGAAGAAATTTTTGAGACAGTTAATTAGCTTTATTTTATTCTATATTTAAAAAAAGAAATAATAATAATAAATATTTGTAATTTATGTGAGAGAGTGACTTTGGCATGTAATAATGCAGGACTCTCTACACTCCAATTTCCCGAGGTCCAGTGTCCGAGGGATTGTTCCCTTGGTGGCCTCGACGATTTTGACGCTTTTTGTTTTTATTTTATTTTCTTCATTTTGTGTAAATGAGCCCTATCTTAGGACTGCTTGACGATAGACTAAGGTCCAAACACCTAATATCTGCATGTACCTATAGATCTGATTTGGACTTAGTCAATTTTGTAATCTGTGCTTCACGTTAATAACATCTTGTATCTAGGGCGATTTCCTCGGATTGCATCTCATATAGCATAGATTTCAATTCTGTTTTGCATCCCGCATGGAGAGAGTTGGGAAGCACTGTAAGTCTTCTTACTTGGCATGCATCATGGATTTCTGACTTGCATGGCTTTTTCGATCCTCCCCCTCTGATTTTGACCACTTAGGATGCTTAATGGAAATTGGAACCCCGTTAGGCATGTGCATTGAAAAATAACCAAAAAAGTGATAATCAAAATAAAACCAGGTCTACTAACTCTATTGGACCTAAAATAAAATGTAATGGATACCTTGTATTGGGGAGAGCAAACCCCTCATTGTCTGAGCAATTTATTCATACGCACACACTAAGGATTAGTACCCCAATCCTGAAGCCTAATTCCGGTGTGTACAACTATTTATGATCACCAAACTCTAAAATCGACAAGATAAAAAGACCACATCTCGGTTTTCACCGCGTTGAGTAGGTGAATCGGGGGTTTGCTTTGTGTATTGATTGTGACTTGGAGTCCATTTGCATTTTGATATACCTTTGAGTTGTCGGTCCCGTCTGTGTGAGTCATCCATTTTCCATCTTTGAGTCTCTCTACCTCTCTTATACATATATCTCCTCATGTGCATTGAGTCATGAATTGGCGCTTGAGCTCAATCATCTTCGCCAGATCTTTCGTCTTGCTTCTTGCCCACCCTCCTCGTGTCCCCCGTATCATCTCTTCTATTACCCGGGATTGTTGTGCTGGTAGGTATCACCCGTATCAAGGATTTTTGACTTACATAGATTGTTGGTGTAAGTCGGGCATGTTTTGAGGATTCTGAGATTGATAGCTTTCTCTTGGTGGATTTGACTTTCGATATGTGCATAGGAGCTGATTGCGGACTTGGATGATGCACAATTAATTTGTGTGATTATTTATTGAGGATTTTTGATCACGCACACTGGATTGAGGATGTGATACACTATGATGATTTGATGATGATTTCATGAGCATTAATTGATCTATCTATCTTGAGGTTCCACCCATCTTAATTTTGAGGATTGACTGATTATTCTGACTTGGACTTCATGGCAAGGGTGTGAGGAACCCACATGATGTCTCTCATCTTCTTGATTGACCCATCCCCGATCTCCTGATTTTATTATCCACCCGTGGCACCCAGTGGATCTCTGATAATTTTTGGTGCCATCTCAGCTGATTGATTGACTGAGGGATGTCCTGTGATTGCCCTGATTATTTTCTCCCTCACTTGATCTTATTCCCTCCTGAGGATTGATGGATTTATTACTTTTGAGGACCTGAGATTTTATGACCAGCAATCCCAAGACTTGATTGACCTAGTTCGTATTACTCCCCGAGGACTATCTACGGGAGAATGCAACACATTCTCTACACTCGGTTCCACTTGACTGATTGTGTTGCCATGTGCTGGGGCATGGAACCGAGTGGTCTGATTTGATTATTCAGTCTCACTGCTGATTGGGTGCTGGATTTGTCGGTGCACGAGGCCAATGTCCCTGACTCATATGAGTCTTCTCTCCTTGACGATCCTCGCAAAGATGAGCCATCTTTCTCTGATTATTCTTTGCTTAGTTGGTCGTATGTTCCTCGAGGGTTATCTGCAGGACGCTTCCACATTTTCTTGAGTTATCAGTCTCTTCTGATGGTAGACGATCTGTCGCCTACCGAGATCGCTCCTTTGATCCGTCTGATGGATCTGACTCCTTTGAGCCCGCTCACCTTGACGACCCTCGCAAGGGTGAGCTTCTATTTTGATTATTCATTGACTAGCATGTACTACTCTCCGAGGGTTATCTGCGAGAGGGTACATCATTTTCTGGGTACTCAGCTTCCTTCTTGTGTCTTCCATTTGTGGGAGCACGAAGCTGAGATTGTTGATTTTGGTACTCAGTCTCCTCCCTAGTTGTGTCTCCTTTCTGTTGGAGCACGGAGCCGAGTCTTCTATTTATTTTGGATCTTAGACTCATATGAGTCCTCTCACCTTGACGACCCTCGCAGGGATGAGCCATAGTATGTGGTGTTCGGTATACTCTTGTGACCTTCTGATTCTATGCCCATCGGATACCACACCGCTGCATTAGGAAAGTCTCATGTCTTCCTATTCATATAGTTAGAGATAATGATTGACCTGGAGGAGTCTGTATTGTTCCTTCTTCCTCCAAGTTGTATAGTATCGTCTCTGCTCACTCATTCCTTCCTTATGAGCCGATGTTCTGCTTTCGATGCCGGATACGTGTTTAGTTTTCGATCTCCGATGTCCCCGGTAGATAACACCCACTTGATTGCATACCCGAGTGTCTGTCCACTGTCTGACCGCGTCCTCATTCTCACAGGGAGACGATGACGAGAGCACAGTATTTGCTTACCAGATACCATCATGTACTTCACACTCTTTGCTTATTGTATATATGAGTTGTGTATTATGTTCCTTCTTTCTTCCATATGTCTTGTGTGCCCAGATCTTACGCCATATTTGTGTGTCTATACTTAGGACATCCTTTGTCCTAATCATAGGGGGGTACACACCACGTTGTTCCTTATCCATCATGTTTCATTACTCATGTTGTTGCTTATACTTAGGGATCTTTCACCCTAAGTATAGGGGGAGTGACGCGTACATTATCTACGATCTTTTTCATCTATTTGCATATCTATTTTCTTCTTTTCTTCTTTTCCTTTTCATTTTTCTTTATCTACAAAAATGTGTTGCCCCTTTTTGGTCAGTTTTCTATACTTAGGACGTACTTTGTCCTAAGTATAGGGGGTACACCCCGATTTGTTCCTTCTTTGATCCCCTCTACTATCTTCTCTCTTGTAAATTTACTTTCTTATACTTAGGGATATTTAACCCTAAGAATAGGGGGAGACAACCCGAGCTGTGATCTGTTTATTTATTCCCACCCTTGGCCCTCCCTGCGTTGTGTACAGTCTGCTAGACTTAGATTATTTGATCCTAAGTATGGGGGGGACGGTTCACTCTTTCATTCCTTATTCTTTCAGTCATTGTAGTATAAGCTTTTCTATACTCAGTATGAGTTATGTTTTCTCTTTCTCTTTTCAATCTATGAGGACATAGCTCATGCTAATTATAGGTTGGACGTATATACTCTGTACATACTTTAGCCATAACTCGTACTTTCGTATAATAACTAATAAATATGGCTAAATTTACTATATATATACATTAAAATCATTTAATAGCAACAATCATTCCTGAAATTCTTTTTGTATATACCGATTAAGAAATCAGATAAAAAATATTTTTGCAAAATGATTTGAAAAATGGTATGAACCATTTGGAAAACTTTTTGTGAAATGTTTTCAACCTTTGTAAAAATATTTTTGAATTGTAAAAATTATTTTCATTGTGTGAAATAAAAAATTTGAAAACCTATTTGCAAATGATTTGGAAAATAGTTTGTAATAATAGTTTGAAAAATGTATATATTATTTGAAAATCTTTGCAAAATTGCTTTCAAATCTTTGTAAATGTTTGTACAAAATTATTTTGTACTATAGTTTTAAAATTGTTTTCAAATAAATTTGAGGAATGAATGTATCATTAAAATAGGAATAAAGTGTGTACATAAATCAAAATTAAATTCTTTATCAATTGTACCTATAATAATAACTTTGTTAAAACCTGTGAATTCTTTAAATTCTTAACTCTTGTAAATAAAAAATAAGCACGCCCATGTAAATAGCTATAAATATTTTATACTTTTTGTATGCCAAAATTCTTTTTATTTTCCAAAATTCTTTGTGTAAAAATTCTTTTTGTTTTCAAAATTCTTTGAAAAATTGCAACATTTTTCTGTATTGTGCATAGCATTTGCATATTATTATTTTTGATTGAGCTTGATGATTGAACTAGTCCAATAAAGTCTATGATTGGAGTTTGGTTGGACCTTAATGCACCTAACTACACTGGAACCTTATGGGAACTAGTACTTCAGGTCTGTTCAGACTTAATTCTTTGAGACTTGGGGCTGGGTTCAAGTCACCTCAACTGATTAACTAGAACTTTTCGAGACACACGCATGACTCTTGTCGGCCGTGACCTAACTTGGACACTTGCACCTTTCACTTGGCTCAACTTAGTTGTAGTGGTGAGGGGGTTGGATTCGCCAGTCTGAGATGCACACGGGTGGAAACATTCATCCTCGTCTAAGGAGGGAAATGCACCCCAACCTGGTCCAGTTCCAATGAAGTCTAAAGACAGGAGAGTGTGGGTTGCAATAAAGCTTCAAAAGAGGGATAGTCTTCTGGCTCAAGAGGAAAAACTCCTTATGTAAATGCTGTTGTAAATAGTATGTTGAAAAAAAACTCCAAAAAAAGTGGACAGGCTTGAAAATAAAAATAAAATACATGTCGGAGTATGTATATATGTTGTATAGAAAATAAGCAAGCATGAGCATCAATGTTATACCATGTGAGCCTGCAGCTGGATGACTTGACTACACTGGTCTTGCATCCTAGGATAGGTAGCTACACTGGCTGTCGTCCATTCTTTTCTTCACCTCCTCCTCTTGAGTTGGATGCCACTTGAACTTAGAAGGGAATACCCTGCTCCTCGAGGATAGAATGCTGGATTGGGGAATCATTGGGTTGTCATTATGGAGAAGTCAGTTCCTTTGTCATTTCAGTTGGGGATAGCTACTATCACTTACGTTGTACAAGTCAGCTTCATAGTCATAAGGGTTTGCGTATGATGTAGGCTAGTTCTAACCTGGCTAGTGAGGTGGTTTGAACCGAGTTATGTGACTCTCGAAGGCTGTTGTGTCTTAAATTTGGTTCATGACAAGGTTACGCACATATTCTCACACTAGGTCCAACCTGAGCTCCAAACTTTGACTTTGTGCAGATAAGTTTAATAATCATGATCAATTCCATTTATTCTTTGATTCTTTCTTTCTCTTTTCTTCTTATTCTTTATTATTTTTGTACTTATTGCATAAGTATTTGCTAGGGACTAGCAAAGGCAAGTATAGGGGGTGATGAATCTCCATTTCATCACCTTTATTCTATCATTTTGGCCTTAAAAACCCCAGCAAATGCATGTAAATAGCATTAATTTGTGTATAATAGCATTCACTATTTATTGCATTATTTGTGTACAAAATAAGGTTCTTAATGCCAAAATTATATAATAAAGAGAAGAAAATAAAAAGGAATAAAATATTGAAAATATTTTATGACCCTAACCCCGAGACCAAGTCTAGAATGGAGTTGGTCGACAAGGAATAAAGTAGGGGGAGATAAGGGCCAAAAATACAATAAATACCTCATTTTATTTATTCATTATTTTGCATTTTTGACACCTATTTTATTCTTTATCATTTATTCATCAAATAAAGAAACTTTGTACATAAAAGTTGTAGATAATGATGTAAATAAAAATACAAAATTGATTTGTACAAAAATAATACACAGTATTCATTATATACACAAAATAAAAAGCCAAAAACCAAGCTTTACATGCCCATATTATTTTAATAAAAACTCAAAATATAGCAAAATCACCTCTACTTGTATACAACTTTTCACGAGCTATTTAATGGTGGTGGTTTTATAATTTTTGGAGTTGCAGTGTAGAAGTTAGGTTTTGGGTCCCTATTATACATTCTACCAATTAAAATATTCAATTTATTCATTATTCATTATTTCTACAAATTCATATTTTATAATTTTTTGAATATTATTTATAACGCACGTACATATTAAAATTAGAATAAAGTCTAAAGGAAAATGTACAATAAAATAAGTCTATGAAAGTACATAGATAGAATACCTATGTTATTATATGTATATAAATAAAAGGGGAAACATATTCTTTAATTCTTTTATATTTTTATAATATTGTAGATATTATACGTATTTTATTAACAATACAAACCTAAAATAAAATAAAATAGTATACATAAAACACAGATAAGATACCTATAAATATACCTACAAAATACACACTTATTTATTTAAGTATACAAATAACGTCATAAAAATCAAATGAAAATATATTTATACTCATAAAAATAATATACAAATATATAAAATAAAGAATAAAATAATAAAATAAAATATACAAAATAAAAAATGTACAAAATATAAGTAAATATACCTATAAGTAAGCCATTAAAAACAAAGTCGTAATAAAATACATCAAATAAATAAATAAATATTACAATAAAATACTAGATTAAATAAAAATATTTTTTATTTATACACAAAATTAATAAAATCATTTGTTATTTTAAAATAATTATTTCAAAAAAAACTACTATTTTGTCCTGTAGTGCGCCTACATGGACCAATGGCAGGACTTGGACCGTTGACCTCTGGTCAACTGTCCCATCCAAGCCTATGCGCGTCAAATCTATGTTTTCCCCGATTTTACGCTATTTTTCGCGGGTGATCCATCCATCCATCACCTTTGCTTCCTTCACAAGAAATAATCCATGATCAATGTACATAGACGCCGATCATTAGATCCATTGTGTATTGCTCTGATTCTTTACCATAGGCCGGTCAATAAGGGTGTGTCACAATGTTGATAAATAAAACCTCCATTACTCCATTGCAAATTTGGCCACTCTTCAACCCTTGAAATCTTGCAACCTCGTCCAAAGAGAGCATCCCTGTGACAGAGAGAGAACCCCTGAGGTCCGCGACGATCGAAGGGGGGCGGAGGTGCACCCAAGCCGTCGCTCCGGCGAGGCCCAACTCCTTGGCCCCCCAGGCCAAGTTTGACCAGCGTTTTTCTCATTTTTATGTAAATTTTAATTCTTGTATTTTATTAATGCATCTATTTTAGTAATTATGGTAATGTTTTTGCATGAAATCCCCTATTCGTATTTCGTCGGAGCTCCGCTCCGGCGAAAATTCCACCGTATCTCGATTGTTTCCATCCCGCCATTTCCTTCCCAGTTCATTTCCCCCTGTTTCTTTATGCCACAGGCATCTTCACTCATCCTGATCCATCGTGGATCAGGAGATCAGGTCTCCTTCTCCGCCACCTTCACCGTAGACCTCCACCCGCATCACCCTTCGTCCATTCCCATCAAACAAGGCCCCAGATCATTCGTTTCGTTGCTCTTAACCTACCTGCAGGGTTTGAAGCGCCAAGGGACTCCATTGGGAGTCGATTTTTGAAGGAGACAACTACCTGGAGCTCACCACCTTGATCGACCTCGCCTGAGCAGCCCACATCTCCAGGTGCCTTGATGAAGCCATCCATGGACGCGGAGGAGCACCAGGAATGTTTAGAGACCCTCGGCCGAGGGAATGGAGGCCGGACGAGCAATTATTGACCGATCAAAGCTCGCCTGAGGCGAGCTTCTTCCCCATTCTTCCATCCACCTCCTCTGTCATTGGATGAAGAACCCTGCTCTAGATCAGCTCAGGACTGTCCGATGGAGCAATGCCTCGATCGTCAGATCCGCTCTTGGATCTAATCTCCACCGCTCATCAGCGAACCCTCATCGACGTGCGAGGGGACGCCACGTGTATAAGTGAACATATCTCAGTCATCCGCCAGCGCACACGTTTAGGGGTAAATTGCATATATACCCCTGCTTTTTGTACTTAACAATTAGTTCTGTAAATAAAATATTATGTGTAAATAAAATAGGGTATTTTGCACTTAGGCCCTTGAACTTTCTATATTTGCACTTTGATCCCTGCTAGCGTCACGCACAGTCCTCACGTGACCTTGGAAAATTTTGCAGAGATAACCTTGGAAATTTTGTATATTGTATAATAGTACCAAAACATTAAATAAAGGATATCTTATGTTGGGAAAATTGCATTGTGCCCCTGTACTTTTATTTATTTACATTTATGCCCCTGCTATGATATTTATTTTTGTGACTTTTATCTATTTATTAAAAATAGCTACATAGCTCCTAAAAATCCCCAAAAATAGGAGTAGATGCTCCATGCATTGTACTTACACGCCATGCGTCCACTTTGCATTTTTTGCATTTAATCTATTTATTAAAATTAAAAAGGAGCCTAAATAATTCCTATCTAAATTATAAAATACCAAAAAATATAAACCTTTTTTAAAAATGACAAAAAATTATATATGGTATATTTTGATATTTATTGAGTCTAAAAAATAAAAACCTCTAAAAATAGTAAAAGAAAATGAAAAAATCAGAAAGCTCCAAAGTCCAACAAAAATTATAAAAATTCTATCAAAATATGTTTTTCTGTTTATAATTATCTATATATTATTATTCATGTATTAAAATTAATTTGGGCAATTTTGGTACTTATTTATTATTTTTAAAACCCAAATTAATTTCAGATTATGTTTTAATTCCACAATTGAGATATTTTGTATTTTAAAAATACATAAAAATTAGCATTAATTTCTGAAAAAATACAAAAATATTAGAAAAAATATTAAAAACACCAAAAAATTTACTTGATGGATTTTGTTTATATTTAATAACATTTATAAATCTATTTCTATATATTGTGTAAATAAAAGCCTTGTATAGGCTACATTGTTTTTTTATTAAATAAAAAATATAAAAAGAAAATATAAAATCAGAAAATTAAAATCAAATATAAAAATATAAAATTAAATATAAAATTAAAATATATAAAATTAAAAACCCACAAAAACAATAATATGGACAGGAAAAGAATTGAATAATTTTGTGCGCACATTTTTGCCCCTAACCGTTTTCTCTCGATGTTCAACACTCTACACATGCTTACACGCTATACATGTAATCTATAGTTATAATAAACTTTAACTCCACATTTTTTAGAATTAATTGCTATATTCATATCATGGGTTAATGATGAATCTCTAATTCATCATGCTAAAAGCCACATATTAAAACCCCTGTCTTAAATAAACCAATAAAATCACCTTTAATACTCTATTTTTATCATGTACCATATTGTGTATAAATTACCATTAATTTATTTTATTTAATTTCTCTTATTTTTCTGTATCTATTTTATCACTCAAAAACCCCTAAAAATTAGGTAGATGACTTGTCTATAAATCACTGACCCTTAAAAAAAGATAAAAAATACAAAAATATCACAAAACCACAAAATCGGTATTTTTATTCCCTTAAAAATACCCCCAAAAATACGTTTTGTACAAATTGCCTCTTTTGGCTTTTTGACCAACATGAAAGTTGTAGATCTCATCGAGACGAGCAACTTTCATGTTTTGACTTTTTCCAAATTCGACCTCTAACTATTTCTTTTCTAATTTTCTTTGTTTTTATTTTTTAATTAATCTGATTGGGCCACGTGGCGCCCTCTGGGCCGCCCACGTGGCCCGCTTCATCCCTCGCCACCCGGCACCTCGCTGGGCCATCAGATTTCCCCTGATCGCCTCCATCCCCGCCGTCCAACCCCGCCTCGTTCACAGCCGTTGGATCTGATCTCCAGATCAGATCTCAACCGCACACTAGCGCCTAAACCACAGCCACCCGATTCCACTGTCATCCTATGGTTGACAAGGCTCCACGTCACCCCTTCCATCCCCACCGTTGGATCTAAACCTATGATCTAATATATACCCTCCATCAGCGCCATTGCCCTGACCGTTGGATCGCAAGATCCAACGGTCCAAACACCTTCGTCAACCTTCGTAACCCCCCTTCCCCAGTCGTTTTCCCTCGCACATCCTCCGCCCCCTTCCATTTTTAGCAACCCACTCCAGCCACCTCTCCACATCCTAACGGTTGCTCCTCGTAGCCCTTCCCTCCACCTTCCTTGCGGAACCATCATCACTCGCCGCCATCACTCCTCCACCATTAAACCCCCCATTGAAACTCCCCTCCTACCCACGAAACCGTCAACCTCCTCCACCTTTAAATAGCCATCCCCCGCCACCATAGCCGGTGTCCACCATTTTTGGGCCTCCACCTAGCTTCCTCCGCCCCTCCGGTGACAGCGGAGGGGCGGAATTTTTGAGGCGACGATGGTGTTGGTCTGGTGTTGACCCACGGTGTTCTCCGCCGTGTTGTGGTGGTTCCGCCACCACTGAGCACCAAGGACAGGCTGCCCTTGTCGTGCGACGACCCGAGGACCACCCAGGTCCTCCGCCCAAGCCCTTCCTCCGCCAGGGTTCCCCTCCCCAACGAGGTCCCTCATCTTCTTCTTTTTCTTTGAATTTCACTCAATTTTCCCTCCATATACACTTCATTCCACCGTCATTCGACCATCCCACTCACTTCACAACTCATCGATCATCCTCGCCGATCATCCCTCCCTTCTCCAGACCTTCCTCTGCTCCGACCCCCTTCTGCTCCAACTCTGCCGGAGCAGAAGCTCTGGGCCTTCACTTCTTACCATTCCACGGCCCTCACTCACCTCGCACAACCACGCACCATGCTTCGGCTATATTAACCAATGCAGGAACCTTCAATGGCCGGAAAAGGTGTCAGAACTCCTTCAAGCTATTCTCTGACGGCGAGGCTCCACCGATCTCCCCCTCCGACCAATTTCGGAGCTTCGCCGCACCTTTAGGAGTTTCGCCGACCCACCAGCAGTCTTCCCCGACCTTCAGAATGCCTCGCGAGGCGTGGTGGAGCCAAGGGCAGCTCGTCGGAGTCCCGCCTTCTCTGGCGGGCTGCGGTGGAAGACGATGATACAGTTGTCGTCCGATCGCTTCGATCGGACGGCGGTGATGACGACGCGTGGCAGCCCGAGCCTCTTCTCCAGGACCATAGGCTCGGGTCACACCAAACCTCAGCCCGATCCCCATGTTGCAGCCACATGTGCTCGAACATGCGGGCGGACCCGAGCCTAGCCCTCACGTGCCTTGCACGTGGGGTGTTGGGTCATTTGCATGCTAGGCCCCGGAAGACATGCTATTTGCAAAATGTTCCCCAGGCACGTGCCTCACGTGTGTGCCTGGGTTATTTACATGGACGCCCTCCGGGTTTTCTGAAATTACAAATATGCCCCTGTGCGCAAATGGTTAAATCACAACTGGGCCCAGGCGGTTTTTGCTATTTGCATTTAGGTCCCTCCAGGGACCTAAATGCAATATTTATCCCTTTATTTTTATCGTATTTTTATTACAATTATTCCCTTGCACTGTTTTTAGCATAACTCGAGCATCGTAGGTCCAAATTTCATGATTTTAGTGTCGTTTTGATCCTTATTTTGTCCTCTACATTCTAGCATGCTTAATTGTCTTATTTGACACTGTTTCAATTTAAGTGAATTTTTATGTGACAAATGGACCCTGCCCTCCTTATCTTGCTTGGATTTGATGACCGATTTTTATTGATGTGTTCAAATTGACTCTTATTTCATTCTATAGTGTGTTGCTCACATTTTAGGGTAAAATTGTAGCCTTTAATCTGTAAATAATTTTCCTTGTATATTTGCTCATGCATCGCTTTATAATTGCATAAAAATATCTAAAAAATGCATACATCCTAGCATCGCTTTGTATTTTGTATAAATTGCATGTGGACCTGAAATTGAGACTAAATTACTCTGAGCTTAATGAATCGAAATTCAATAGCTGAATTAGGCAGCCGTGTCCCTGTGTTCGACCTTGGTACACTTGCCAAGTATAAATATTCCACAGCATTCAAAGTTTGTGGTTTTTGCTGAACCAAATTCGTCTCCTGTACTACAACATAATTCCACAATATTATAGAGGCGGATTTCGCGCTCATCAAATGGCGCCGTTGCCAGGGATACGGCTTTGCTTAATTTTTGAATTTTGATTTTTTTTAATTATTTCAAAAAAATTTAGGTCCTCATTTCATGCATCATTTCTTTGCATATTATTTGCTGAGTTAATTTCTCTGAGTTTCTAACTTTTCTCTGTTGTGGCAAGGCCCATGAAAATCAAGGACACCTGATCGTCATGGAGGTGCGAAGTCAGGAGCTTCCGCTGAAGAGGCCGCAAAAGAAGCCGTGAAGAAATTCTAGGATTTTTATCAGTCAAATTGCATTGCATGTTGTAAAAAAATTGCATCTGCATATTTATTTTCAGTCTTGCATATTGTACTAAAAAAATCCCCTCCCTCACACACAGACACACACCTACACTGCACATGCACATACTCACCCCCACCCTCCCCCTGTATATTTCATTCTCTCTCTCTCTATCTCTATCTCTCTCTCTCTGTGTATCTATTCTTCACAAACCCCCTCCCCTTCACCCTTGTACCATAGACATCCCCCCTAACACAGACCTTACTTCGGCTATTTGTAGCCTAAAGTATAGGGGGGATCTGCCTATTCATCCCTCCCTCGTTCTGTCTTCTTGTGCTTAGGCCGATTTTGGCCTAAGTATAGGGGGACCCTCCTCCTCAGTTCTGCTATATCACCCTGTACTTGAACCGAGCCTTGGCTTCATGGCACTTGTGCTATGAGGACATAGCAAATCTTAAGTATAGGGGGGTATACCGTATATTATTGTATATTACTTTAGCCTTAGCTCGTGTTTTTAAAACTTTTTAAAATTTTATTTTTCGGGCTAGGTTTTTGGTAACCTTGGGAACTGAGTAAAAACCTGTAAAAAAATAAAAATTGAGGGATTAATTTTTGTAAATATTCCTGTATTCAAAAAAATTAAATCTTTCTTGTGAGGTTGACTCTGACTACTAGGTTTAGTAGGCATTTTCAGTGAGGGAACCTCGGTCTCCCTTAGTAGAGTGGGTGGCTTAGAGGACATCGCACACGGCCCCGTCCTCAAGTAACACGGGCCTCGGCCCGTACTTACACCCATACTGGCTGAAAGGGTATACTTTTATTTGAGTCTGGGCCAGTCATTGTCTCTCCGAGGAATAAAAAAGATTATTAAAAGTTAAAACCCATAAAAATTTGCAAAAGCCAAAAATCACACAAAACATCACTAACTCAAGGAGTTGGTGTATTCCTGACACATTCACACTCACGCAAGGCTTGAGGATTTTGAGGACACCGGATCTCCGGGATCTTGAGAGTCTAAGTTAACATGCCTTAGTCATTAGGGTTTTCAAAACTTAAATATCCACACTCCTCTGGTTTGAAAGATTTGAGTGCTATATTGCACTCTTCATCTCTACCTTCAAGAAAATATGAACAACACAGTCATGTCCACAACTGCATGATAGATGAGCTGAGATGAGATATCACTTGAGGAACTAGGACCAGAGATTTGAGTTTAGATTCGATCTTATGATATTCGAGGATGGGATAAAGTTAATGAAGGCTTCAGAAAACCTGAGTGTCAGCAAAAACCCTAGTCAGTATGTGAACAAGATTCATATGCTATCTCTTGATATTTACCTAAAGTTCCAGGGTGTGATGAAATTAAAAATGAATTTATTGATCAGTGTGCGCCAATTTTTGGTAAAAGCTGTGGAGCTAGCCAACAAAAGAAATGAAATGTCAAAGAAAAAGCTATGAATACCAAAGTCAAAATACAAATGAGCTTCCACCAATGGCGAGCGCTCCCAAATATTTTCAAAGTGTCCACTTGGACCAAGAGCTAACTAGGACCAAGGAGTCGGGTTGACACCATAAAAGGGCTCTGCATCGTAAGCGATACAAGTCTGGGTGTCGAAGGTACCTTAGATACTCAAAAAAGACACACCCCGGTGTACTCTGATTTGCCGATTATCTCACCTGGGTTTTAGTTTATTAATGGAGAATGTCGTTGTACCTAAAGAAAAACCAACCGAATCAAACAATTATTAAATCCAATCAAAGCAATAAAAGAAAACGATGGATTTTTGTTATTTAGTTATTAACCTGGTATAGCTCCCAGGGTCGAACTCAGAGAGGCAACAGTTATTAAGCAAGGGTCATTCGCTTCAAAGACAAGCAATGAAATAAAAGAGGTAATCTAAACAAGCTACTCTTGGATTTTTTTAGAGTTTTTATGATTTTATTTTTATATTTTGTGGAAGGTAATGTATGAGTTTTTGATTTTTTTTTAAATAACAAATCAAAGAAATTATGCAATGCTATAGATAAAAGACACTAACAGGATCTTAACCAAATTTTTGTAGAAATTTTTGATGAAGAATGATATTTATTCCATGCGATATAGACAAGAAAATAAGTTTTTCAGAAGAAGGACTGAATTATAATTACTGCCAAAGTTTTGATCAGATTATAACAGAGGAATATTGCAGTGTACTTGGACAATTATCACCAAATCATGCACGTGCATATCACGTTTAAATCAGCTACTTGGATTTGTATTTTAAAAAACAATAAAATCAAGGCCCAATGTGCAAGTATCACAGAAGCACACGTGCAGCTCAAATGATAGCAGATATCAATGGATTTGTTTGCAAATAAGACAAGAGATGTATGCTACAAAAAAATTACCCAAAATATCATCCAGGACGTGCAGGTCGCGTGTTTCACTTAAGCGGTGAATGATATTGGATTTGGGACATACGAGGCTGGACGTCCACCGTTCGATCTACTAGATCGAGTGGTTTCTGTGCAATCTGGAGAAGCAATCTGTTCTTCCCTAATCCAATAGAGAAGCAGGTGGCTGTTCGGTTTTAGATCTGATCGCGACGCTTCTTTACTCACGGCTGAGAGTTTGCGGGTGGCATCGGCACTTCAAGCGACGATGGCTTCGAGCAAGGGCAAATGACTGTGACGATCTGGATCAACGTTGATGCCTCGCTCCTACGACTCAAGGAAGATGATCAATGTATATCCTTCAGTTGCTATTCCTCTCGATGAAACTGCTCTCCTCGACTCCCCTTCTGCAAACGAAAGTATTTTTTCTCGATTTGATTCAAATCGGACAGGGGTTACATGCTCCGCAATTCTCTGTTTAATGTTAAATCTATATTTTCAAATTAGAAGTGGAGAATCCTGCCTGATATGATAGTTTCAAAGTTTACAGGAATCACAGGAAACAATTAGGACGGGTGTACAGCAAAAATTTTTGTTTAACTCTATCATTCATATATGGACCAGATTATGCAATCACCAAAGAGTAATATCAAAATTACGCACTAAATCTTTGGTTCTAATCAGATTCCTACGTCAGATCAACTTCAACCAGTAAAAAGCTCATTGCAATTACTTGTATTTCATGAAATCCGAAGGATATTCTAACTTGAGCACACCAATTATATGCACTGTTCCTGCGAGAGATATTCTTACCTTGACGCACAGGAGTTGGGCACCGAAATTTGTTGCGACTCGATGAAGTTCAGGAGAATTAATCACTCGTTGATGGCAGTCAAGGTCCGGATCTCACTGTTGCGTGGTCTAGAAATGTGGTCGATTGAAGATCTTGGACCTGTAAATGGATAAACGACTCGAGCTCGAAGCTCGGTCCAAAACAAACAAGATGAGGTGAATGATAAGCTCGTGCATGGATGAAAGGAAAGAGCTCGATCTCCAGCCACCGTGCGTGGCTGGAGTTGATCAGATCTGGAAGAAGAATATAGAAATGGAGAGGGAGGCTGGTGAGGTGATGATCGGCATGGTGTGCGTGAGCGAGATGAAGGCGGTGAATCTCCGATCGTGATGATCGGAGGGTGCTAGCTGCAACGAAATCGACACTTGACAGAAATTAAAAACGAATTACGAAACTAAGATTACCTAGATGGAGTGGAATGCCTGGGCTGAAGCTCCGAGAAGCTTCGGGTCGTTGCCTCGACGGCTCGGCGGTGCCGGAGGCTCAAGCTCGCACGAGGCGGAGCACGGCGACGGAACGCCGGATCAGAGGCCCTCGCATCCTCTCCTCACTGCAACGAAGGTCGGTTGTCACTCACGATGATCGGAGCTCCTTAGAGGAGGATGGAAGTGCCAAAGATGGGAGGAGGAAGAAGATGGGTCCTTATTTATAAGATGAGAAATGCCAATTTTGGAATGAAAATTAGGCGCGCAAAACGAGGCAGGAAATTCGAAAATTCATATGGGCGAAAATGAGGGTTGTGAAATCTTTATTTTGGTGAAGAAATCAACTCGATCGGATCAACGACGTGCTCTAGAAAATTTGGAGAAAACGACTTGGTTGAACAGATTATTTGGGCTGAAGGAGGAAAAAGACGAAACAGGGAAAAGGACGAAACAGCAGATTAAATAAAAGATAAATACAATAAATAGATAAATAAATGGTTTTAAATTACAAAATAATGAAAATAAATAATGTTAATAATTTATTAAATAATTTTATGGTGATTTTTAATAAATAAAATTAATTAATTAAATAAGGTAAAATAAATAAGAACCTTTATTATTAGGTATAAAATACCTATGTGAAACATACTTTATTTTATTTTTGATTATTTTCAGATTTTATAATTTTTATTTGTATTTTATATAATTAAAATAAATATATACAAAATATTTAAAAATACAATATGTGCACAAATAAATAAATAAAAAATAAAAATATATACAATATATACATATATACAAGTATACCCATAAGGTCCCAAAATCTACTTTTTGCATATTAACTCTGATTTCAGTGAAACCACTTTTATTTGATAGATATTTTTACAAAATAAACTTTAAAAGTGAGTACACTCAAATCGGAGTTCATATGGCCGAGTTATGAGGTTTGGAAGTTAGGCTTTACGGCTTTTAGATTTTGAGATTTGTTGGTATTTATTCACATTTATTTTTAAGTTATACTTTTGTATTTTTCTAATGATTATTATGAACATTTCAGAAAAAGAATTGAGTTGTTTGGAGTTACAAATAAATAGATAGAAAATAAAGAAGTTTTATACACATAATGTACATATATACAAAGGGGTCCAAACGCCAAAACTCACACATTTTATTCCAAGATTCTTTTGGTATTTTTAATAAATAATATTAATTATAAAATGAAGTTTAAAAGTGAGTTTGATCAATTTGGAGTTTTCTATAAATAGTTATGAACCTGGAAAGTTGGACTTTTAGGCTTTTTAGGTTCATTGTATTTATTTATTTATTGGTTAAATAATTTTTCTGATATTTTTATAAATTAGTGTACGTTATTACACACAACTTTCAAGAAGGAAATATTTTTATTTGAAGTTATTTTATTGATAAATAAAATAGGTGAGAATATGTGCAGGGTGGAAAATGGTGAATATGTACAAGTGAGATTTGGTTTTCTTGATTTTTACAAGTTATGGACCCTATCTCCCCTACTTTATTCCTGGTCGATCAGGTCAATTCTTGACCTTCTCTCGGGGTTCGGGTTAGTCTGCATTTATTCCATAAATACATCCTTCTTTATTTCTTTTCCTTTTCTTTTCTCCTTTATTCTTTTATTTTAGTTAAAAAGAATGATAAATATACATTATTAACAAATACATGATGAATGATAAATAATGAGAATTAATGAATATGTACATGTGTTTTACTAAGGATTCTAGCTAAAATAAAAGAATAAAGATGATGAATCATGGATTCATCATACTCCCAGAAAAACAAGTGCAGACGACTCCAACTCTCTTGACGGACACATTGATCAACAAAATAATAATTTACATGTGTTGAGTAAAAGGCACTCGAGAGGCCCCTTGTTCCAATGTGAGGGTGAGAAAAATAGACACAATCCCATTACCTCCATCATCTGGCCATCCATCTACATTAGTCTGACGAACTAATGAGACGGTTGACTGAAGCAAGAGTAGACTTATTCCCTAGTATTGAGGATTAGGTCTAGAGGAGGATCTTTGGGACTGGAACTTTGGGTGATGCATCATCTAGGCTCTCATGAAATGCAGTACACTAATTGTCATATCCTTATATTATATGTACAAAAAGAGAGTCTGATAATCAGAGAAGTTGGATTCCTTCTGACTAAGGCTTGGATAAACTTGGAATTTTAGGATCACCTAGGTCAAGAGTCTTTGAAAGATCAAGCCTTGAAAAATTCACGTGCACTGTCAGGAATTAATCCAACTCCTTCATTCTTTAGATGCTCGAGGACGAGCATAGTTTAAGTATAGGGGTATGATGAATCTCGAATTCATCATGCTAAAAGCCACTTATTAAAACCCCTGTCTTAAATAAACCAATAAAATCACCTTTAATACTCTATTTTTATCATGTACCATATTGTGTATAAATTACCATTAATTTATTGTATTTAATTTCCCTTACTTTTCTGTATCTATTTTATCACTCAAAAATACCTAAAATTTAGGTAGATGACTTGTCTATAAATCACTAACCCTTAAAAAAAGATAAAAAAATACAAAAATATCACAAAACCACAAAATCGGTATTTTTATTCCCTTAAAAATACCCCCAAAAATACGTTTTGTACAAATGACCTCTTTTGGTTTTTTGACCAACATGAAAGTTGTAGATCTCATCGAGGCGAGCAACTTTCATGTTTTGACTTTTTCCAAATTCGGCCTCTAACTCTTTCTTTTCTAATTTCCTTTGTTTTTATTTTTGAATTAATCTGATTGGGCCACGTGGCGCCCTCTGGGCCGCCCACGTGGCCCGCTTCATCTCTCGCCACCCGGCACCTTGCTGGGCCATCAGATTTCCCCGATCGCCTCCATCCCCGCCGTCCAACCCCGCCTCATTCATAGCCATTGGATCTGATCTCCAGATCAGATCTCAACCGCACACTAGCGCCTAAACCACGTCCACCCGATTCCACTGTCATCCTACGGTTGACGAGGCTCCACGTCACCCCTTCCATCCCCGTCGTTGGATCTAAACCTATGATCTAATCTATACCCTCCATCAGCGCCATTGCCCTGACCGTTGGATCGCAAGATCCAACGGTCCAAACACCTTCGTCAACCTTCGTAACCCCCCTTCCCCAGCCGTTTTCCCTCGCACATCCTCCGCCCCCTTCCATTTTTAGCAACCCACTCCGGCCACCTCTCCGCATCCTAACGGCTGCTCCTCGTAGCCCTTCCCTCCACCTTCCTCGCAGAACCATCATTACTCGCCGCCATCACTCCTCCACCATTAAACCCCCCATTGAAACTCCCCTCCTACCCACGAAACCGTCAACCTCCTCCACCTTTAAATAGCCATCCCCCACCACCATAGCCGGTGTCCACCATTTTTGGGCCTCCACCTAGCTTCCCCCGCCCCTCCGGTGACAGCGGAGGGGCAGAATTGTTGAGGCAACGATGGTGTTGGTCTGGTGTTGACCCACGGTGTTCTCCACCATGTTCTAGTGGTTCCGCCACCACTGAGCACCAAGGACAGGCTTCCCTTGTCGTGCGACGACCCGAGGACCACCCAGGTCCTCCGCCCAAGCCCTTCCTCCGCCAGGGTTCCCCTCCCCGACGAGGTCCCTCATCTTCTTCTTTTTCTTTGAATTTCACTCAATTTTCCCTCCATATACACTTCATTCCACCGTCATTCGACCATCCCACTCACTTCACAACTCATCGATCATCCTCGCCGATCATCCCTCCCTTCTCCAGACCTTCCTCCGCTCCGACCCCCTTCTGCTCCAACTCTGCCGGAGCAGAAGCTCTGGGTCTTCACTCCTACCATTCCACGGCCCTCACTCACCTCGCACAACCACGCACCACGCTTCTGCTATATTAACCAATGCAGGAACCTTCAATGGCCGGAAAAAGGTGTCGGAGCTCCTTCAAGCTATTCTCTGACGATGAGGCTCCACCGATCTCCCCCTCCGACCAATTTCGGAGCTTCGCCACACCTTCAGGAGTTTCGCCGACCCACCATCAGTCTTCCCCGACCTTCAGAACGCCTCGCGAGGCGTGGCGGAGCCAAGGCAACTCGCCGGAGTCCCGCCTTCTCCGGTGGGCTGCAGTGGAAGACGATGATACAGTTGCCGTCCGATCGCTTCGATCGGACGGTGGTGATGACGACGCGTGGCAGCCCGAGCCTCTTCTCTAGGACCACAGGCTCAGGTCACACCAAACCTCAACCCGATCCCCATGTTGCAGCCACGTGTGCCCGAACCTGCAGGCGAACCCGAGCCTAGCCCTCACGTGCCTTGCACGTGGGGTGTTGGGTCATTTGCATGCCAGACCCCGGAAGATATGCTATTTGCAAAATGGTCCCCAGGCACGTGCCTCACATGCGTGCCTGGGTTATTTACAGGGACGCCCTCCAGGTTTTCTGAAATTACAAATATGCGCCTGCGTGCAAATGGTTAAATTGCAACTGGGCCCAGGCGGTTTTTGCTATTTGCATTTAGGTCCCTCCAAGGACCTAAATGCAATATTTATCCCTTTATTTTTATCGCATTTTTATTACAATTATGCCCTTGCACTGTTGTTAGCATAACTCGAGCATCGTAGGTCCAAATTGCATGATTTTATTGTCGTTTTGATCCTTATTTTGTCCTCTACATTCTAGCATGCTTAATTGTCTTATTTGACACTGTTTCAATTTAAGTGAATTTTTATACAACAAATGGACCCTACCCTCCTTATCTTGCTTGGATTTGATGACCGATTTTTATTGATGTGTTCAGATTGACTCTAATTTCATTCTATATTGTGTTGCTCACATTTTAGGGTAAAATTGTAGTCTTTAATCTGTAAATAATTTTCCTTGCATATTTGCTCATGCATCGCTTTATAATTGCATAAAAATATCTAAAAAAATGCATACATCCTAGCATCGCTTTGTATTTTGTATAAATTGCATGTGGACCTGAAATTGAGATTAAATTACTCTGAGCTTAATGAATCGAAATTCAATAGCTGAATTAGGCAGCCGTGTCCCTGTGTTTGACCTTGGTACACTTGCCAATTATAAATATTCCACAGCATTCAAAGTCTGTGGTTTTTGCTGAACCAAATTCGTCTCCTGTACTACAACATAATTCCACAATATTGTAGAGGCGGATTTCGCGCTCATCAGTTAATTATTGATTAATCGGGGTTTATTGAGCGGTCAACACATTGACTATTGATCTGCCTTATGGATTAATACGACCCCTAATCTCATCCCGGTTATCAGCGCCCCTAGTTGACCTAGGTCAACTCCCTACCCTCCTCTTTGATCGATCTGCTCTATATTTTCCCCCATTTCACGATTTTTTATGGCTCACTCATATCTCTTCTACATTCGATTCCTTCTTATGCATTCTTCACCTACCTCTGATCTCTCGTGCAAATCAAGAGTTGGCACCAGTTAACTCTAATTCGACCCAAAACCCTATGTGAATATGCCATCTCAGACAACCTTGTATATAATATCTCCCCATTATTTTCAAATTCAATCCTTCCAATCAAACTTTTCTCCCCAATGAATCATTGCTGGAGCTTGCCCTTCGTGACATGAAATGGAGTCTACTGGCTTTTGACACAGAGGAAGGGTAGAGAAGGTGATTCAACCATCGCCGGAGACATCTCCTGGTGGTTCTTCTCCCAGCCTCCTTAGTCAAGTGAGGTCCTTGTTTCTTTGCCTTTTCAATTTCTAAGAGTACTAGTGGCTTAGGTTTGCACTTTATTTTGTTTATTTTTTTACATTTTAGCTTAAAAATCCAAATCGCAGCTCGCTGGAGCTCTAAGCTTCGGCCTGTGTTCCGACCATCTTTGAGCGTGAACCAACTATTTGACCACCTCCACACCTTCTCCCCTTCATCTTCTATCACCATGATCCATTGCACACCTTTGATCCTGCATAGATCATGGATATCGGATCCCCTTCTTCAGCCATCGTCGGAGCTCATTCGCCCCTCCATTTCATATCCTAATTTTGCTCATCGGTGAGTCGAGGAGCTTTGCCCTCGAGCCCTGAAGCTTCTTGTACAAGCCTATACGCAGAAGGACTTCATCTGGGAGTCAGATCAACTCAGTTTGCAACTCCAGGTGCCTGAGACTTCTTCGACCTCCTAAACCTCCTTTTATGAGGTCTGGAACTTTTTGAAGCATCCGTCAGCTACAGAACACTTCTAGGATCATGTCAAGCATCTCAACAACGAAAGAACCCACCAACTCTTAGTTGGTCTTCCAAGGGGCCCATCACTGTTGGATCAAGCTCCTTTCTACAGTTTGCACAGCAACTGCCCGATCAGGTGCTATAGAACCATCAGATATGATGATGGCATTTAATCCCCGTCCTCCATCGTCGAAGCATCATCGGGTACGGAGAAAGCACCATGTGTTTAAGTGAAATTATCCGAGCCGTCCGCCAACGTGCTACAAGGAGTATTTTGCAAACATTGCCCTCTGCCTTTTTGTATTTAATATTTAGTTTAAAAACATTCATCCATCATTGTCATATTTTTGTAATATTTTGCATTAAGGACCCTGAACTTCCTAGTTATTGCACTTTATTCCAAATCCACATCACCTCAAATGCATGTGCGAGCGAGGGTGTGTGTATTGTACGTGGACCCCCTCCGGATATTGTGTTATTAATTGGTCTAGAAACTTTAAATACCAGTTCAATATATTTTGGAGAATTTGCATGCTCTATTATGTTGTTCTATTTATTTGCATTTATACATCTGTCAGGCATATATTATATTTATATGTGAAAATATTGCATGTATGCCCTGAACTTTGCTAAAATGTTATTAAAATCCATGATATTTCTCAAATATTGCAACTGGGTCCTTGTATTGTAGATTTAATTTTGTATTATATTTTATTTATTAAAAAATATCATTTTGTATCTAAAAAATATCTTTAGTGCCTGGAACCATATTACGTTACAAATATTTTTCTCAAGGTAATTAAATTTAATTTTCTATTTATAAAAAATAAAAAACATTACATTTTCTCACATTAGCATTTAAAACTACATGAAAATTAGAAATGTTTGGAAAAATTCCAAAAAAATCATGCATATCTATTTAGTTATATTATAATTTTTTTATTTTTTTACAAAAATATTAATTAAAACTCCTAAATAAAAAAACTTATAAAATTTATATAAAATTAGAGAAAAATTACAAAAATATGTTTTAGGTTTCTGATTTTTCTTTGTACTATTAAGTATATATGAAAATTGATATTGAGCTCAATCTGATTTGTTAGATATTTATTAAGCCCATTTTGATCTCATATATTTTATGTTTTTATTTATTTTGTGTAAAATCTGCAAAAATTCTCAAAAATTACTCAAAAATTACAAAAATATGGGGAAATCCAGACAGCATAAAATATTTTATTTTGAAAATTTGACTTTATTTTATATTTTAAACTTCAAAAAGGATTGTTCTTATATTTCATATGCGTATATATATATATCCTTATTCATATATATCTTATATTTATATTTATATTATTTAAATTTTAAAAATATTTAAAAAATTCAAACAAAAAATGTATGAAAAACCACATAAATTAGAAACCTACAAAAATATTGTAAAATAAAAATACAAAAAATCCCTAAGTTTCCCATTCATTTTTGTTGCTCTACCTCGTGTGCTCCTTTGTGGTTCGACCCCTACTAATTGTCATCGATACACATTTTTGTAGGGAATAATAACTTTAGGCCACTTATTTACATTGTTTAATTATTATTGTGGGTTAATAGTTGATTAATACACCTGAGTTGAGTGCTCTAAGCTATTGATAGTGGATGTGTTGATTCTGTCGAGTATCTGTCAAAGAAAGCCCATCAACCATATATCTCAATTGAGCCTTAAGCCTATGTCAACTACCGACGGATGTCTGTGAGCACCTAGGTACGAGCAGAAGTGAGGTTGAAGATCAATCCAATCCCTTCGCTTCGCGCGGAAGCCGCCCTACTCTCATAAGTGATGAATAGGAAAAGATCCTTCTTCGCAAAATGGCCGAAATGGTAACCTGGACTCCCTAAGATGCAACTGAGACTTCGCTCTCCTTTCAGAGACTCCCGGCATTCCCCGCTTATCGCGTAAGATGAAAGATTTGGAAACAGATTATATAATGGCTCCTTCTTTTTCTAAGAGAGGCGCTGATACAATGATTGGCGGATTTGATTTGTCGGACACCGCAAGCCCTCCAACACCGGAGGTTAGATACCTCGATTTTCACATTCATCATCACTCTGACCTTATCTCCAAGTATCTAAGGAGATGGTATACAATTCTTGAAAGAGTCCACGAATTGTTCTATGAGCAATTTTATCCAAGCATTGAAAAAATGAATAACAAATAGTATTTAATTATCATAATCAATGTAGATACAAACATTCATGATAATTAAATTGGATTTAATTATCATGGATACGCTTAACGTGGATAACACTGATCACAATAATCATGTATAATGTGGATATGATACACAATATCCTAGAGAGAGTTAATTGTGAATGAGATTCACAATTTATATGTTAATGCGAATTGGTTTCACATTACATATTTTAATGTAAATATAATTTTACATTAAATATTGGATGGAAGAATTTGATTCTCAATAGTAAATCGTATAGTTGTAATCATCATAAATAGGAATTATTTGGTGAGTATTCCATTATTTAATACAATGGATAAATTGATTTTGACTCATTCTATTTATTAGAGTGGACGTTCATGGATTATTGGACCATGGTGGACATCCACCCTATTTTTAGTAAATGGATGGAGTTTTTTTAATTGAACATGTTTATTGATTAATTAATTTAATTTATATATTTTGAAAAAAAATATTTTCAAATTATCTTTTTTTATGTTTCCTTTTTATGTTTTTTGTGAACTCAAAAAGAAATATAAATCAATCTAAACCACTGATTATTGAGAGCATATAGATTAGGTGTTATGAACTTCCAAAACGCTATAAAAGAGAGGCTAACCCTAGCCCTCTTTACATAAACTATATGTAATTGCCGCATAAACTAAAATCTCTCTCTATCTCTCCACACGTCGAATCTCTCTCACTCTACAACTGTAGGTCGTTCCCCCTGCCCAAGGTTGGTGGAGATCACCATCGTTGTTGTGTTGCCATCGTGCCGCCAGATCGATTGCTCGAGTGACTCCATCCTCTTCCGTGCATCGTGTTCGTGAAAAAGGAAAGTGATTCCGTGAGATGAGATCAGGGGTTACTCACTTGGATTGTCGCTCGGGATTGTAGGAAGTTCCTGACTCATTATCATGCCCACAAGTGCACCCTCGTTGGATCGAACTTGAGTCAGGAGGCTTCTTCCATTAGAAGATTCGAGGATTACAACCACGCTTCAAGAGGCAAGCCTAAACTCGTGCGATCTTTGATGAAACGACGCAGGAAAGGTTCTTGTGCCAGGCGATTTTATCTTGATTTTTTTCTATTTTCCCACTGTCGTACCAACTAGTACGCCTAGTTGTCCTAGATCAGACTTGATCTGATCTCCACGCATCCGTAATGCGCGAGGCTGACACCTGGCCTTCACTAATTTGGTGCTCTACCACTTGGAATCATATTGAGGTAGCGATGCTGGTCAAAGAACTCAAGGGCAAAGATATTCTTGGGCAATGGGCAATGTGCAGTGATGCTCCGAGAGGAACACTGGCAGATGGTTGACACAGATCAAATCTCGTGGAAGAAATATAGGTCGCCATCGGAGGACTCGGAGTGGAAATGATAGTAGCAAGCTACTGGAGCTTTGGGATCCCACGTGTTCATGCCGCTGTTAACGTTTGATGGTGAGATGAGCAGTGATGGAGAGAGGGGGGCGGGTGGGGGCTTGGCCCCCCGGCTCTCGACCAAAATCCGTATATATGTTTAATATATAGTACTATATATAACCTAAATATACTATTCAATAACTAAAATTTACATGTTATGTATAATAGCACCCTTTATCTTAACAAAAAAATCAATATATAGGGAATAACGGGGTTACCCCACCCCATTTTCCACATTTTTTATTTTTATGAAAAATATCACCATGTATATTCATCTATATATCCCTCCAACATGTCATTCAAATTTTGTCAGAAATAGAGGCTCCTTTGCCCTCCATCTAGAACAGGTAATTTTAACGGGCTAAACATTATTGTAATCGACATGTTTAAGATGGAGGGTATATGAGTCTCTATTTATGACGAAATTCAAATGACATATAGACGTGATATATAGATGAATATACATTGTGATATTTTTGAAAAAAATAAAAAAAACTCGGAAAATGAGGGCGGGGGCAGCCCCATTAGACCCATATATATAATCTAATTACAATGATTAACTATTAACAATACACGATGTGCATAAGCAGATACGGATACATCTGTATATGTCCATCATCATATACGTTTGTAAACCATCACAAATATGTATTTTTTAGTTTATGATATATTATATAGATAATGATTTTTCTTTTTATTTTCTTTGCATATACGGATATTGATTTGGACACATATTTCATTTTTTAGGATCGTAAAACAGATATGGTTACACATTTTCCTAGTGTATACATATATGGATACAGACCTATTTGTATTTGCATGTTTGCAACCCAATTTCTATCTACGTCCATTTTAAAATAAATATGCAGATAAGCGTACACATGTCAAAAAATATATAACAAATATGATAAAGGATTGGTACATATATCTATATTTGTTAGCATCCATGTAAGTAAAAAGTATTTTATAGTGTTACTTATTTGAAAATATTAAATTTAGTGATATTACTTAATATCACATTAATAAATGTATATTTCAGTGATATGAAGAGTTTTGTAGGGATCTTTTTATCAATACAATGTTTATAGAGATTATGTATGTCAGATTATAAGTTTATATAGGTACTTTTATAAAAATCTATTCCCAATGTTAGTTTCGATCAATTACGGAATTATTGGAAACTCACCTTATGGATTGAATTCGTTTCCAAGAATCCAACTTTATAGATTTAAACTTCCATTAATGTTATATATATCCTCCAAATTTCGCTCAAATCTGATGTCATTTCTAATTTTATCTTAGCGGTTAAAAGTCCAATCAATATTTAAGAAATTTAAGTCTCGTTTAAAAGAGAAACATACTTTTAGGCATTGATATAAAATAACAAATGATCTTGGATTTGAACGAAATTTGGAGGATATGTATAACATTATTCGAAGATTCTATCTATAAGGTCGGATTTTAAGAAACAAAATCGAAGAAAAAATAGTCACAACACCTCTTTTGCAACTCACGTTACATCAGAGGAACCATTCCCCAAATACTAACAACTAAAATAACAAGATAAATTAGATAAATAATATCTAAATAGTTTAGCCCCCCAAGATGAATTTTCTGGCTTCGTCCCTAGAGATGAGCTCTGACCAAGAATAAAACACAAGTCGTATCACCTCCATTCAACCTGAGAAGCTTGAAGCAACTCTGATGACTTATTATTTTCAATTATCGAGCTTCCTTAATGAAGAGACCATGCTTGAAGATGGATCTGTAGATGAAAGACTCATGTCGATAACTATCCCAATGGAATTGTATGACATAGAGACCGCTTCTATATAAAGGGAAGTGCGTATTATCGATTTAAGCTTTAAGGATGTGGTGATCGAAATACTGCAACTTGTGATAGATGATGATACTTTCCTTCTCTTTCAAAATCTTGTTGCTTTATAGTGGCATCGTTCGAGATGTGGGAGCATCCCTCCTCCGATCCACTACATTGTCTTCGAACACAGCATCCCCCACGTTCTTAGGCATTGAGTTTCCGATTTAGGAAGATTGATTCAGAAAATGGATATGAAAGAGAGGATGTGGTCTACCCTTTATAATCGTTAGTCAATATTCAAAAGAGAGGGGAGTTGGTGGAGACTCGGAGCGACGAAGGAGGCCGAGGAAAAAATCATAGATGGAGGTGGTGGAGTGTATGGGTATAGTGGGAATGGAGGAGGACAATGAGTGGGCATGATTCACGGATAATATAAAGAGTTAGAGCTAAATCTATCATTTTTAACAAAAAAACCATGAATGATAATGAACGAAGTAAATGAAAAATAACACAAACGAAGTAATGAAACATAACACAGATCTATGTAAGAATTCTACATGTAATTATGAATTAGGAAAGATTCACGTAAATACGAAATCATCCATGTTATATATAGGGATGAGCATGGGCCGGGCCTGGGCCGAGCCATACAGGGCCCAGGCCCAGGCCCATTTATAATTATGGGCTTTGGGCCGGGCCTGGGCCCATTAATTTTTTTGAAGGCCCAAGCCCAAGCCCAGTCCATTTGTTATGGGTCGGGCCTGGGCCGGGCCGGCCCATGGGCCATAATATCTCAAAAATAAATAGGCCTTATACAGACCCAAAACTTATGAGGCTAGACTTGGCGGGCCCATATACTTGACGCACCCTCATTTGATTATTTTTATTGTAATCTTCATTATGAACATGTCTAAATAATAGAGAATTTGATAGTTATCCTATTTTTTTGGATGGATTTGGTCATATGTATGATTTTATAGTATCTAATGGAAAGAATGTCATAGAGATATTATATGAACATGCCCAAATAATAAAGTAGAAGCAATCAACAAGGCTGCTGGCATGCAAGAATAGTAAACAAACAGATTGAAAAATGTACCTCAAGGCTCAAGTGGATTAATCCGTCGTCAACTCCCTTATTAAATCCAGATGTATATATCAAAGTAAGAGATCAAAGTCTGGACACCTATGTCGAATCCAATTTCTGCAATGAAGAAATAATTTCCAATCAATATGTGTATTACCCAGATGAACTAATGTGAAGATATCATAAGAATGACCTGAAAAATAGATACCTTGAGAAGTAAACATCTCGATCTTCCCGCTCCTTTCTGTCGGGTACCTACAAGGCTAAACACTACAAATACAACTCAATCTTTGACGAAGGTGCACTTTGTCATTCGAAGATGCAAATAATGAAAAACAATAAAAACTTCCAAACACCAATGCCATTATACAATTCACTTACAACAAATGAATGTAAAATAAATCATACTATTATGACCGTAAAGGCCAATTGAGAACGGAGAACTATCCTTACAATGGGGGAGACGGCGAGACACGTCACGCGGGTGTTCCTGCACTGCCTGGGGAGCCTCAAGTCCTCAACCAGCCGCACGGGGGGGAGGTGCGGCCTGAGCGGCTAGCCGCAGCCACCAGTCCTACAGGGCAGGTGTGCGGGGACGGGGGGGGGGGGGGGGGGGGGGCGCAGCCACAACCCGCAGGTGTGTGGGGATCAGGGGGGAGCGGGCGGGGGAGGTTGTGCGGGGGAGGGCAGGGTTGGCGCAGGGCGGCGCCACGGCAGGGAGGGAACGAGGGAAGGGAGGGGGGGGGGGTTTCTTGAGTGGGAGGCTTGGGCGCGGGAGGGGGGGGGGACGCGAGGCTGAGCGGGGCGGGGAGGATGCGACACCGGAGCGGAGCGGGCGGGGGATGGCGGGGTTGGCGTAGGGCGGCGCCCAGGCAGGGATGGAACGAGGGAAGGGAGGGGGGGGGGTTCTCGAGTGAGAGGCTTGGGCGCGGGAGGGGGGAGACGCGAGGCTGAGCGGGGCGGGGAGGAGGGTTGCGGGCCTTGCGAGTTGCGGCATCGCGGCTGGAGGGAAAGAGGGAAGGGAATCCCGTGGGGTGCCCTAGTCGCAGGTGGGAGGGAAAGAGGGAAGGGAAACTGGGAGGCCCCAGCGGCTAAGTGTGGGAAAATCACTGACTAAGGCCCGCCAAAGGACATTTCGGGCCTCATAATGGGCTTATCAGTGGGCTATGTGGGCCGGGCTAACGGGCCTATCTACGGGCCGCTATGTGGGCCGGGCTAACGGGCTGGGCCGGGCTAACGGGCCTATCTACGGGCCGCTATGTGGGCCGGGCTAACGGGCTGGGCCGGGCTAGGCCCGAGCCCGGCCCAATTATTAAATGGGCTTAAATCTTCGGCCCAAGCCCGACCCAGAGGTAATTCGGGCTCGGGCTGGGCCATGCTATGCGAGCCGGGCTTTGGGCCGGGCTGGGCCGGCCCAGCCCAATGCTCATCCCTAGTTATATATGTGAAAATATCGCTTTTTATATGCATGTAAGCCATTCATTTAGGAATATTAATATAATATAAATGATCATAGGTTTTTCCTCCAAACATTCCACTCCCCTCCACCCCCCGCCCTTGCCATCCTCGACTCCCAGACCAAACCTCGACCTCTCCATCGCCTCCCCGAACTTCTCCCTACCCCTCCCTCTTCCTCCGTCTCACTTCCTTCTCCCCGAAGTTCACAGTACTTCAACCGCCCCCAGTTTCTTCTCCACCCAAACTCCCCTCACATCCCGTGCCACCGATGGATCGAGAAACCGCTCCGGACTCCGACGCGGAGACCCAAGAGCCCGATTCTGAGCCCGATCCCTATCCTTTCTCGTCGTCAGGTAATCCCTCCTTCCAAGTTATCCCTCTACCATTGCCCGCAAATCCTCTAATCACGGGCGCTGCAGATTCCGAGGACCGAGCGTCGGGGGGAGGTGGCGGCGAGACGCTGCCGCTGGACGACGACATCTACGAGGAGACTCAGGTGGTGGAGGATTGGGCCGACACGCAGGTGATGGACAATGACGGCGACACAGATTGCACGGAGGTTCTTGGTGACGACGACGACGGTGATAGGGTTTTGGATGATGCAGGTACTACCGGCAGAGCAGATGATGCCGAATGCGCTCCGCTGTCGGATGCATCCGTTGGAGAGGACATGCATTCAGGTTGGAAAAATAATCAAATTTTCCCTTTACGGGGGGGGGGGGGGGGGTTGAAAAGGACGGGATTTTTCCGGCGTAAAGAACGTTTTTTTGGGCGAATTGACTGCTCTTGGTGGCGACGTTCAATGATCCGGAGTTTGATCGTTTTCCTCTCCATCCAAAGGCCCGTGGTACAAGCTCAATAAATTGCAATTTCCTCAAAATAGCCGGCTATATTTGCTCGGGTTTCGAGTTTCGATGATGGATGTAATTTTGGAGAAGATCCAAGTTGGTTCTTTTTCAAAACACTGCCAAAAAGTTAAAATTTTCGAGGGTTCTGGACTTAAATCGTGCTTGGTGGGGCCGTTATCCAGAAGCTGAACTTCCCTGATGCTTTTAGAGAATTTAATAAAGATATTAGTTGTATAGCCCAGAGCGGATGGAAATATTCACGTGTATTCTTTCTTGCTGCTCGTCGTGCTCGATAGTATTTGGTGTTTTTGTACTTTCGGCTTGATCAAGCATTTGGATGCTCACAATATTGGCATATGCTTACTTTTGAGTCGAACCTGACGGTGCTGACTGATAAGAAACTTTTCTAAAATGCTCCCTGTGTTGAAGATGTAGTTAGCATATGCTTAGGAATGAAGCCTTTTTATCTGGGATGCTGCTTGAGGCGTGTAGATTCTGGAAACCCATTGTTTGCAGAGAATGAGAACCATGCCTTCGAAAAATTGCTTTTTAAAAATTCATTTTTGAAAAAAATAGCAGTCTATATGGAAACTTCACCTGCGATGTAAGCATGCGCACAAGTTGAGGAAAAATGTATCCGTTTATCATAATTCATTTACAATCAAACAATGAAACATGGTTTCAAGGTTCTAAATCACCCAGGCACTTGAATTGCCAGATTATGCAGTAAAACTTTGTGTAAGAACCCGCTTTAGGATGAATTAATATAGATGAAAGAAGCTATTTAGGCAGTACATTATTTAAGATTTGATGGGAGAAACCTTTTTTATATTAGTTGCTTCTGGTTATTTTGGAGGAAGAGATGTGGAATGAGGATCTCAAGGTGTAGCCAAAGGTTTTTTGGATGGGGTGGCGTGGAGAGGCTGAAAGGGGCTCAAGAAATGGCCTTCTGCATTTTTAAGATCTTCGGTTCTTCTTCTGTCTGTTGCTTTCATGGAATTCTGCTTTCAGTTCTCTTTCCAAGAGAAGTCTTATGTTGGGTAAGATCTGAAGATGCTCTGTGGCTGTCTAAATGATGGACTGGAAAGAGAACTTTAGACATGCTTATTAATTTCTGATTTTTCCCTTCAATTTAGCTGAATTACATGTTCATTTTTCCAAGTTACAGGAAGTGAATGCTCCTGGGAGTTCTTCTAGCTCTGATTTGTTGTCTTTCTAGTTTATTGTCTCTTCTGTTACCTACATGATATCCTAGTAATCTCTTAATAATTTTCTCTTGCTCATAAGTTGATAAATGCAATTGTGATTCTGAGAAGGTTCATTGTATGTTTAGGATCCGCTAGAAAGAGCTTTTCTGCAGTTCGTACAGCATCATTAAGGGCTTCTGGTCGGACTGCTGTCAGCAAATCGACTCCCAGCTGTTCTGCATATGAGCAAAGCTCTATTCTTCTTAAGAGTAAATTCAACGAGGAGCACCAAGTTGACATAGATGGAAAACACAGGAGAGGAGATGCTGAAAATCATGCTCTCGAGGTTGGTGCAGTAAACAATGCATCATTTGCTGATGCCCGAAGGACTGACAAACATTCAAATGACAAGTTTGTCAACTCAGACAGTTTTATATTTAGCAGCAGCGATGATGGGAGTACGAGGATTGGTAATAGTATTGTAAGAAGTCTTTTTCAGGAGGATACAATTACACATGGACTAGATGATACTCCACTGCAACCTACTGGAGGTGACAGAGATGATAAGATTTCCCAAGCATCTGCCCATTGTGCTGCAGGGTTGAGTTATATTGGTTCTCAAGAACCAGGCGAACTGTCACAAGCTAATGCGATAGAGGTTGTTGACAGATTACTGTGTTTTAATGAACTTGGTCTATCAGAAGATGCATGTGACAAGAACAAAACCCAGGTAGCCTCAGCTCTTTCCACAGGTGCGAAGGGAGCCCAAATCTTGGCCAATGCTGCCCAAAAAAGTCCTGCTGGTAAGAAAGCGGTCTTTGAGTGGAATGATGCCTTTGAGGATGAGGGCGGTGGTGACTTCTTTGTCAAAAGAAAAGGTTCTTTTTTTGATAACAGGGATAAAATGAAGAAATCACAGAGTTTGCCCCCAAAGGTCAGGCTTCCCCGTTTAAAAAGAACTCCAGTTTCTTGTGAAAAAAGAAAGAAAATGGACGCATTGAGTCCCAAAAGTGACTCTAAACTGAATAAATCTTCTTCTGGTTCAATTCGTCAACAATTTAGTCTGACTAGACACGGCAATTGTGAATTGCGGACTCCTAAAAACGCAGTAAGGAAAAATATTTTAGAAGATAGACAGAAAAATGTAAATGGAGAGTCTATAAAGCACAACTTGGAAGAAGACAATGCTTTTCATGATGTTGGTCCTGATACACAGATGGCAGCTGATGCTATGGAATTTTTGGCTTTTGCAGCTCCAGATGAGCTTAATATTCCTGTACATAAAAAACCCCAAAATGGTGTTTTTTCTGATGATCCAAGGCAATTGGCAGATTTGGGCAAAGGGCATTTCACTTCTGCCACCACACGGAAACGGTCACTCTCAGTGTTGGACTCTAATGCCACTGTCAGGAGATCAAAGAGAAACAGAGGATTGAGTGCCAAGGTAAGCATCGAAATTCAAGTTGGATTTGAGAAGGAATCCCAGAAGCCTGCAATGACAAAGAAGTCAAAGAAGGGCACGCCAAGGATAAACTTGTCTGAAAAGCCACATGATGTCAATGACAAGGAAAAATGCCTTCTTGGGAACATGCTATCAGTTAGAGGGGACACAACTAATAAAAAGAACGGAAAGCTTGCCAACTCTGATAAGAAAAGGAAAATTGATCAAGACAAGTCCATGCCCAGTGTGGAATTGCCATTAAGCAAAAAACACCAGAAGGATATCAGCTGGACACCAATTTCTCATCGGACAAGACGGTCCATTGCAGGAAAAACTGAAAAACTGGTCGTTTTGGCTGATGTCCATACCACTGTCAAAGTGAGCGACATGGAGATGGCTTCCAGTTCCAACCATAAAACTGCAGAATCAGCACTTAATTCTTCAGAGGATGTACGGCGCTGTGATTTGAGGCAAAGAGATGCTTTACTGGATCAACTTGGTAGTGTTGGAGTTCCATGCCAGGAGGCAGAGTTTTTGACAGCTGTTGCTCCTTTCCATCCTAAAAGAAGGAGAACATGCATAACACGTGAACTCAGCTCGGTGGAAGACAAATCTTTGTTGCATAGTAATAAGGTTAATTCCTTTATAAAAAATCCTTCTATGATTAAGGATGGCAATGATGATACTAAAAGAATGATAGATTTGCCACCCAAAGATGATGCAGGATTGTATAATGGAAGTTATAGACCTCCTGGTGTCAGAACGAGGTCATCTTCTGATTTAGATAGATTGAATGCACCAAAATGCAACAAAGATAAACATTTTTTCAATGACAATTATAATTTCCATAATTTGCCAGCCGGTCCTGATCTTCGAAAAGTTTATAAAGAGTTACAGGCACCTCCCTGTTATACGAATTCTTTTTCTGATAGAACAAGTGAAGACCCCAAATCCCGCACATTACTGGATCGAGTGTCCGATACAATATCTAATTCACCAGGTAAAAAGGCAATAGAAGGATCACCTATTTGCACCAGCATTACTCCTTCAAACACAATTTACAAGGAAAAACCCAAATCCTCAGTTTCGAGAGAACTTATTAGGCTGGTTTCTTCAGAAATGACTCGAATACCGGTAATGACAGATACTGGAAGGAAGGAGATATCTAGCTTTCATGTTTTGTTCAGTCGTCATTTGGAGGAAAAAGTAGTAAAGCACTTAGAGAAGGTATTTTTTGGAGACTCATGGCAGTTCAAATACTTTTTGAGCAATGCCTGTCATTAGTTTGCCAGCATGATATCTCATGGTTGTTTCTTTCTGCAGATCACAAAACGATTGGGAATATCTGTTGTATCATCTATTTCGGATGCTACCCATTTCATAGCTGATAAATTTGTACGGACTAGAAACTTGCTGGAAGCAATGGCTGTTGGTAAACCTGTAGTAACACCTTTGTGGCTCAAAAAGTGTGGCCAAATAAGCTCTTTCATTGATGAGAAAAACTACATTCTAAGGGACCTGAAAAAGGAAAAGGAAATTGGCTTCAGTATGCCAGTATCATTGGCTTGTTCTATTCAAAATCCGATTCTGCAGGTACATGTGTTGCACTTATTTCACAATTTTCTGCCAGCACCCCCATAATACATCTTTTCTCAACGACTTCTTGAAAATGTAACAGGGTAAAAGGATTTTTCTTACTCCGAATGTGAAACCTGATCGACAAACCATTTCAAGCTTGATCAAGGCTGCTGGTGGACAAGTATGTGTCGCGTTCTTCTTTTTCTTTAATTTTAAGTTGATTCAATTGGAGGCATTGCTTCTAGATGCGATTCTGCAAGACCTATGATATATCTTATGGCAGTTGGTACATGCATGAAAAATTATAGGCATCCTGTAAGTTATTGTCTGAGCCGATCGGGACATTGGCTCTCGTTTGGGGTTATCTCGTTAGCAAGAAACGTGGTGATGCTTCATCATGAGACTCTATCTGGAATATGTATGCGATACTGGTCTTTTGTAATTTCAAGGTTGTGAGTATTAATACATCTTTGAAGTGGACACTATTTATTGAGTGTTCACTTCATTTTCTTAAAAAAGTGATTTCTTATGACATGACTAAATGAGATCTAGACATTCCATTTTGGGAGTGCGAAAGCAAATAAGAGAAATTTATGTATTGATGAGGGAATACTAATTCTATATACACAAGGAGAGACATGATTAGGGAGAATATATGGAAATAAAAAAGTACACTTTAAGGGTTATATCTTGCATACTCTAACACTTCCCTCATGCTGAAGCATTGATATCTGACATGCTCAACTTGTACAATCTCTCAAAAGGGCCCTTAAAAGGTGCCTTAGTAAATAACTAAATATACATGCATTCCGGTCTTTGAAAGTGATTGAAATTCCCCATAAGTTTATGAATAAATTATGATGGGGCGGACACCACCGAGTGTTTCCCCCTGACTTGCAGACTTTCAAAAAAAAGTTTTCGTTGTATGAGGTCTCTAGTGAATTTGCAATCAACTTCTATATGTTTTGTTTACCCATGAACATAAGGCTGTTTTCTATTGCATGGTAGTTGTATTATCGCTTCTCAACCCCACCACCTTATCTGGAGGAATACAAAGATTAGTATGTACTGCTTGAATCCACGGTATTCTCTCTTGCTACTTGGATCACTGCCCTATTTTCACTTTATGCACTCAAATGTGATAAGACTTTCTTCCTCATACATGTGATAAGATTGATTCTGAGATAGGTGTGGAAAGCATTGATGGACTTCCTATCTGCAAGACAACCAAGACAGCCTACATAATTCACACCACAATATGCCGTAACATGTAGTGACAATCCTGCTGTAAAGAATAATCCCTTTCTAAGGGCGACCTTGATGTCCCTTAAGACCATTATGACTGCATCCAAGTAGGCATGTACCTTTGCTTATCAACTGATTAATTTGCCTATTGGCATGCGGATGTTAGGTCAAGTGATGTTGAGGTAGAGTCACTTCCCTACTAGTCGACTATATGGCCCTTCAACTACTAGTTTGTCCTCATATGGACGAGTCTTAGGATTTAGCTGATTTAAGCTGACAACAAATCAACGTCATATTTCCTTTGAGATATAATTAATCTTCTTCAATTACAGTCCCTGTCCATACCAATTAAATATCTTAGCAGACCTATATCCTTAATTAAAACAACAAACCACAAACATCTGTTCACTTCTCTGTTCCCCCACTATTCATCTCCAGTTAGGACTATGTCATATTCATAGACCAACACATCTATAATGTTTCGACATGTCCTCTTGGTTGTGAATGATTTGAGGAAGATATAACAAGTCCATTGTTCTTTAGCATCTCATCAAGCTTTTGGAATGATGCTTTGGATTCTACATAAAGCCATACATGCCTTTGTGTAGTAAACAACATTCTGGTACTTCCGTTGAAGCTCAGACTTGGGTGGTTGTTGTATATAGACGAGTCTCTCAAGATCTCCTTAGAAGAACACATTCTTTATATCTAGTTGATATAGAGTTCAATGATTGTTTAAAACAATGACAAGAAGAATGCAAATATTCAGGATGAGATACCTTGGTGTATGTTATTTGTTGATGATATTGTGTTGATTGATGAGACTAGAGATGGAGTAAATGAGAAGCTTGAGGCTTGGAGACATGCATTGGAGACTAAAGGATTTCATATAAGTAGGGATAAGACTGAATATATGGAGTGCACATTTGATGGAAGCAATGGTGAAGGAATCGAGGTGAAGATTAGTGACGATAACATTTGGAAGAGAGATTCTTTTAGATACCTGGGATCTATTTTGCAACATGATGTGGAAATTGATGGAGATGTTACTAATAGAATAAATGCAGGCTGGCTAAAGTGGAGAGTAGTCTCTGCTGTTCTCCATGATAAGAAAATTCCTTTAAAAATCAAAGGAAAGTTTTACAAAGTAGCTCTGAGACCTGCCATACTCCATAGATCTGAATGTTGGCCTGTGAACCATAGACATGTGTAGAGAATGGCTGTAGCAGAAATGAAAATGCTAAGGTGGATGAGTGGACACACACACACGTAAAGATTGGATTCGGAATGTGCAATCATAAAGAAAGTTGGTGTAGCTTCGATTGAGGATAAGATGCGAGAAAACCGCTTAAGATGGTTTGGTCATTTGCAAAGGTCAGCTGATGCACTAGTTAGGAGATGCGAGTTTTGGGATGTTAAGCTAGTTAAGAGAGGGCGAGGATTGCCCAAGAAGTGTTGGAAGGAGACTATACGAAGGGATCTTAGTTTTTGGATATAAGCCCGAGATTGACCCAAGATAGATCTGAATGGAGGCAAATAATCCATGTAGCCGACCCTACTTAATTGTGGGAAGAGGCTTTGTTGTTGTTGCATTTGATAATAAGTCATGTTGTATGTCTTAAAAATGTTATATCTGGAGTATGTTCCACTTTGAATACCCATTCGGAGTCAAACACTTTATAGTGTCGCGTGGATCTACCGAGATATAGGTATATGTGGATATTGTTAGAGTAAACAATACTCTGATGTGTTATTCCATAGAGCCCTCGGGTCTCTTATATAGGGAGAAAACCCTTGGGTAAATTACAGAGTCTTACAAAATATAAATAGAAATTACGGAACAATAAAACGTAACATATATAAGTCTCTACACCCCCCCTCAAGATGGAGCATAGATATCTATCATGCTCAGCTTGGAAGAACATCTCTGGAAAGGTCCTCTGAGCAATGGCTTGGTGAATATGTCAGCAATCTGGTCCTCTGAACTGACATGAGAAGTGGAAATGAAGCCCTTCTGAATCATGTCCCTAGTATAATGACAATCCACCTCGATGTGCTTTGTTCTCTCATGAAAAGCTGGATTGTTGGCAAGAAACAATGCCGCCTGATTGTCACATTGAAGATTCATAGGCAAGGGGACATCTACATTCAAATCTTCTAAGACTGCTTTAACCCACATCATTTCTGTGCTTGCTTGTGCCATGGCTCTGTATTCGGATTCAGCACTGGATCTCGCCACAACAGTCTGTTTCTTGCTTTTCCAAGAAACTAAAGAGCTTCCTATGAAGATAGCAAATCCAGAAGTAGATTTACGATCCCTTGGACATCTTGCATAATCTGCATCTGCACAAGTTGAAATAGACAGATCTGTATCTTTCTTGAATAGCAACCCTGTGCCTGGAGAAGACTTCAGATATCTCAATATCATATACAAGGCATCCATATAAACTTGCCTTGGCTGCTCCATAAATTGACTTACCCGGTTTACTGCAAAGGCAATATCCGGTCGAGTTATAGTAATGTATAAGAGCTTACCCACCATCTCTCTGTACCTTCCTTTGTCCACCTCCTCGGTATCATCGTCGTACAGCTTCATGCTTGGGTCCATAGGTGTACTTGAAGGTCTGCATCCAGTCATTCCTGTTTCAACTAGCAAGTCTGTGACATATTTTCTTTGAGTCATCACCATTCCTTGTGCATTTCTTGCAAACTCTATCCCCAGAAAATATCGTATCGTGCCCAGATCCTTCGTAATGAACTGGCTTCCCAACAGGGACTTGATTCTCTCAATCCCCTGAGCATCATCTCCTGTGACCAAGATGTCATCAACATATATCATAACAACAACTGTACCTCTAGGGGTCTTCTGGACGAATAGTGAATGGTCCGCATTTGATCTCCTGAATCCCTGTCGTTCAATTAGTTGGGAAAGCTTCTGGAACCATGCTCGGGGACTCTGTTTGAGGCCATAGATAGCCTTATGAAGTCTGCACACCATCTGAGTCTTCCCTCAGCAGCAAACCCTGGTGGCTGCTGCATGTAGACTTCCTCCTGTAGGTCTCCATACAATAAAGCATTCTTGATATCAAGCTGGAAAATGGTCCAGTTACATACCACAGCAACAGATAGGAGGATGCGAAGAGTGGAGTGTCTCGCCACTGGTGAAAAAGTATCCAAATAATCTACCCCATACGTCTGGGTAAATCCCCGTGCTACAAGTCTGGCCTTGTATCTGTCGAGACGTCCATCCGCATGATATTTCACCGTAAACACCCACTTGCAACTCACCACGGAGGCACCTGGAGGAATGGGGACAAGAGACCAAGTCCCTCTAGATTGCAAGGCACGCATCTCCTCTTCCATGGCTAGACGCCAGCAATCAATCTTCATGGCATCCTGATATGTCCGTGGAATCTCAACTGACGAGACAGCAGCTGCAAACTTCTGGAAATCCCCATTGAGACGATGAAATGAAACTTGAGAGGCAAGAGGATATGAAGCACACTGTCTTCGCTGCTTCCTGTGAGCAATGGGCCGATCCAAATCATCCATCACTGTGTTGAGCGGTTGATCCTCCTCCTGTAGTAAAGGCTCCTGTACTGGTGCATTGTCTAACCCATCATCAGTGTTAACATCAGAACATACCTGAGGCGTGTTGGATGGTTGACATGTAGCTTGAGCAGGGCCTGACCGCCTTGTATAGAACTTAGTAAAAGGTACAACTGGAGGTGGTGGCGGGGGTGGTGGTGGTGGTGGTGATGGTGGAAGTGGTGGAGTAGAGGATTGACCCATGCTTGGAGGTGGAGGCACATAGACATTGGAATCTGTGGATGTGGAGGAGACCAATCTGTCACCTGCAGGGGAGAAGTACATGACAGGTTCGAAAAATGTAACATCTGCACTCACATAGTACTTGTCATGAACCGGGTCATAGCAACGGTATCCTTTCTGTGTCCTGGAGTAGCCCACAAAAACACACTTGATAGCCCTAGGAGATAGCTTATCAAGCCCTGGAGATAAGCGGTGGACAAACGCAACAGTGCCAAAGACCCGAGGTGTAAGTGTAAACAAATCTTTGTCGGGAAAAAGAACAGAGATTGGGGACTTTTCCCCAAGAACAGTCGAAGGCATGCGGTTGACCAGATAGCATGCTGTAAGTATAGCATCCCCCCAAAAGGATAATGGAGCACAACTCTGAATAAGTAATGTGCGGGCAATATCAAGGAAATGTCGATGCTTCCGTTCTGCAATCCCATTTTGTTGAGATGTGTAAGCACATGTGGTTTGGTGGATAATGCCTTTAGAAGAAAGGAAGCGAGCAAGTGAACGAGTGCAGAACTCCAATGCATTGTCAGTACGCACATACTTAACAGTAGATGAAAAAACATTTTGAACTTCATTGATAAGATTTTGAATAACACTTCCTGCTTCGGATTTATTTTTAAGAAGGAAAGTCCAGGACACTCTAGAAAAATCATCAACCACAACTAAATAGAACCTGTGCCCCTGATGATCTGGGACACGACTTGGACCCCAAATATCTATGTAGAATAACTCGAATGAGGAGCGACTGCTCCGACTCTGACGACTGGGGAAGCTAGACCGATGGTGCTTCCCTAACTGACATGCTTCACAACGAAAAGACGAACCCGGAGAGATCTGAGGCAGGAGGTGACGCATTTTCTGTAGAGGCAGGTGACCAAACCGAAGATGCCAGGTATACGGAGATACGGAGCCGTGGGAGTGCAGTGAGATGCCAGCGTAAGAGTTTCGGACGAGACGATAGAGGCCATTATGTTCAGAGCCACAACCAATCACCCTGCCCGTTAGTATGTCCTGAAAAATAACAGACGATGGGTCAAAAATAGCACGACAGTGCAAATCACGTGTAATCTGACTAATGGATAAGAGGTTCATAGAGAATTCTGGTGCATGTAGAACATTCTGTAAATGCATAGAGGGTAGTAAAACCGTCTCCCCCTGACCGATGATAGGGGAATGAGTGCCATCAGCAATGAGTACAGAGCGACCTGGATGAACAGCTCTGTAGGACTGCAGAATATCTTTCTCACGACAGAGGTGATGGTGGCTCCAGAATCGACAATCCATCCTGTGAGATCATGATTATGAAATGAGACTGAAGGACTACCTGAGGCACTGGTTGAAGCAGATGTACTAGCTGATGTCGAGGCCGCAACATCAGAAGCATCAGCACCCTCTGACGATGACTGTGGCATGATATCACGAAGCCGTGCCACTAGCTCCTCAAACCTGTGATCTGGAGTAGATGTTGGTGGACCCTGAACATGATCAGCGACACGTGCAGAAGGAGGGAAGCCATGCTTGGAATAGCATGTATCCTCTGAATGACCAGTACGACGACAGAATGAGCACGTAGAGCGTATGCGACCTCCGCGGCCACGTCCACCACTTCCTCTGCCATGAAATGAGGGCGAACTACCTCGTCCTTTGGAGACCGCCATTGCCGAGGGTGGTGTAGTCGATGTGTTCGATGGAACTGGGACACGACTGAGCCGTCTGTAGACTTCTTCCATCAGTGGAATGGTGGCATCAACAAGGATCTGAGAGCGTGTTGCCTCGTACTCCGGATCAAGGGCAGCAAGTAAGACACCAACCATAGTGGCGTTGCGGAACGTCTTCTGCTGTTCCGGCGTGGCTGTGAGTGGAATTATGCTATATAGTTTCTCGAACATTCCACGAAGAGACGTGTACAGGGAATGAAGAGGCCTCCCATTTTGCTTCGTGGTAAAGATATCATGCTGCAACTGTAGCATCTTCGTCTCGTTGCGTACCTGAGAGTACGTCGTGGCCAAAATATCCCACATCGCCTTGGCGGTGGGTTGATGAAGGACATCATTTGCTATCTCCGTTGTGAGCGTACCTGACAGCCAGACTTTACCATACGCGTCATCAGCCTCCCATGAGGCATATATTCCCGTCTTCTCCGGCGGTTCATCTTCGGTAAGAATATGCTTCTTACCACACGACTTCATGAGGCTGAGGAACTGCATAGCCCACAGTTCGTAGTTCGTCCCGTCCATTTTGACGATAGGTGCCAAACCCTTGAAGGCACCGATGGCGGGCATTTCGACCTTTTGATCTGACATAATGCCGGAGAAGAACAACTAGGGATGATAGACAAATAAACTGGCGTCTACCTGGACCGTTGAGGATTCAAGTGCATATGTAGTACGTTATGCACTTGAACCCATCATCAATCCTAGCCCGACCGAAGCGAAACGGATAGCGGGGAGGCTGATGAAGCCTCGGCTGTGAAGAGCCGGCGGAGCAACGGCCGGCAGGGGCCTGGTGGAGGCCTGGTGGGGGCTGGCTGGGGTTGGCGGAGGCCTGGAGGAGGCCTGGCGGGTGCTGGCTGAGGCTGGCGAGCGCTGGCGGGGGCTGGCGGGCGCTGGAGGAGCCCTTGCGGGGGCTGGCGGGCGCTGGAGGAGCCCTTGCGGGGCTGGCGGTGGCCTGGAAGGCCTGGCGGAGAGGGCTGGGGCCCCGGCGGAGGGGCTGGAAAGGAGGCGGGGCCTTGAGGGGCTTGTGGGCGGCTGCGAGGGGGGCTTGGAGAGGCCCGGCGGCGGCGGGGGGGGGGTGCGGGTGGAGGAAACCCTAGGTTAGGGTTAGGGCTTTGATACCATGTTAGAGTTAACAATACTCTGATGTGTTATTCCATAGAGCCCTCGGGTCTCTTATATAGGGAGAAAACCCTCGGGTAAATTACAGAGTCTTACAAAATATAAATAGAAATTACGGAACAATAAAACGTAACATATATGTCTCTACAGATATCAAAGCTGCCATCCCTTCCTCCATAGCCCCCTTTCACAGTGGCTGAAGGAGCTAAGTAGGGATTGATGATGTGAAACATATTTCTGTACATATGATAAACCATCTACGAATCGTCCATAGCTATCACTAAGACGAGTCAAGGACATCATCTTTGAATGAGGATGCAAGGTGCAACTACGAGACTTCTTCTGAATATCAATTCGAAGAGCAAAGCATGTGGACATTTGTCTCTCCATAAGCAGTCACTAGAAATAGTGCCGGTTTGCAGAAGTTTAGGATCATGAGTTACCTTAGGAGAAGATTTGATCAATGAATTAGATGTGGGGAAGGGAGTTGACGCAAGCATGTATTAGGGATTTTAGTTTACTAGGATTTTCTGTTGGGGCTATTTTGAGTATGCTGTTTTGGTCAAGAAAAGTGAAATCAATTTAACATCTTAATATTTTAGGATTCTTATTTGATTAGTCAAGTTAAAGTAATATAAAGAGTCAGTTAAGTTTTGATAGGATCTTATTTTATTTCCCTTTTATATTTGTAATCCACCCCTCTCTACATAAAAGGGTTAACATGTATTGCTCATATGATCATATTGTCAAATTATGTGTTATTGAGTTTTGGAGTGCTTCGCCTTTACTCATATCTTGTTTATTTATTTGAGATAATCCACCTTTTTCTTCGTTCTTCTCCTACTCGCAAATCTTGTTGCTCATATTTTCTTTTCATCCTAAAATTCTTTTTTTTGGAGACCTTCATCCTAAAATTCTATCCTCCTAAGTAGTGTCAAAGCATGGAATAAAATCATGCTTACAATTTGACAATCTTATAAATTACTTGAAGTAACGATACAAGAATGTAAGTTATTATATTTCAAGCGCAAGATGACATAATATCCATTGTTGTATAAAGGAGAGAAAGATGTGTTCGGAAGGTTGTTACAATAGGATTTCGCAACATCCAAAACTCACTGGATTTTGTACACGATCTTAGAGCGCTATAGGAACAAAAAGAAAGCATCATCAGTGAAAGGATCTTTGATAATGATTTTGAAATCTTCACTGTTAGCATGTCTACCATTGTTGTCAAATTGCATTGGAACCCTCCTTTGTGGTTTCCGCTGTCGTTGACACACTACTACACATGATCACCGATGATCCCATTTCGAGCCTTCGAAGATCGCAGTAATATGGAGCAACACCTTGAGCAGTAAATACAACTACTCTTTCAAAATCGCGAGTCACCAATTGAGAATGTGGTTGTCGATGGTTCATCTCGTTGTTCGACCTTGCCGTGAGGTCTTATGGTGGCGCCGCCACTGCTAGACACTCAGGGGCTGCTATACCGCCCAAGGCATCATCTCTGTACAAGACAACATTTAACGCTTCATCCCCTTACTATGTATTCCCCTTTATATTCCCATGAATATCTAGTTGGACTATCTATACACTTTAAAAACAAGTTCCTCAACTAGCTAATACAAGCTTTCTTGAGAACAAATATATAGCTTCAAAGTTATATATTAGTTGATATTCCAATTATCTGGCTTTAATATATTAGTAGATATTAAAAATGAAATTCTAGCTTAAAATAATATATTAATAGGTATATATTTGAATATATTTGAAAGTTTGAGGGAATATATATAGAAAGAAACCAAGGCCCCGTGAAATCAAGAGAATGCCTATGGATATATAATAAAGAAATACCTGCTCAAATTTCAGGTTATATAACCAAGTCTAGTGAGAAATGAATTTCTTAATGTTAGCACTAAAAGATACTACATACTTTCTATTTAATATAAATGGTATCAACTCTGTACAAGACAACCTTTAACGTGAATAGTCACGAGCACCAATGCATTCGCTTGATCCTCAAACTGTGGCACCAACCCTTTAGACAATGGGTAACACTATGACTCACCTTCCCAAGTGACGTGATTGCTAACATTATCTACATCGCAACAACCTTGATCCTCAAGGTCTACTATCGCCAGCGACACACGATGCTGACAACAACTACTAGCACCTTCACTATTGTAGGTTGGGTCTCCATTGTAGAGCACCTGCTGCTATTTCCATTGTTGTTAGTTGGGGCTACGTTGTTGGAGCGCCTGGTGCTTCCTTTGCCGTCATGGTTGCCCCATCCACGACCACGGTTGATGTAGAATTGCTTTTGGTATGAGAGGGATGAACCTTAACAAGAATGGGGATTTTGCCTCACCAAATCTTCTCTCAAACGAAAAAGGGAAAGTGGCTATTATGGGAAAATTATAAAGAAGTCGCTACCTAAAAGTAATTTATCTAAAGGTGTAAGGAGGTGCTTGTACATAAGAGTTTGTCTAAGTGAAGGGGTAGAACAATTGTGGATACACCACCAATGAATCAAAGTTATAAGAGGAATGTTAAAAGGAAGAGAAACTCTACAAAATAGGGAATATTCTTCCAATGACATCTCATAGAATTCTCCAATACCCATCCCAATGATTAAGCAACTCATTAGGAGGAATTTTTCATGGTAGGAAATTGATGCAAGTATGGACTAGGGATTTTAATTAATTAGTTTTTTGTCGGTTTCTTGTCTACTTTGAGTGTGTTCTTTTGGTTAACTCGAGATCAATGTAAGACCTTAATATTTTAGGGGTTTTCATTTGATTAATTAATTTAGAGTAATATTAGGCATTAATTAGGGTTTGGTAAGATTTTATCTATTTTCTTTCTATAATTATATTCCATTCATCTCTATATAAAAGCGGGTTAATAAGCATTGTTGTGAGGACATCTGATCATATTGTTATGAGCTATCGAGTTCTGGAGTTCTTCTCTGTACATTTTTATCATGTTTTTTTATAAGAGAATCCACCTCTCATCCTCGTTTCTTTCTAAACGTGAGCCATATTGCTCATATTTTCTCCTCTTACCTCATCGAAATTATGTTTGCATCGTGGTGACATGTTAGGCATGCAAGCCCATGGCGAGATACTATGCAATAAAAGTTATTGCAAATTATACCATTTCATGATTTAAATAAAACATAATTGAGTTTACATTAATGATAAGATCCTTCAGCACTGAGGAGATGGAAGAGGGAAATGGAGGATAGGGAAAGGGAGGAGAGGAAGAGTCACGATCGCCATTGATCATGAACGCGAAGGAGGAGCTCCGATGGCTACCGATACACGCGAGGTTTCTTTCGAGCGGGTGGTTGAAGTGCATGAGGCTGCGAGCAATGCCATTAATGAAGAATTGGATGGGGAAGGCACTTGGAGTGCGCCACGCAAGAAGATGCTCAACCCTAAAACCATGGAGAAATTGATGCCATGGTGCTTCAGATGTGGGGCTTCCGATCACTTGTCCAAGGTTTTTCCAGCAAAGGATCAACTCTACTTCAGTTGTGGGTAGTCGGGTCATCGAAGGTGTGAATGTAGAGGGAGGAAGTCGTGGTTTGGAAAGATGGCGGCTGGAGATAAGGCAGTCGACGAGAAGCCCAAGGAAAAGGAACCCTCGACGCTTATTTCTGACAGGGAGGTTGCTAGGCTGTTGCAACGACTATCGCAAGGGACGAGTCTTGGCTGTCCGTTGGATGGAGCGGTTATAGGAGAAGGGAAGGTGGAAGATCTCAACAAGTTTCGGGATATGTTGGGGTAGCAAAGGAGGCAAGGCTCATGGTCGACTCGATCTGGATGCTAGGAGGCCTACTGTGCATTCGTGGTATGTCCAATGATGATGTGCGTGAGGTGTTGGAGGGTGCATTGGAGGCTTGTTAACAAACCTCAAAATCGGCCCTCTAACAGTGCTGGATTAGCACTTGATAATGTCATCGCGGCCGGGCCGAGATGGGCTCGTCAAAGACCATCTCATTTAGATATGTGGATATCAAAATGAGATGGTCGTAATATAATCTTATTTTACTTGGCAAGAAACCAAGGTCGAACTCAGGGACACGCGCTTTTCTCGTATTAGTCAGATTTTTATCTATCTAATTTAGCGTGGAGTTAAAGTCAATATCGGTCAAATTATGAATGCTAAAGGACAAGGAGACACAACAATGCATTAAAATGGAACATGCATTTTTTATATTTTTAACTATGCAGATATATGCAAGGAAATGCAAAGCAAATAATATGCCCGAAATGATCATTACTTAAGCCATAAAATATACGAGTTGAACAGAATCAGATAATGAAGCAATTTTCATTTATATAGCAAACATGCATGAGAAACAAGGAAATCAGGACACTTAGATAATGAAATAATGCATTACAGATCATAGTGTCAAAATGAAAATCTAAGCATGCCGTAATAAAGATGACGAAAAGAGCTTCAAAATGAAACTGAAATCACCTCAATCGGACATACGAGGCTCAAGATATACAATAAAGAAGACATGGGCATAACTGAAAGAAAACATGAAATAAAATTGCAAACTGGTCCTTGGGAGGGACTAAAATGTAATAAAAATACGGAGAGGGGCCTTCCCTGTAAATTACCCTCACGTACAGGGGTATTTTTGCAAATACTAAAACCTGCGAGGGCTAAAGTGCAAAATGCCCACTATGCGCATGGTCTGCACGTGACGAGGACCTGTTTGTAAATTGGAAGCACGTGAAGGGCCTCTGTGAAAATAACCCAAAAAGCACGTGCAAGGCACGTGCTATTCCAGGCTCAGAGGGTGGCTCAGGCTCGGCAGAGGCTCGGCGTTGCTTCGGCTTGGCTCGGGGTACACGAGCCTCCAGGCCTGGTGACGATGAGGCTCGGCGTGGTCTCGGGAACTGCCATGTGGTATCAGGACCTGGATGCAATATGCGGGACTTGCGAGGGCACCGATGCAAAAAGCCCAGATCTCACGTGCGTGAGGCACGTGAGCTCAGGCTCGGGTGGGGGCGAGGTTCGGCGCTGCTTCGGGTGGCCGTAGCAGGTGGCTCGGGCCACGTGGTGGCTCGAGGGCGCCTCGGGCGAGGCTTGGTTCCACCAAGCCTCCGCGTTCCGGAATAGTCGACGTGGCCGCTCCAGGGCCGTTGGATCTCCGCCGTGGGGCGAGATCCAACGGTAGCTGCGCCTCCTTCCTCCTCGATGGCTGGCGGCGCTATTGGAGCTCCGGCGGAAGGCAGGGAGCTCCGTCGCGCCTCGCCGTGCTCGATGAAGCTCGGGGAAGATCGCTGATGGTCGAGCGATGAAGGTCCGAGGTCGGAGAAGACGCGGGAGTACCTGGGATGCTCGATCGACACTGGGTCGCTGGAGGCGGAGCTCTAGATATCAGCTCCGCCCGAGGTCCGGCCAATGACGTTAATTGACCTGCAGAAGGGGTTAGCGGTGTGTGTGCGTGCGATGCGAGGTGAGCGAAGGGCTTAGGTGGCGGAGAACTGGAGCCCTGAGTGTGTCCTCCTCCGCCTCCGGTGGAGGAGAAGGCCTGAGATGACAAGGGTCGTGACGGAGGAGGGTGGTGATCGGAAGGGTCAACGAGGAAGATGGGTTGATGGCGAAGCTAAAGGGGTGGACAGTGGAGCGAGGTAGTGTTTGTAGAGACTTAGAAAATTATGCAAAATAAGAGGAAAAGTCGGAGAAGATCAAAGGGCTTACCTGGCCGGAGATGGAGGTCGTGGCCTGGGCTGGGCATCGGAGAAGAGGCCCGGGTCGTCGCACATACTGGCCGGCCGTGCCAGCGAGCTCGGGCGGGGCTTGGAGCCACCGCAACGCCGCTTGGAGGTCGGCGGGTCTCATCGGGGAAGAAGGTCGTCGTCGCTCGATCCGAGCTCCTCCCCCTGTCACAGGGAGGAGCTGGAGGGCTAGGCCACCGCCCCTTGGTTGATGGACAAGGTGGATCGATGGGGGAGGCGAGGTATTTAAAGGTGCGGAGATGGCAGAGGGCTGGTGAAGTAGTGGGTTTCGAGGGTAGATGTTGAGCGACTGGTCGAAAAGCATGGAACGTGGAAGCATGCGCGAGGAAGATGGATGAATGGGCTTGGTTGTGGGGTGGTTAGAGAGAGGAGATGTGGCAAGGTGAAGCGGCTAAAAATAGAAGGGTGGAGGCAGTCTGCGAAGCGCGGGGCTCGGGCGGAGCTTGCGGGAGGAGGAAGACGAGGTCCGGACCGTTGGATCATGAGATCCAACGGTCTTGGTGAGGGCGCGTAGGGACGGTTTGGATAAAGATCTGAAGGCGATGCGATCAGAGGCTGCTAGGCTGCCACGTGTTGAGCTCTGGCCGCGGCGCTGGCGAGCGGTGGAGATCACTTCTGGAGATTGATCGGGCGGTTGCTATCCTCGAGGCCGTGAACAGTGGAGATCATGAAGCTGGGGGATCGATCGAAGGGTGTAAAAGGCGACACGTGGCGTAATGAGATTAAGGCGCTCATGGACGGTAATGATCAAGGCCTGGGGATGATCTGATGGCTGTGGTGAAGAGCGAACGTGGATGTTCTCTGGCCGTTGGATCAAAAAGAATATCCAACGGCCGAGGACAAGGGCGGATAGGACAAAGGTGGCCGGGCCACGTGGCTCACCCAGAACGGGCCACGTGGCCCAATCAGTTTATTCAGAGAGAAAAATTGATTTTTGAGGGTCAAGAGGGCCGAATTTGAGAAAACTCAAAACATGAAAGTTGTAGATCTTGATGAGATCTACAAGTTTCATGTTGGCCAAAACTGGAGATGAGATCAAATGAAGGCTAGAAATATTTTGGAGGGTATTTTTAAGGCTAAAAATACCGCGGATTTTTGTTTTGCCATTTTTTTGTGGTTTTTAATTTATTAAGGACTCTGATAATTACAAGACATTAACTGGGTTTTATTGACAAAACTTTAAGCAAGGGGGTTAATTATGGAAAATAAAGATGATGAAATTGGGTTTCATCACTTGTGTCCTGCCAGATGGCTTGTACGGTAGAGGAGATCACGTTTCCAGGATGGGGCTTTTGAGTCTGCGATGCTTTTTTTGGAGGATGAGTATGGTGGGTGTTCTGCTTCGATGCTGGAACATGGAGTGTCTCCAGCAGGCTTGACTCAAGGTTGGGGAGGTGAAGCATGTGTTGTCCACATGGCTTCGGGCGGGGAAAGGCTCTCAGGTGGAGGTCCTTATTCGGGGGGGGAGAAACCACCTCCGTCTCTTTGTGCTGAGATGAGGATCGGGCAGAGGGTTGTTCCTGTCTGGTTGGCTCTCCTTGGGGAAGAAACTGCAAGGGGGGACGAGTTTGGTGGTCGACTATGGCAAAGGCGGCGGCACGACCAGCATGACGATGATTAATCGAGGTGTTGATGGAGGAGCGGAATCATTGCAGTTAATTGTGGGAGGCGATAAATCTCTGGAAGGCGAGGGATTTGCAACGAGCCTTTCGAGGGCTAAACCTATCGCCTCCAGATCCTTCTTGGAGGCAGTGCTAAGCGGATCTTCATCTCACTTCGGGCTTGGGTTTGGGTCGTAACCCTTTTGCGGATTCGAATATGGCGAATCCGAAGATGATGCTTTACTTGACATTGAATCCGAACAAGGCGTATCCGAAGAAAGCGAATCCGGTTGGGGTGAAGGTGTCAGACTCGAGAAAGTCGAATCACTTGGCAGATTCAGTGTTAAGCACCGATCATTTCGACAATGGGTCATCAGACCTGGATGCCCGTGTATTATCGAAAGGGATTTCTGCGAACTAGACCCCCTCCTTTGTCGGGTTGGCTTTGTGCCTTCCAACCAACCCGATGATAGGTATCCAGGCAGTGAGGTCACAAGGGAGATCTCCAGAGGTTGGTGAATGCGCTAGGAAGGCCTCCTCCCAAGCAGCCTCAACCCTCAACATCAGTTCTCGGGTGAGTGCTCTAACCGTAGTTCACGGGGACTCGAAGGTCTGTGTGGCAGGTGGGAGGGCTGCAGAACGACGTGTTGATGTATGCACTCCGAACCAGGGAAATATTCGGACAGGAAGGTTGACTACATGGATTCACTGTGAGAAGATGAAGGGGAAATCAGGCCGATGGGGCAAGGGATCCATGTTAGGAGTGGTCTCTGATGACATCAGTTCCTTGGGCAAGGATCACTAACATATGGTGTTTTTCTCTTGAAAGAAGAGGAGGGCCGAATCCTTTGGATTTGAGAATAGGATGCTGGAAACCAATGATGATGCATGAGTTTTTGATGGTTATGGAGTAGGGGTGTGATCATCGAGGGAAGGCCATTGTCAGATATCGAAGGGAGATTGAACCTCGAAGGGACAGACCGTACTGCCAACAAAAACATAGAGGAGGGAATTGATGTCAACATTGGAGATGAAGACCCCAAATCTGATAAGGCGTATGAGGGTGAAGTAGAAGAATGGTGGTGTGTAGGTGGCGGGGGGTACCCCCATGGTATCCCAATGAAGTGTCTAACTTGGAATGTTCGTGGGTTGGGTCAATCGGAAAAAAAAGGTTTGCAATCAACACTGTGGAAGGTGGATTTGGTGTGTATACAAGAAACAATGAACGATGGGACTCGATGCGATGGAACTCAACTTCTGGGCCTCATCTCTCGGAGTTCAAGGCCTCTCATGCGGTAGGCAGTGCATGAGGGATTGTCGTTGCGTGGAATGGTAACTTGTTTGAATCGGCGGACGAGGTGATTTCAGTACATTCGATATCGGCTGTCCTGGTTAGCAAGAGGCATGGCCTCAAATTTCAGTCAAATTTCTGTCAAATATCGATATCTTGTTGAAATCAAAATTTGACCGAAATGGCCGAAATGATTGAAATATAGGGGCCCTAGTATAAAAAATGACCGAAATGATCGGAATTTCGACTGAAATTCCGTTTCGGTCAGTCACCGAAATGGTGACCGAAACTGACATTTAGGGCCTTGGCAAGAGGGATAGATTATGGCTACTTGTTACATCAGTCTATGAAGCTTCGGGTAACTCATAGAATAATGCTTAATGGATGGAGTTGCAGGAGATGAGGAGGAGATTTATGGAGGAGGCCTGGATTGTGGGCGACGATTTCAATGTCACGATATATTCAGATGATAGGCCGGTTGGAAGTGGTGCTCAAGATCCTAGCTCTGAGATGTTCGCTGATATGGTGGAGGAACTTGGCCTAAAGGTTTTTGATGCGGGGGAATTGCAAGTACATTTGGAGGTGTAGAGATAGTTTCTATTATATTATATGTTTATGTACCGTGTTTCTATTTCTTTCTTCTATTTAGACATCCATGTAATTTACCCCTTAAGGCTTCTCCCTATATAAGAGAGCCTAGGGTTTTCTTATTCATTATAACAAAGACTCCCTTTCGTCTAACATGGTATCAGAGCCACCCTAGGGCTCTTTTCCCTACCCCCCACCCGCCGCCCCCACCTTCTCTCCTCCATCCCGGCGGCTTCCAGCCGCTATCGGCCCCACCAACCGCTGCCTGCGGCCCCACAAGCCGCCCTAGCCGCTGTCTGTCGCCCCCAGCGGCAGCCAGCACACCCAGCGGCACCCCCTGCCGCTCCCACAGCCCCAGCGGCAACCCCAATCAGCCGCAGTAGGGGTTCCGTGGCCTCCACCAGCACTTAGGCGTCGCTCTCGAGGCCGTTCAAGGGCTGTTTTGCTTCCTTGGAAGCGTGCCCTAGACCCTTCTTCCTTAGCTTTATGGATTTGAGTGCGTAAAGGTCTACACACGTACTCAAATCCGATGCAGTTGGGTGTAGACATTCATCACATTGTCTATTCTCCCTCGTCTTCTTCCAGCAGCAGTATGTCAGAATCGAAAGTCGATTTGCCCTCCACCGGCGCATTCAAAGGTCCGGCGCCGATAGTGAAGATGGACGGGTCTAACTATGAGTTATGGGCCATGCAGTTCATGAGCCTCATGAAATCAAACGGTAAGAAACACATTCTTACCGAGGATGAGCCTGCGGAGAAGACATGGATCTATGCCTCATGGGAGGCCGATGATGCTTATGCAAAGGTATGGTTATCGGGTACGCTGACGATGGAGATAGCTAATGATGTCCTCCATCAGCCCACTGCTAAGGCGATGTGGGACATTCTTGCTGCTACATATTCGCAGGTGCGAAATGAGATAAAGATGTTGCAGCTTCAGCATGACATCTTTACGATGAAGCAGGCCGGCAGACCTCTCCACTCTCTATACACATCCCTAAGAGGGATGTTTGAGAAGCTCTACAGTACCATCCCTCTGACTGCTACTCCAGAGCAGCAGAAGACGTTCCGGAACGCCACCATGGTGGGTGTTCTACTTGCTGCCCTCGACCCTGAGTATGATGCTGCACGGTCACAGATCTTAGCAGATGCAGTCATTCCTCCAGTGGAGGATGTATACAGGAGGCTCAGCCGTATCCCAGTTTCCTCCAGCTCTTCTACTCCACCCCCATCTGCGATGGCAGCTTCGCGTGGGAGAGGTGGACCATCCTCCTTGGCGTGGCCGTGGACGTGGCCGTGGCTCTCAGGGAAGAGGCGGTCGACCTAGTCAGACGTGCTCATATTGTCACAGACCTGGACACTCAGAGGAGACATGCTACTCAAAGCATGGGTTCCCAGCATCGGCACGGGTTGCAGAGCATTCACAGTCTCCATTACCGTCTACTGCAGATCATAGATTTGACGAACTCGTGGCCCGTCTCCGTGATATTATGCCACAGTCTTCTGGTGATTCATCTGGTGGCTCATCTGATATTGCTGCCACAGCCTCAGCCAGTTCTTCCGCCGCTGCCAGTTCCTCAGGTAGATCTTCAGCGATCATTCCTTCACATGATATATCTGACTGGGTTATAGATTCCGGAGCTACACCATCATCTGTGTCGAGATAGAGGTAGATTACAGGCCTACAGGGCTATTCCTCCAGGTCGCTCAGTGCAGATAGCAGATGGTTCCCATTCACCCCTTGTTGGTCAGGGGGAGGTTTTCTTAACCTCCGTTATGCAGCTACAGAATGTTTTACATGCTCCTGAATTCTCACTGAATTTGCTGTCTATTAGTCAGATTACAAAGGATTTGAATTGTCGAGCTATATTTGACCCGTCTTCTCTCATTTTTCTGGACATACTCACGGGCAAGGTGATTGGTTGTGGCTCTGAGCAGAACGGTCTATATCGGCTGGTCCGGGAATCTTATGCTGGCATCTCCGCTCACTCTGCTGGTCCAATCTCACCTTACATTTGGCATCTTCGTTTTGGTCACCTTCCACTCCAGAAAATGCGCCATCTTCTGCCCAGATCTCCCCAAGTTCGTCGTTTCGTTGTGAAACTTGTCAGTTAGGAAAGCATCACAGGTCGAGCTTTCCAGGTCGTCAGAGTCGGAGCAGTAGCTCCCCTTTCGAGTTGTTACATATAGATATATGGGGTCCCAGTCGTGTTCCCGATCACCAGGGACACAGGTTCTATCTTGTGGTCGTAGATGATTTTTCTCGTGTCTCTTGGGTTTTTCTACTGAAGAATAAGTCTGAAGCAGGAGATGTTATTAAAAATTTGATTAATGAAGTGCAGAATGTTTTTTCTTCTTCAGTCAAATATGTTCGGACGGATAATGCCCTGGAATTCTGTACACGTTCTCTTTCTCAATTTCTGTCATTAAAGGGAATTGTTCATCAAACCACCTGTGCATACACATCCCAACAAAATGGTGTGGCGGAAAGAAAGCATCGCCATCTCTTGGATATCACTCGTACCTTATTGATTCAAAGTTGTGCTCCTATTTCCTTCTGGGGGGATGCTGTTCTTACTGCATGCTATCTGGTCAATAGAATGCCCTCCTCTGTCCTTGGAGAGAAGATACCCATCTCTCTTATCTTTCCTGATAAAGAGCTCTTCTCACTGCCACCTCGTGTCTTTGGTGATGTGGCGTTTGTTCATCGTCTGTCTCCTGGACTTGACAAGCTCTCTCCAAGAGCAGTCAAGTGCGTCTTCGTTGGGTATTCAAGGACCCAGAAGGGATACCGGTGTTATGATCCTGCTACCAACAGGTACTTCGTTAGTGCGGATGTCACCTTCTTCGAGTCGGTCATGTTCTTCTCCCCAGCCGGGGACAGAATGGTACCATCCACCACCGCTGATGATATTTTGGTTCCACCACCACCTACCTGTCTTACTCCTGACTCGTCTCCTGTGTCAGTTCCTTTGCCAGCACCGCCACCACCACCTCCACCTCCACCACCACCCATTCCTCGGAGAATCATAATCACCATTTCCTAACCACTATACGCATCGGTCAGGTCCCGCTCAGACAGCAGATCAGCCAATCACTGAGCCTCAGGTATGTTCAGATGATGTTTCTACTGACGGGTCAGGTTCAGAAACACATGCAGGATGACTCCTTACAGGTGGGCCCCGATGATGATCTGGATGTTCCGATTGCTATTCGGAAACAGAGACGGCAGTGTGCATCCTATCCCTTTGCTTCACAGGTTTCCTTCCACCGACTCACAGGTGATTTCCAGAAGTTTGCTACTGCTTTATCTTCTGTGGACATACCACGGACATACCAGGAAGCCTTGAAGAGTGAATGCTGGAGACTGGCTATGGAAGAAGAAATGGGGGCCTTGCAGTCCCGTGGCACATGGTCTTTGGTCCCTGCACCTCCTGATGCATCAGTTGTAAGTTGCAAATGGGTCTTCACAGTCAAATACCATGCAGATGGCACATTGGATAGATACAAAGCACGTTTAGTCGCCCGGGGATTTACACAGACATATGGCGTTGATTACATGGATACATTCTCTCCAGTGGCGAGACACCTCGACTCTGCGTATCCTCCTGTCTGTTGCAGTAGTCCGTGACTGGAGCATTTATCAGCTGGATGTCAAGAATGCATTCTTGTACGGGGACTTACAGGAGGAAGTCTACATGCAGCAGCCACCCGGGTTGTACTGCTGAGGGGGAGACGCATATGGTATGTAGACTTCACAAGGCTATATATGGACTTAAACAGAGTCCACGAGCATGGTTCCAGAAACTGTCCAACCTAATTGAGCACCAGAGATTCAAGAGGTCCAATGCTGACCATTCGTTGTTTGTCCAGAAGTCCTCGGCAGGTACGGTTGTCATAATGGTCTATGTGGATGATATTCTTGTTACAGGAGATGATGTTCAGGGCATAGCAAGGGCGAAGGCATTCCTAGGTCGTCAGTTTGTTACAAAAGGATCTTGGAACCCTAAGATATTTTCTAGGGTTGGAATTTGCTAGGAATGCACATGGTTTGGTGATGACACAACGGAAGTACATTACTGACTTCCTGGTTGAGACTGGTATGGATGGGTGCAAACCATCAAGCATCCCCATGGACCCCAGCATGAAGCTATATGATGATGATACTGACGAAGTGGATAAGAGGAGATATAGAGAGATGGTGGGAAAACTCCTCTACATTACTATAACCCGTCCAGACATTGCATTTGCAGTTAGCCGGGTGAGTCAGTTTATGGAGCAGCCCAGACAGGTTCACATGGATGCTATACACATGATACTAAGGTATCTGAAGTCTACTCCGGGATTAGGGCTACTATTCAGAAAGGGTGCAGACTTATCCATCTCAGCGTGTGCAGACGCAGATTATGCAGGATGCCCTAAGGATAGAAAATCAACCTCAGGGTTTGCAGTCTTTGTTGGAGGCTCTCTGGTTTCTTGGAAAAGCAAGAAACAAACGGTGGTGGGCAAGATCCAGTGCGGAATCCGAATACAGGGCAATGGCCCAAGCCAGCACGGAAATGATGTGGGTTCGCTCTGTATTAGAAGATCTACATGTAGCAGTACCTCTACCTATGACGCTTCAGTGTGACAATCAGGCAGCATTGTTCATTGCCAACAATCCAGCTTTTCATGAGAGGACCAAGCACATTGAAGTTGACTGTCATTACACTAGGGACCTGATCCAGAGAGGATTGATATCCACGGCCCATGTTAGCTCAGGAGATCAGACTGCCGATGTATTCACCAAGCCATTGCTCAGAGGACCTTTCCAGAGATGTTCATCCAAGTTGAGCATGATCGACATCTATGCTCCACCTTGAGGGGGAGTGTAGAGATAGTTTCTATTTATATTATATGTTTATGTACCGTGTTTCTATTTCTTTCTTCTATTTAGACATCCATGTAATTTAACCTTAAGGCTTCTCCCTATATAAGAGAGCCTAGGGTTTTCTTATTCATTATAACAAAGACTCCCTTTCGTCTAACAGGAGGAATTCAATGTCTAGATCACGGATTGATCGGTTCCCGCTTTCAGTTGCGGCTCAGGAGAGGTTCCGCTTAGGTTCGTGAGGTTGTGTTTGCGTTGAATCTAGATGGGTGTCCGAGTCTGGATGGTTTTTCAGTAATTTTCTTCCGCTAGTTCTGGACTTAGTTGGGGGTGATGTGATGGACTTGATTGGTGAATTCGATGAGGGTAATTCGGATTTTGATCACATAACCGTTCGCTGATCTTCCTGCTGCCAAAGAAGGATGTTGCCGATAGGGTGGAGGGCTATCGTTCTATTGCCCTTTCAAATGCAATATAACTTATTGCGGCAAAGTGTTTGGAGAAATGCTTGAGAGGGGTGCTAAACGAACTCATCTCTGCGGCTCAGAGTGCTTTTTTGCCTGGGCGGCAGTTGATGGACAGTGTTGTCCTAGCTTTTGAGATTGTGGCGGATTGGAAGAAAAAAGCAAAGGGAATGGTTTGGAAGGTGGGCTTCTCAAAGGCATATGATAGCGTGGACTGGTGATATATGTGGGCCTCTCTTTATAGGAGAGGTTTTCTAGATCACTGGATAATGTGTATGAAGAGGTGTATGACTACTGCTTTATGCGCAATCTTGGTGAATGGCTAGCCGAAAGGGGACTTCTTCCAGCTACATCAGGGCGTGTGTCAGGGGTACCCACTATCCCCTTTGATGTTTGTGATTGTCACTGATGCTTTATTTGTTATGATGGATCAGGCGGTGTCCGATGGTATTTGTAGTGGCTACAACAAGGATGAGATTTCGATTCTCATTCTTCAGTATGCGGATGAGACCATGCTGTTTGCAGAGAGAGGTCCAGAGAGGTGCAAGGGTATGTCCGTTGTGTTAACCATCTTTGGAGAGGTTTCTGGGTTAAGGCTCAATAGGGATAAGTCGAAGTTTGTGCCCAATAATCTGTGGGACGGGGAGATTGTCAGTTGTGCGGGTTGGTTGAGATCTCCACGGAGGGTCTACCTTTGCGGTATCTTGGCGTACCACTTGAGGTTGGTAGACCCGGTGAATGTCAGGATTGTTGGAGCTGGTATAATAGTACCTTCTCTACGGGGAAAGCTTATAGGGCTCTTAAAGGCCCAATCGTCTTCGATCTGGGTGTCTGTGTAGCTGGCTGTAGAAGAATATGGAAATGGAATATTTCAGCACGTGTGAAGGTGTTTCTATGGCTCTTTTGAAGGGAAAGATTGTTGGTGGGATATGCACGGTTTATTCAGACGACACTCGGTTTGCTGTCAGTGTCATGCGGAGGTTGAGAATGCGGATAACCTTTTGGCTGTGGGGGCTCCATTGATGCTTGGGGGCTCTTCGGAAACACCATGATATCCACTGATGGGGTATCCGATTTTTGGGAGCCTCTCGTACAGGTTGGCTTGGGTCCGAATCAGAGTGGATACAGTGTGTTGCGTTGAGTTGGACGCTTGGCTGGCCAGAAATAGAGAGATGTTCCGTCATGACCATTTGTACAGTGGCAATGTAGTGGCTCATGCTAGGGCGTTAGCTGAGAGTTGGCGTGCTTAACGCGCATTTTCTTTCTTTCTGTTTACACTTGTAACAATCTTGTAATTTTTGGTGATTAATAGTGAAGTTTTTGGGCATACACCTATACTGTGGATGCCATTTTTCTTTTAAAAAAGGTCCTTGAGCATAAATAGGATACACACCTTGGCTATTTTGGATTTCATATAGCTGTTGATCTATAAGTAGTTATATCATAGAGGTTGATGTTGAGTTGTAGATATAAAGAGTTATATTGAGGATACGATTGGCATCGTAAAGTGATATTCAAAGATCTCAAAGAAAATCTCTAGTATGAGAAGAGATGTCAATCTCCTCTAAAGATCAAGATTCGACTGACACTCTTGATGCATATCCTTTGTATAGTGTTTAGATAGATATTTTTATGTGTTCTTTATTTATATTTCTTATTTCCTTCGTCTACTTTATGTAATTTTCTCGTAGGATTTTTCTCCTATCTAAGAGAGACCTAGGATCACAATGGAAGCATCTATTTTGTTTTCTCTTTCCACATGGTATCAGAGTGACATCACTAGATCGGAGCTTGTGCCCTAGCCGACCTCTCCCCACCTAAACCCGACCGCTGCCATCGCACGTCACGAGCAACATCAGCAATAGCCTACAATCGTCGCCGCCCGCTGCGCGCAGCAGCAATAGCATTACTGCACACCGTCGTCGAGTAACAGCTACCCTAGCTGCAGCCGCTGCATGAAGGATCTTCTATCGGCCGCCCTAGCCACTTAAAGGGGGCCTCAAGCACTCAAGAGTTGTCGTAGAGACCCCCGTAGTGCCCTAGAGGTCACCATATTTGTCCGTTGAGGCTTCGAAATCGCTGCTAAGAGCGATTTTATTCATTGTTCAGTCTGATAGAGGTCTTTAGGGCAGTTGTTTGATTATCTAAACCACCCTAGTTACCCGAAGAAGCCTCTAACGGATGGCAGAGGTTGTGGTATGAGTCTACACCCACAACCATCTTCTCGTATGTCTGTGTAGACGTGCTCATCATTGTCTACCACCCCAATCTTCAGACAACATGGTCGACTCTAAGGTTGATGTTCCATCCTAAGGTGCCTTCAAAGGTCCATCACCCATTGTCAAGATGGATGCGACTAATTATGAGTTATGAGCTATGCAATTCATGAGCTTAATGCAGTGCAATGGTAAGAAGCACATTCTGACGCGGAATAAACTAATCGACAAGGCTAGGGTTAATGCCTCGTGGGAGGCAGATGACACATATGCGCGTGTCTGGCTATCTGGGATGGTGTCTGTGGAGATAGCCAATGATATTTTGAGTCAGCCCACCACGAAGGCGATGTGGGACATCCTCGTCGCTACTTACTCGCAGGCGAAGAATGAGTCGAAGATACTGCAACTTCAGCATGATATCTTCACATCTAAGCAGAACAGACGTCCTCTTCATATCCTTTACATTTCTCTTAGGGGTATATTTGAGAAGCTTAATGATTTCATTCCCTTGACTATTTTGCCAGAACAGTTCAAGGCTTACAGAGATTCAGTGATGATCAGTATTTCTAGCAGCTCTTGATCTTGAATATGATATAACTCAATCACAGGTCTTTACTGATGCCACTATACCTCCAATGGAGGAGGTATACCGCAGATTGAACATGCTTTCTATAACACGTGGTGGTGCTACTCAACAGTCACATGCTTCCTTGGCTATGGCCGCATCTTGTGGTAGAGGGAGTTCTACGTAGTACCGAGGCGTGGTCCTTGTGGCAGGGGGAGGGGGTAGTTGACCCATCAATCGTGCACTTAATGCCACAGACCAAATCATTCTGAGGATACACACTATTTTAAGCATGGCTTTCCTGCTTCAGCTTGTGTTGCAGAGCAGACTCAACCGGTTGGTGCTCCTTCTCCGGCATCTGATCAAAGGTTCGATGGGCTTGTGGCACGATCGAGAGAGATTATGCTTGCACTTGGGACGTCTACTCCTCCTTCATGATCTTCAAAGGTAGATGCGTCAACATCTACTCTGTCACCACATCAGGTACTGCATATGCGTTTACTAGTTGTTACATAGCATATTTATCAGAATGGATTATGGATTCAGGAGCTTCACACCATCGCTGTGGTGATAGATGATCGTTTAGTGCATACAGATCGATTCAGCCAGACATATCTGTAGTTATAGCAGATGGGACCCACTCTCTCATTACTAGATTGGGAGGGGTGCAGTTGACTTTAGCAACGTGTCTATAGAAGGTTCTTTATTGCTCCTGATTTTTCTATGAATTTACCGTTTATCAGTCAAATCAGCAAAGACTTACATTATCGTGCCATATCTGATTCGTCCTCTCTTGTTGGACATTCTTACGGGCATGATGATTGGATCTGGGTGTGAGCAAGGAGGTCTCTGAAGGTTGGTCCAGTCCCCGTATCCCGAAACTTCGACCATTCATACTGGATCCGTCTCCTCTTATGTGTGGCACCTTCAGTTTGGTCACCTTCCCAAGCAAAAGTTGTGTCACGTTCGTCCTTAGATTTCTCCTTGCTCTACCCTTCAGTGCGAGGCTTGCCAGCTTGGGAAGCACCACTGGTCTACTTTTCAGAGTCTTCAGGGTTGTAGTAGTCATGGTATTTTTGAGTCTATCCATCTTGATATTTGTGGTCCGAGTTATGTCCCAAACCATCGGGGACACCATTTATCTTGTTGATGTTGACGATTTTTTTATATTGTCTTGGGTATTTCTACTAAAAAATAAGTCCGATGCTGGTCCTGTTATTGAATCATTTATTAATGAAATAAAGAAAGTTTTTTCTGCAAAAGTCAAGTAATGTTTTTTCTTCAAAAGTTAAGTATATTCGTTCCGACAATGCCTTAGAATTCTGTAGCTTACAACTCTCAAAGTTCTTCAGAACTCTTAGTATTGTACATCAAACTTCACGTGCGTATATATCCCAACAAAATGGGGTGGCTGAACGCAAACATCGTCACCTTTTGGATGTCACAAGAACCCTCTTAATTTAGAATCGTGCTCCTCATTCCTATTTAAGACTTCTAACTGCTTGCTACGTGGTGAATCGTATGCCCTCGTCTGTGTTGGGAGAGAAGATTTCGTTCTTGATTGCATTTCCCAAGAATGATCTTTTCTCCCTCACTCCTTGTGTGTTTGTGTCAGTTGCTTTTGTTCATCATATGTCTCCTGACCATGATAAGCTCTCTCATGTAGCTGTCAAGTGTGTTTTTGTGGAGTATTCAAAGACTCAAAAAGGATATCGTTGTTTTGATCTTGTTCGATGAAAGTATTATGTTAGTGTGCATGTCAATTTCTTTGACTATTATATTTTTCTCATCTACATGTGAGGCTGATTCCTTTGGATTCTGGAGAAGAGGTATACATGCCTTTATCTCCAATTTCGACTACCACGCTTATGATTACTACACATCTCACTCCATTGCCACCACCTTCACCATCATCATAACCGCCACCTCCTTCTCCACCGCCTCCATCGGCATTTTCAATCTTTTGCCACAAGTTTACGTGTACCGACCTCGTGCTCATGAGCCTCCTCCATCATCCAACACATCCTAGGTATATTCTGAGCACTTGATTTCTACTGATGACACTGGTGATTTGCATTATAGTAGGATGAGCATGTGGTTGTACATGTTCCTGTCTTGGTCACTGAGGAGGCTGAGGACCTTGATGTGCCCATTGTTTTACGGAAGAAGAGGCGTACATGTGCTGTGTACACTCTTGCTTCCCGTGTTTCTCTTGTACGTCTCTCAGAGGAGTTTCAGAGGTTTGTTGTTGGACTATCTGCTGTGGACATACCACGGACATATAAGGAGGCATTATGGATTAGTCAGTGGCGCCTTTCTATGGAGGAAGAGATGCTGCGTTACAGTCTCGTGGCACATGGAGTGTTGTTCCTGCTCCACCTGGTGTATCTGTTGTGGGGAGCAAGTGGGTGTTTACGGTGAAGCATCGTGCAATGGTAGTGTGGATAGATACAAGGCAAGGCTTGTTGCTCGTGGTTTCACCCAGACATATAGGGTGGATTATCAGGATACGTTTTCTCCTGTAGCTCGGTATTCTACACCGAGGATCCTTATTTTTTGTTGTTGTAGTACGTGATTGGCCTCTCTTTCAGCTAGATGTCAAAATGTTTTCTTGTATGGCGACTTGCAGGAGGAAGTCTACATGCAACAACCACCAGGTTTGCTGCTGAGAGGTCGTATATGATTTGTAGACTTCACATGATCATTTATGGCCTTAAGCAGAGTTTGAGGGCTTGGTTCCAGAAGCTCTCTGAGTTGATTGAGCAGCATCGATTTGTCAGATTGACTGCATATCATTCTCTTCTTGTTCAAAGATCCTAGTGAGGTACTGTTGCTATTTTTGTTTATGTATATGACATCATTGTTACAGGAGATGATGGACATGGTATTCATGCAGCTACGGATTTCCTTGGACAATAGTTTATGACCAAGTACCATGGCAATCTTCGTTACTTTCTTGGCGTTGAATTTGCAAGGAACCACTGTGGCATGGTGATGACGTAAAGGAAGTTTGTTATTGATCTCCTAGCTGAGACGAGCATGACAGGATGTAGGTATGCTATTCCTCCAATGGATCCGAATGTTAAACTCTATGACAATGACACCGAGGAGGTTGATAAGAGACGATATAGAGAGCTTGTGGGGAAACTTTTATATGTCACCGTTACCAGACCTGATATATCCGTCGCAGTGAGCAGCGTTAGTCAGTTTATGGAGCAGCCCAGACAGGTACATATGGATACAATGTACACATGATATTGAGATATTTGAAGACTTCTCTAGGTGCAAGACTCTTGTTCAGTAGAGATAAATCCCTTACAGTTACAACATGTGCTGATGCAGATTACGAATGATGCCCCAAAGACAGGAAGTCTACATCATGTTTCGATGTCTTTGTAGGGAGTTCACTTGTTTCATGGAAGAGTAAGAAACATAGAAGGCCACATCATGATATATCGCTGATATTCGATACATCGGTATCGAGAGGTAGAGGATATCGATATCAGGATGCATATCTATTTACCAGGATATCAGCGATATATGACTGATATATCAACGATATATCGCCATATCGGCCCATATTTGTCAAAAGTGATTGGATTCGGTATAAAAATTCTCGGATATCGACCGATATCGTTGGAATTTCGTCGATATCTATATATTGATGAATAATACCCTTGTAAGCTTGATTTCACTACTTATTTTGCTACTCCTAGTATTAAAACACATCATGTTTTATATATTTTATTTCGGGTCCGTCTGATAGGGTATGGTGCGACAGGGTGGTGCATACACCGGTTCTTCACTTGGGGGTGTCCAATCGATTTTAATTCATCTTCTTTCCCTTTTGAAAAATATTATTATGAATTGTCTCTTTTAAAAAATGCTATTATGCTCTTTAGTTGTTTGGTTCCAAATACAACTCAAACATTTTTTTATACATGATATGTGATGCAATATAAGTTTTGGATGAACTCTATTTCCAATATCTATAAGTCAACGATCAACATTAACGGTGATATGCTCAATATGACAGATATGTGCAATATAAAGGGTCATAGATGATTGATATCTGTGATATACGTATATATTTGCAAGTTATTTAGTGTTATAAGAACTTGGATGGACTATATTTCTAATATTCACAAGTTAGCAATCGACAGTAACAACGATATGTTCGATATGACCGATATATGTGATATAAGGATCATAGATGATCGAAATGTCTAATCTAAAAGTATATTTGTAAGTTATTTAGTGTTCTAAGAACTCGGACGAGCTCCATTTCCAATATCTATAGGTCAACAATTAACGGTACGAACGATATGTCCGATTACCGATATGTGTGATATAAGGGTCATATATGATTGATATGTGTGATTTAAGAGTATATTTGTAAGTTATTTAGTGTTCTAAGAACTTGAACGAACTCCATTTCCAATATCTATAAGTCAGGATTCACCAATAACATTGATATGTTCGAAATGACCTATATGTGCGATATATAGGGTATAAATGACCGATATGTGATATAAGTGTGTATTTAGAGGTTATTTGTTGTTTTAATATCTTGGATGATCTTAATTTATGAAAAAAACGGTAAAAAATACCATTTTGAGCCATTTCCATCGATATCGGCAATATATCTCGATATATCTTTTTCCGAGCAGACCGATATGATATCGGTACCGATATGGCCTTCCTTGGTAAGAAATATATGGTTGTTGCTAGATCTAGTCAAATCAGAATATAGAGCCATGGAATAAGGTAGCACATAGATGATGTGGGTTAGATCCGTCTTGACTGACATGATTATTGATGTGTGTAGAGGGAAAAGAATGAATTGCATTAATGAGAGGCCCTAGGGTTCTCTTATATAGAAGAGTAACCTATTGGGCAAATTACAAAAGAAAATAAAAGAAATAAAAAATAAAAAACAATAATAAAGATAACTAATATCTCAACACTCCCCCTCAAGCTATAGTGTAGATATCGATCAAACTCACCTTGGAACGACATCTCTTATAAGGTCCTCTGGCTAGGGCCTCAGTAAGAACATCTGCTGTCTGGTCTCCAGAGTTGACATGCGTAGTGATGATAAGACCCTTGTGTATTATGCCACGAGTGTAGTGACAGTCCACCTCTATGTGTTTCGTCCTTTCATGAAAGGCTGGGTTGTTGGCAATGAAAAGAGCATCCTGATTGTCAAATTGGAGGTGCATGGGAAGAGACACCTCTATAGTCAGGTCAATACTAAGAACATATCTGACCCACATCATCTCTGTGCTCGCCTGCGTCATGGTCATGTATTCTGACTCAACACTCGATCTGGCAACCACAATCTGCTTCTTGCTCCTCCATGAAACCATGGAATTCCCTATGAACACGGCAAAGCCTGATGTAGACTTTCTATCCTTTAGACACCCAACATAATCTGCATCTGCATACGTTGCAACTGAGAGAGATGTGCCTCTGCTGAAAAGAAGTCCCGTACCAGATGACGTCTTCACGTATCTCAGAATCATATGGACTGCCTCCATATGTTCCTGTTTGGGCTGCTCCATAAACTGACTCACTTTGCTCACGGCAAAGGATTTGTCGGGCATAGTAATAGTCACATATAGTAGTTGCCAACAAGCTCCATGTACCTCCTCTTGTCGACCTCCTCAGTGTCATCATCATAGAGCTTCATGCTCGGGTCAATAAGAGTAGTGGCAGGTCTGCATTCTACCATGCATGTCTCTGAAAGAATATCTGTAACATACTTACTCTAGGTCATCACAGGACCTCGCTGGTTCCTAGCAAACTTCAATCAAGGAAATAACGTAAATGTCCAAGATCCTTGGTCACAAACTGCTGACCTAGGAAGTCCTTGGCACCCTTAATGCCCTACTCATCATCCCCTGTAACAATAATATTGTCAACGTAAACAAGAATGACAATAGTACCTCTCAGGATCCTCTGTACAAATAAGGAGTGATCGACAGTCGATCGCACAAATCCCTACTGCTCTATCAAGTCCAAGAGCTTCTGGAACCATGCTCTTAGACTCTGCTAAGACCATAGATAGCCTTGTATAGCCTGCAGACCTTCTGACACTTCCCCTTAGCAGCAAACCCAGGTGGCTACTGCATGTAGACCTCCTCCTGTAGATCACCATAGAGGAATGCATTCTTCACATCAAGCTGGTAAAGCGGCCAATCTCATGTCATAGCAATAGAAAGTAGAATACACATAGTAGAATGTTTGGCAATTGGAGAGAAAATATACTGATAGTCCACCCATATGTATGGGTCAACCCACGTGCCACAAGTCTCATCTTATAGCGATCAACATTGTCATCCGCATGGTGTATCACAGCGAACACCCATTTGTATCCCGCAACGGATGCATCAACTAGAGCAGAAACAAGACTCCACGTACCACGTGTCTGTAGCGCGACCATCTCCTCTTCCATGGCTAGCCTCCACTGACTGTCCTGAAAACCTCCTGATATGTCCGTGGTAACTCTACGGTTGATAGTGCCAAGGTAAATCTCTTTAAATCCTCTGACAACCTGCTCAAGGAAACTTGGACTACAAGAGGACAAGTAGCACACTTACGTTTCAGCTTATGCAGAGTAATCGACATATCAAGATCATCTGTCAAGTCTGTAACCCGTGAGTTCCCCTCTTGAGAGGGCACCTGCTCATCTTGTATGGAATCCTGCTGCACAGACAACTCAGTAGTGTCATCAGTAGAAACAATGTGCTCATTATATACCCGAGGCGTGCTGGATGACGGGTAAGACCTGTGAGTAGGGGGAACCGAGCGAGATTTGCGAGTAAAACACGTGGCAAAAACTGAGTCAGAGTAGAAGGTGGAGCCACATGAGCAGGTGTAAAGGCAGGAGTAGGTGTAGAGTGGTGGTTGAGGAGGTGGTGGTAGATCATGAGTAGAGGGAGGTGGAGGAACGACAATAGGAGGTGGATGCATGTAGGTCTCATCATCAGTGTCAGATGGGGCTAGTCTGTCACATGTAGGAGAAAAATACATAATAGACTCAAAGAAAGTAACGTCGGCATTGATAATGTATTTCTACCTTAGCGGATCAAAGCAACGGTACCCCTTCTGGGTACGAGAGCCGACAAGCACACACTTGACAACTTTAGGAGAGAGCTTGTCACGACCTGGAGAGACATCATGAACAAAAGCAACAGATTCGAACACACGAGGTGTAATGGAGAAAAGATTCTTCTCGGGAAACGCAATCGAGAAAGGAATCTTCTCTTCCAACACAGACGAGGGCATGCGGTTCACCAAATAGCATGCAGTAAGGATATCATCGCCCCAATAAGCGTGAGGAGCACGACTCTATATGAACAAGGTTCGAGTCACATCAAGTAAATTTACGATGTTTGCGTTAGGAAACACCGTTCTGCTGGGAAGTATATACACATGAGGTCTGGTGAAAAATGCCAAGATATCTAAGAAACTCAGAAAGCTGTAAGGTACAAAATTCTAAAGCATTACCGGAGTCGAAGATATTTGACATCGGCAGAAAAATATTCTTTATCTCATTAATAAAATATTTGATCACAGATCTAGCTTTAGATTTATTCTTCAATAAAAAAGATTAAGGAAGTCTAGAAAAATCATCGACCACAACTAGATAACAATGACGTCCTTGGTGATCGAGAACACGACTCGGACCCTAATGCAGCATGACACCAATTTTAATGAACATTTGTTTTGTTTATTTTATTTATCATTTGTTTTGTTTATTTTATCTATTTATGTCCTATGTAAAAGGCTCATTATAAAAGGCCTTATTATCCTTTCTTTTTGTTTTCTCTTTTTTCCCCTAAGTTTAGGGAGTTGTTGCTTATTTTGGGGGGAACTTAGCCTTTATAAAAGGCTCTTGTATTGAGGTGGGATTTTTAAGTTGGAATGAAAGATTATTTTCCCCCTCACTTATCTCTCTCTCTATCTCTCTCCCTCCCTCCCCCCCTCTCTCTAATCCCGCGCCCCCTTTTCCCATCTCCCTCCCGTGCTCCCCCTCCGAACCCTAACACAACCCTCCACCGCCGCCGCATCTCCCCCCCTCGCCGAACCGCCTCCTCCACCGGCCGCTCACCCCCTCCCCACGCACTCGCCACCGCCCCCTCGCCTCCTTCTCGTCGCCCTTGCTTCCCCGCCTTCCCCTTCCCCCTCTCTGAGCCCACCTTCTCCGCCAACCCCCTCCGCCCCTCCCCAGTCGGCAGCCTCCTCCCGCGCTTGCCTATAAGCCTCCCTTTCTTCCCCGCCGCTGCTCGCCCCCTCCCTCGCCATCGCACCCCGCCACCCTCCCACTCGCTGCCCCATTTCCTTACAGTCGCCAGCCCCGCCAGCCACAAGTGCCAACCCCCCCTCGCCGCATCCCCCCGTCCTCGTTACCCTACCTCCCGCTCATCCCTCCGCCATCCGTACCATTTTCGGCGTCCGGCCTCCATCCCGCCACCATTCCGGCCAACCGCGGCCGCAGTCGCTGGGAAGCCAGCCGCCAGCCGCGCCCCTGAAGCTGCTCGGAATGCCTCTGACCAGGCCGCCTTTGTTTTGATCAGATCTGAAGCGCGCCGGAAATCCCTTGCCGGTTGTGGTATGAGTGTTCTTCTCCACATATTATTCCACCGTATAAACTTAGCATTGTGGCCTGTGATATTGCTATTCGGTTTGGTGATTTATTGAGGTTCTAGACTGCAACATCGTAATTTATTTTCATTTGTCGTTAACTAATTGATTTGCCCTAAGATTGTGGAAGAAACCGGTGCTAGTACTCGAGTCATTGTTCTCGTTTGTTGCTGATTTTTGCGCATCGCATATCGCCTTATTCTTGTTCATCATGTAGTCCTTAATTTTCAATCGTTAGGAACGCCATTTAGTTCATTACTCATTTAGGTTGCATCAATTTGGTATCAGAGCCTAACGACCCTGCATCTCGCCTGCATTCCATTCATTTCATTGCCTTAAAAAAAGAAAAAAAAAACAAAAAAACCCCAAAACAAAAGAAAGTAGAAACCCTAGGATTCCCATGGCCGAGAAACCGTCTGCTTCTAAAACCGGCTACACCTCACACCCTGAGCTATCGTTAGAATCCCTAGCTGCTCAAATGCAACACATGCATCGGCTATACGAACAAGTGTGCGGACAAGTTGCCACCCTCAATTGTCAAATGCTAGAGAAAAATCATAGTAATGAAACACCAAACAAAGGCTGGCATACTAGTGGGAGATCACATTCACGGAGCAACACTTCCTACGACTCTAGCTCATCTGCTTCTGACGGACACGTTAGCGATGATCACTCCCATGAAAATGACGAAGAAGGATCAGGAGATGGCATCCCTTTCATTCCCAAGATTCAAGATCCCCTCACCTCTGGACATCAATTCCGGCCATGACCTGGACCTAGGTCTGATGATGGATGGGATCGAGGCATCCGTCTCGACGTTCCGGAATTTGACGGAGGACGAGACCCCATCACTATGGATTTTGTGCTAGGCTTACTCCTCACGGTACGAAAAGTTGACTCTATATTTGTGGTTATGGACATCTTCTCTAAAATGGCACATTTCATTGCATGTAGAAAAACCTCAGATGCATCTTATGTCGCAGATTTGTTTTTTCGTGATGTCGTTCGATTGCATGGTGTTCCTCGTTCTTTTACTTCGGATCGTTATACCTGGTTTTTGAGTCATTTTTGGCGCACGCTTTGGTCTCGTCTTGGTACTCGTTTGCAATACATCACCGCTTATCATCCACAAACAGATGGGCAAACCGAAGTAGTTAACAGATCATTAGGAAATTTATTACGATGTCTTGCAGGGGACTCTCCGTCCAAATGGGATCTAATTCTTCCCCAAGCTGAATTCGCGTATAACAGTTCCACTAATAGGTCCACCGGAAAATCGCCATTTGAGAGTGTGTACGGCTTTCCACTTACCCAATTTCTAAACCTAAAACCCACAACAATGCAAGGGAGAAGTAGTGTAGCTGCTGAGGATCTGGTCGAACACCTAACCCACATCCATACGGAAATCCGAGCCAAATTCCAAACCATGACCTAGAAATATCAAGCCCAAGCTAACCTACACCGAAGAGAGAGCGAGTTCAGAGTTGGAGAGTTAGTGATGGTCCACATGAAAAAAGAGAGGTTTCCTTTGAGAGTCCACCAAAAATTGAGCAAACGAAAGATTGGTCCATTCCGAGTCCTCAAGAAGATTGGGCCCAATGCTTATTTACTCGACCTACCGCCAGACGTCCAGACATCGCCAGTCTTTAATGTAGCAGATCTCTTCTTATATCATGGAGATGAACAGACAGATGCCACCGCACCAACGGTTCCTGATGATGATATGCGCCAACCGCCAGCCGCAACCGATGCCGATCAGATTGAAGATATTGCAGACATCCGAGATATGACGACTAGATGTGGTCTCTTCCGACGATATCTAGTCAAATGGAAGGGACGACCTCTTACCGATTGCACCTGGATTGACGAGGATGAACTCCAACAACTCCGCCCCGATATCCTTCAGAACTTTGATGCATCACAAAATTAAAATATAGGGCATGGTATTTTTATTCGTTAATTTTAGTTACGCTTATTCGATTGTCGCATTTTTATTTAAATAAAGAGATCGCGTGTGATCTCAATTTAGTTAGTTAAAGTCAATTAGAGATTTGAATTTATTTCAAATCAAATAGTTAGTCGGTTAGAGTCAAATTAGGATTAGTAGTTTTGAGTTTGAATTTGAATTTCTATTTTTGTAATCTCATCCCTCCTATATAAAGGGATGATAGGATATTGTTTTTAAAAAGGTCAGAATATATAAATTGAGTTATATCTCTCTAGTTTCTCTCTCCCTTCTCTCTCTATATATTGCGATTCCTTTCCAAAATCCCACGCATCCGGCGTGATCTTCTCTTCTTTCACCCTCTAATTTCTTCTCCGTCTATATTTCTTCCACCAAAAAATTATTCTCTACCGTTTCGAATTTCCGACTGCATCAAGTGGTATCAGAGCATGGAAACCGAATCGTTCCTACGATTCGACGATCCTATCAAGTATTGGCGTTTGCAACTCAATCTCAGTTGCATATCTCGCGGTTCGCATGCTCGTACGCGGCAACGAATGTTCAGAAAGCGACTTATATCAAGCTTTAAGGTACAAGCATGGCTGGACACAACATTCGATGAAGATTCATACGACAACGGCAAAAATCAGATCAATGAAGCTGCTGTGTAACCTATTTTTGAGCAAAAAAACGAAGGTACTTTCATGCAAGATGAAGATTTTATTGATACAACTTCGATACAAAACAAAATCGAAGACTTGGGCACCATAATTGATGAAGATCCTATAGAAGAAGCATGGGAAATCGTCGATCTGCTTGCTGTCCAGGAATATTCAGACCTACAATCGTTGGAAAGACCAATTCCAGTGCCACCCACGACTCCCTCCTGGGTCCTTGCTGCAGCCCCCGCACCTCCGGCACCCCCAATCTCCCAGTTGCAGCCCCCTGCCGTCCTCCAAACTACCACACTGCCTCTCCTGCAACCCATCTCCGTTACCCCGGCAACCCTCCCAGCCCCAACGCCCCCTCGGGCAGTCCTCGCGCCCCCAGCTACAACAGAAGATATTGAAACGTCCCCTCGGGTAGCCCTATCACCGCAGATACACCGTCTTCGCCGTCTGCAGTACCACCGCCGCCCGATCTCGAGCTACAACAGCCACTGCGCACGCACCAGGCATAGTTATCACCATGCGTGCAAGCGGGGGTCGTCATACCTCATTCCTCGGTGCCGCCTGAGGTTCCCCTTTCCAACCCGCCGCCTATCGACCTCGTACTCCAGCAGCCGCCGTGCGTGTTTTGGGAACGGTCAGCACCACGTACGCGATTTAGGACCAACGCACCACCTTCCTCGGCACCGCCCCAGGCCTCCCTGGCCATTGCGTTGTCGTCGCTCACGGCCTCCCGATCCAGACCACCGCCGCCGCCACCTTTTATCCTGGAGGCATGAAATCCTAACGGGAGTTGGGGAGCTCCCTCCTGCCGAATCCCCTAAAATAAGCGATGAGATAATTTGGATAAATTACAAGCAGGTCCCTCCTCACAAGAGTTTTTACTTAAAGGGCCAAGTGAAGGTTAAGCTATGTTATAGAGGCATTTTAAGTGAAGGGGTAGAACATTTGCATCCATACCCCTCAGTGAAAAGAAACTACAAACGTAACATGGAAAAGGGGCAAAATTGAGGATTTTTGCTCAACCAATCCAGATGGGATTCTCCGCCGTCAGAACGAAGATAAAGTAATTCGTCAGGAGACGAATTTTTCAAGCGGAGGAGAATTGATGCAGCACAAAATTAAAATATAGGGCATGATATTTTTATCCGTTAATTTTAGTTACGCTTATTCGATTGTCGCATTTTTATTTAAATAAAGAGATCGCGTGCGATCTCAATTTAGTTAGTTAAAGTCAATTAGAGATTTGAATTTATTTCAAATCAATTAGTTAGTCGGTTAGAGTCAAATTAGGATAAGTACTTTTGAGTTTGAATTTGAATTTCTATTTTTGTAATCTCATCCCTCCTATATAAAGGGATGATAGGATATTGTTTTTAAAAAGGTCAGAATATATGAATTGAGTTATATCTCTCTAATTTCTCTCTCCCTCCCTTAGCGCAATCTTGCGATTCCTTTCCAAAATCCCACGCATCCGGCGTGATCTTCTCTTCTTTCACCCTCTAATTTCTTCTCCGTCTATATTTCTTCCACCAAAAGATTATTCTCTACCGTTTCGAATTTCCGACTGCGTCAAGTGGTATCAGAGCATGGAAACCGAATCGTTCCTACGATTCGACGATCCTATCGAGTATTGGCGTTTGCAACTCAATCTCAGTTGCATATCTCGCGGTTCGCATGCTCGTACGCGGCAACGAATGTTCAGAAAGCGACTTATATCAAGCTTTAAGGTACAAGCATGGCTGGACACAACATTCGATGAAGATTCATACGACAACGGCAAAAATAAGATCAATGAAGCTGCTGTGCAACCTATTTTTGAGCAAAAAAACGAAGGTACTTTCATGCAAGATGAAGATTTTATTGATACAACTTCGATACAAAACGAAATCGAAGACTTGGGCACCATATTTGATGAAGTCCCTATAGAAGAAGCATGGGAAATCGTCGATCTGCTTGCTGTCCAGGAATATTCAGACCTACAATCGTTGGAAAGACCAATTCCAGTGCCACCCACGACTCCCTCCTGGGTCCTTGCTGCAGCCCCCGCACCTCCGGCACCCCCAATCTCCCAGTTGCAGCCCCCTGCCGTCCTCCAAACTACCACACTGCCTCTCCTGCAACCCATCTCCGTTACCCCGGCAACCCTCCCAGCCCCAACGCCCCCTCGGGCAGTCCTCGCGTCCCCAGCTACAACAGAAGATATTGAAACGCCCCCTCGGGCAACCCTATTACCGCAGATACACCGTCTTCGCCATCTGCAGTACCACCGCCGCCCGATCTCGAGCTACAGCAGCCACTGCGCACGCACCAGGCGTAGTCATCACCACGTGTGCAAGCGGGGGTCGTCACACCTCATTCCTCGGTGCCGCCTGAGGTTCCCCTTTCCAACCCGCCGCCTATCGACCTCGTACTCCAGCAGCCGCCGCGCGTGTTTTGGGAATGGTCAGCACCACGTACGCGATTTAGGACCAACGCACCACCTTCCTCGGCACCGCCCCATGCCTCCCTGTCCATTGCGTTGTCGTCGCTCACGGCCTCCCGATCCAGACCACCGCCGCCGCCACCTTTTATCCTGGAGGCATGAAACCCTAACGGGAGTTGGGGAGCTCCCTCCTGCCGAATCCCCTAAAATAAGCGATGAGATAATTTGGATAAATTACAAGCAGGTCCCTCCTCACAAGAGTTTTACTTAAAGGGCCAAGTGAAGGTTAAGCTATGTTATAGAGGCATTTTAAGTGAAGGGGTAGAACATTTGCATCCATACCCCTCAGTGAAAAGAAACTACAAACGTAACATGGAAAAGGGGCAAAATTGAGGATTTTTGCTCAACCAATCCAGATGGGATTCTCCGCCGTCAGAACGAAGATAAAGTAATTCGTCAGGAGACGAATTTTTCAAGCGGAGGAGAATTTATGCAGCACAAAATTAAAATATAGGGCATGATATTTTTATCCGTTAATTTTAGTTACGCTTATTCGATTGTCGTATTTTTATTTAAATAAAGAGATCGCGTGTGATCTCAATTTAGTTAGTTAAAGTCAATTAGAGATTTGAATTTATTTCAAATCAATTAGTTAGTCGGTTAGAGTCAAATTAGGATAAGTAGTTTTGAGTTTGAATTTGAATTTCTATTTTTGTAATCTCATCCCTCCTATATAAAGGGATGATAGGATATTGTTTTGAAAAAGGTCAGAATATATGAATTGAGTTATATCTCTCTAGTTTCTCTCTCCCTCCCTTAGTGCAATCTTGCGATTCCTTTCCAAAATCCCACGCATCCGGCGTGATCTTCTCTTCTTTCACCCTCTAATTTCTTCTCTGTCTATATTTCTTCTCCGTCTTGACGCAGTCGGAAATTCGAAACGATAGAGAATAATTTTTTGGTGGAAGAAATATAGACGGAGAAGAAATTAGAGGGTGAAAGAAGAGAAGATCACGTCGGATGCGTGGGATTTTGGAAAGGAATCGCAATATATAGAGAGATAAGGGAGAGAGAAACTAGAGAGATATAACTCAATTCATATATTCTGACCTTTTTAAAAACAATATCCTATCATCCCTTTATATAGGAGGGATGAGATTACAAAAATAGAAATTCAAATTCAAACTCAAAACTACTTATCCTAATTTGACTCTAACCGACTAACTATTTGATTTGAAATAAATTCAAATCTCTAATTGACTTTAACTAACTAAATTGAGATCACACGCGATCTCTTTATTTAAATAAAAATGCGATAATCGAATAAGCGTAACTAAAATTAACGGATAAAAATATCATGCTCTATATTTTAATTTTGTGCTGCATCAAACTTCCACGATGCCATCTCGACGGAGCGAGATTCTTTTCAGCAGGGGGGAGTTGATGCAGCATGATACCAATTTTAGTGAACATTTGTTTTGTTTATTTTATTTATCATTTGTTTTGTTTATTTTATTTATTTATGTTTTATGTAAAAGGCTCATTATAAAAGGCCTTATTATGCTTTCTTTTTGTTTTCTCTTTTTCCCCCTAAGTTTAGGGAGTTGTTGCTTATTTTGGGGGGAACTTAGCCTTTATAAAAGGCCCTTGTATTGGGGTGGGATTTTTAAGTTGGAATGAAAGATTATTTTCCCCCTCACTTATCTCTCTCTCTATCTCTCTCTCTCTCTCCCTCCCCCTCTCTCTCTAATCTCGCGCCCCCTTTTCCCATCTCCCTCCCGTGCTCCCCCTCCGAACCCTAACATAACCCTCCACCGCCGCCGCCTCTCCCCCCTCGCCGAACCGCCTCCTCCACCGGCCGCTCACCCCCTCCCCGTGCACTCGCCACCGCCCCCTCGCCTCCTTCTCGTCTCCCTTGCTTCGCCCCCTTCCCCTTCCCCCTCTCCGAGCCCACCTTCTCCGCCAACCCCCTCCGCCCCTCCCCAGTCGGCAGCCTCCTCCCGCGCCTGCCTACGCGCCTCCCCTTCTTCCCTGCCGCTGCTCGCCCCCTCCCTCGCCATCGCACCTCGCCTCCCTCCCACTCGCCGCCCCATCTCCTTACAGCCGCCAGCCCCGCCAGCCGCAAGTGCCAACCCCCCCTCGCCGCATCCCCCGTCCTCGTTACCCTACCTCCCGCTCACCCCTCCGCCATTCGTACCATTTTCGGCGTCCAGCCTCCATCCCGCCACCATTCCGGCCAACCGCGGCCGCAGTCGCTGGGAAGCCAGCCGCCAGCCGCGCCCCTGAAGCTGCTTGGAATGCCCCTGACCAGGCCGCCGCCTTTGTTTTGATCAGATCTGAAGCGCGCCGGAAATCCCTTGCCGGTTGTGGTATGATCGTTCTTCTCCACATATTATTCCACCGTATAAACTTAGCATTGTGGCCTGTGATATTGCTATTCGGTTTAGTGATTTATTGAGGTTCTAGACTGCAACATCGTAATTTATTTCCATTAGTCGTTAACTAATTGATTTGCCCTAAGATTGTGGAAGAAACCGGTGCTAGTACTCGAGTCATTGTTCTCGTTTGTTGCTAATTTTTGCGCATCGCATATCTCCTTATTCTTGTTCGTCATTTAGTCCTTAATTTTCAATCGTTAGGAATGCCATTTAGTTCATTACTCATTTAGGTGCATCAGACCCTAAATGTCTAAATGAAGGAGCACAAATAACTGAGAACTGCTCCGACTCCGACGGGGATGGAAAGGAGGAATGATGATGCTTCCCAAGCTGGCATGCCTCAAACTGAAAGGAGGATATCGTAGAAATCTGAGGGAGAACATGACACAACTTCTGCAGAGGAAGGTGGTCAAAACGGAGGTGTTACATATATGGAGAGACTGATCCAATAGGTATAGTAGAAACACCAGCATGAGGAGGTTGGACCAGTATATAGAGCCCCCGCTGTTCACGGCCACATCCAATCACCCTGCCCGTGAGTATGTCCTGAAACACAAGAGACGGAGGGTTAAAAATGACTCGAGAATGCGGATCCTTAGTAATCTGACTAATGGAAAGTAAATTCATCTGAAAGTCAAGGGCATATAAAACATTCTGCATGGACGTTGTCAAATGCACCTCCCCCTATCCTGCAACGGGTAAGTGGTCGCCATTAGCAATGACAACCCATCTGTCAGGTGGTATTGTCCTGTAGGACCTCAGTTGCGCTCTGTCGGAGTCCATAATCCAGCCTGTCATGTCTACACTAGTACTACCAGTGAAAGTATAAGCGATACCTGAGGAGCTCGAAGATGGCTGCGGTTGTAGTATCTGTACTGGTGGTGCCAACAGTATGAGTCATGATCTCTCGAATACGAGAAGACAATATCATCCATGCGAGGATCGGCTTGGGAAGCTGGAGTCTCTGAAGACTCAATCTGTTTTGCTACACGGCCAGAGGCATGACATCCATGCTTATGGTAGCATGTATCCTCTGCATGTCCAGGCTGACGACAGTAAGTGCAGGGGCCACACTGAAGTCCACTGTTTATGCCACGAGGGGTGCATCCTCTAGGCTGGATTGTCCCTCGGTCACGAGAAGCGGCCATCGTTGAAGAGGGCGGAGAAGTGGCAGTAGAAGGCATGATAATTCGGTTGAGATGGCTATAAGCCTCCTCTATGGGATGTATGATAGCTCCGGTGAGAAGCTGAGTACGTGCAGCATCATACTCTGTATCAAGTTCACCTATGAAGACTCCAACCATCGTGGAGTTCCTTACGTCATCTGTTGCTCAGTAGATGTGGTAATAGTCATGTAGCTATGAAGCTTCTCAAACATGCCAAGGAGCGAAGAGTAGTACACGTGCAGAGGACGGTCATTCTGCTTGGCCTTGTAGATATCAAACTATAGCTGAAGATTCTTGGCCTCATTCTTCGCTTGAGCATATGTGGATGCCAAAGTGTCCCACATTGCCTTGGCGGTGGACTGATTCAGAATATCATTGGCTATCCTTGTGGTGAGGGTCTCACAAAGCCAAACATGCGCATACGCGTCATCTTGCTTCCAAGAAGCATTAGCCCCAATCTTATCCATTGGCTCTGGAACTGTCAGGATGTGCTTCTTGTTGCACTGCATGAGGGTGAGAAACTGTATGAACCACAACTCATAGTTGGTCCCATCCATCTTAGTGATGGGAGCCGGGCTCTTGAAGGCCCCGAACGAAAAAAATATCACCCTCGTTCTCTTACATGATGGAAAAACGACCGAACAACGGAACTGAACTGGGAGTAGACCGATATGAACAAGTCTACTCGATTATACAGAGGATTGGTTTTACACGTAGACTCATACAACCATCCTCATCAATCTTCGACACTCGCTAGGGCAGGAAAACATGATTTATGGATCTGAAAGCACGTTTTCTGGTCAAAATCAGATCGATTCAGACTGCAGATCGAGCCGCAAAGGTGCACGGGACGGCCGGCGATCACCCACGAGGGTTTGTGGTTGGGGGGGGGGGTAGCTGGAGGGGCTAGTTGTGCCCTGGACGACGGTTGGAGCCTGAGCAATGACAACCTGGGCGACCGGAGGCCTAGGCAGCGACACGGGGAGGAGGGGGCGGGTAGGGTTAGGGTGGGATACGAGAACTTTGGTCTAGGACTGTCGCTTCGATACCATGTAGAGGGAAACAAATGAATTGCATTAATGAGAGGCCCTGGGGTTCTCTTATATAGAAGAGGAACCTATTGGGCAAATTACAAAAGAAGATAAAGAAATAGAAAATGAGAAAACAATAATAAAGATAACTAATATCTCAATAAGGTGCCACTTCCTATGCACCTCCAATGCAACAACCAAGCCACCCTTTTCATAGCCAATAATTCAGCCTTTCATGAAAGAACTAAGCACATCGAGGTAGACTGCCACTACACTTGAGATATGATTCAGAAGGATTTATCTCCACTTCTCATGTTACTTCAGGAGATAAGACTACATATATGTTCACCAAAGCACTTGCTAGAGGCCCATTCCATCGTTGTTGTTCCAAGTTGAGCATGATAGACATGTATGCTCCAATTTGTGGGGAAGTGTTGAGACAGATATTTTTATGTGTTCTTTATTTATATTTCTTATTCCTCCGTCTACTTTATATAATTTTCTCGTAGGGCTTTTCCCATATATAAGAGAGCCCTAGGGTCACAATGGAAGTATCTATTTTGTTTTCACTTTCCACGTATTGGAACAAAGATCGGAGTTGTCAGATGAGTCAAGATAAAGAGTTAACTTAGCGAGATCAAGATACCAAAACCCACATCTAATACTATCTTGAAACAAGCACACATCCTTTGATCGGGGACTGATATACATCTATATACCTGACTGTGTACATTTGAATGACCAATATATTGATGGCATGAATCATGATAAGATCTATATACCGACAGACAGGTGTGCATTAAGGGAATATGATATGTATGGTCTCTCAAAGGAATAATACATGTTCATACTTACTGAGTCAATCACCTGAAAGAAAAGAACTCACTCATGATACATTGGGCTCAGAATGAATTCCACCAACGGTTATCCTATTTATGAAGATTTTTGAGAAGAGGAACGGATGATATGTTTATTCCATAGAGCCAGGGTCTTTTATATAGAGAGAAAACCCTAAAGAGTACAAGAGTTACATAATCCGAAGGGTCATGGGGGGTTACGGAACCCGAAGGGTCACATAGGGTTACGGAACCCAAAGGGTCACAGGGTGTTATGGAACCTGAAGGGTTATAAATATAAATGTAAATATAATAACTCTAACAAAGATAAATCCGAGAATGTTAATATATGCTTTTGAAAAGTATATGATTAAGATTGTCATGCAATGATCGATTGAAAAAATCTACTAATAAACCCTAGAAGGATACAACCAAACAATGGTTGTGGATGGTACTTCTGTGGAAGGGAATTGTGACATGGGAAGAACGTGTGCATATTATTTTCACAAAATCTCTCGTAGGGAGCAAACTCGATGTTGGAGACGGACTGGTTTGGGTGCACCCACCATCTCAAGTACGTAAGCTGCCATCTTGACGAGAGTTTTGACCATGAGGAGATGAAGGCAAAATTGATGAAGCTGAATGCAAACGGTGCTCCATGATCGGTTGGTTTTCCATTATTTTTCTATCTTGAGTTTTGGGACATGGTAGGAGCAGATTTTGTGGCTATTTTGGAAGAGTTTATCAAACCAATGCATGTTTTGATAGGCTTAATAGAGCATATATATTCCTATTGCCAAAGGAGACGTCAGAACGTGTTGAATACCTTCTCCCCATTGCGTCATCAAATTCCATCTACCTCATAATGGCCAAGGTGTTGGCAAACACATTGAACAACGTTTTGGATGATCTTATCTCATCGATACATTCTGCATTCATACTCGGGAGGAAGATAGTTGACAACATGACGATGGCCACTGAAATTATGGCAAACTGGAAAAGATGGCAAATGAGTAGACTAGAAAAGACGATAAATAAGCAGACTCCTATGAAAGGTGGAGTTCTCTAAAGCTTATGATAATATGGGATTGACGCTTCTTGTGCTCTGTTATAGCGAAACATGCCTTTCCTTATATTTGGATCTCATGGATGAAACGTTGTATCATCACCTCTTCATACTCGGTACTTGTTAGTGGAAGTCTTTAGGGTGGTTTCGTTCCACTACAATACGGAATGCTGCAGGGCTGTGCCATCCCCTGGCACCAATGCCTTTTGTATTACCCCTTGATGTTCTTACTTGCATGGTAGAGCAGGTGGTCCAACATGGGTTGTCGGCAGGTTATGCTATTGGCGATATCTCCATCCCTATCTTGCATTATATAGATGATACTATTTTCTTTATGGAAGGAGGAAAGGATAAAGCAAAGGGCATGGCTGCAGTGATTGATATTTTTGGTGAGCTCTCCGAGCCTTCTGCTCAACATGGACAAGTTAGTTGTAGTCTCTTTTAGCCTTTCCAAGGATGTTGTAAATGATATGGAAATGAACCCGGCACTGCGTGTGGTTCATTACTGTTGGGGTATATGTGTCACTCATGTGTAGTTGGGCCAATTACCACATTCAGTGTTTAGTCCCCCATTTACCAGTTCTGGGATGTGGAGACTCAGTGGGGGCTATATAAGAAGCCCCACACCTCCTATAACAGATGAGAGAATGTTCAGTAGAACCATCAATCCTTTGAGGCATTCTCCCATGGTCTCATCCCGCTCCTCACGAAGTAGGGTTCCACGTATAAAATCCCGATGTTCTTTCTCGTTTATTCTTTATCTCTGATTACTCTTTCGCATTTCATATTTCTAACATGGTATTAGAGTGGGTTCGATTCTCGAGGATTGTATGTTATTTGTTCATGTTTGAGATCCGAGTATCACATCAAGTCATTTTTGGGATTTTTAGTTCAGTTTGATTATCATTTATCTCGTTCAAGTTCTGGACATTTTAAAGTTTTTTTCCGCAAGCTCGAGTTCTGAAGATCTTGTATTGCAAGATCCGATGTCTATATTTGCTTTCTAGGGTTCGAAAACTCTATTTTCAAGTCGGCGTTCGCAAACCCTCTTATTCTAGAGTCCCTGGGGTTGCTCCTGGAGGCGGTGACAACTCTCTAGGCAGTGGCGGTGGTGCCATCTCATCTTTGCAGCAAAGCCATATCGCAACATGAACTACCATAAGAAGCAACTCCCCCATAGGATGTCATTGTGCGCCGCTGCACCCCGCTCCAAGCCCTAGGCGGAGTTGCTCCAAGCCCTCAGGCACCGTTCATGCAGCTGGCAAATCCCCAGGCGGCTACGACTCCCTGCAAAACATCCAGGCGGCAGCTCGGGCATGTCCACGCGGTGCCCTCCATCTCCGGTCGAGCCTCACACAGGAGGCACACCCACCGGCATGATCACCGTGTGCCATGGTGGTGCTGGGCACGTTTTTTTTGAAGCTCAAAAGAGGGGGAGGCACTTGATGGTGATCACCCCAATATATTAAGAAAAATGGTGCTGGGCACGTTCCCATCTCGGAGCTGCTCGCACGATCGGTAGATCAGGACTACTCTGCGTAAGTAACTCCAATCATGGCCGCACCTTATCTCTAGCCCCGGGCGACGTATCCCTCTCGCAGCGGTAGGGTCTTCCCTGACTTTCCAGCAGCAACGACATTGGGGAGAGGATTCCCATTTGGGGAACACTAAATAGGGCTTCTCTCCTTTGCGTGTTAAGTGGGCCGTTTTTTTAATATGTTGATTTCAGGCCCAACTGGCCATGTATTGAAAAAAGGGAGAAGAGAGAGGAGGGCTCGGAAAAAAAGAAAAAGGAAAAAATGGCCTCATTTGTAAAAAAGGAAATATTTTGGGAAAATGTGCTTACAAAAAAAGTGCACGCTTAAGAAAAAGGAGGGCTATAAAAAGGGGGAGAATAGCCGATAAAAAGAAAAGAAAAGCCATACAAAAAAGGGATTGGCTTTGTTCTGCACATATGAAAAGATATATGGTAGAAATGTTATAATAGGGAATGATGTAGCGCACATGATTGTAGGGATTGGCTTTGTGAAGATCAAGATGCATGATGGAGTTGTTAAGATGGTAACAAAAGTTCACCATGCTCCTGATCTGAGAAAGAACCTGATATCCCTTGGAGTCTTGGACTTTAGAGGATATAGGTACAATGCTGAAGGTGGAGTTATGCAGGTTGGTAAAGCTGGGGTGATTGTCATCAAGCGCAACAAGTAGAAGACTTTCTACGTCATGCATGGGTCTACAGTTACCGGTTCTGTTGCATTGGCATCCTAAGCTGTGAAATCAAAGACAGAGTTGTGGCATATGCGGTTGGGCACATGAGTCAGATGGGGATGAACATCCTCAGTCAGAAGAGTCTCATCGACTGGAGTTCTGTGAGCATCACGTATTCAGGAAACAACGTAGGAAGCATTTTGTAAAGCTATTTACATGACGAAGAAGGCACTTAACTATATCCAGCTGATTGTAAGGACCATTCACCGGTCTAGACGTGCTAGGTATTTTTTGTTTATTATTGACGATTACTCCAGGATGATTTGGGTGTACTTGATGAAGCACAAGAGTGAGGCATTTCAGACCTTTAGGTAGTGGAAGATTTTGGTGGAGAACCAGACTTATAAGAAGGTGATGCATCTGCATACAAATAATGGACTGGAATTCTATTCGTCAAAGTTTAATGAGTTATGCAAGGAGGAGATGTTGTGAGACACTACATCGTTAGAGATATGCCACAACAGAACGAAGTTGTAGAACAAATGAGCATGACACTTCTAGAGAGAGCAAGGTGAATGCTTAATGCTGGTCTTGATAGATCATTATGGATTGAAACTGTGAATACGACACGTTACTTGGTGAATCAGAGTCTGGCATCTGCTATCGACTGCAAGACACCCAAATAGATATGATATAGTAATCATGCTGATTATTTTGTTTTACGTGTCTTTAGTGGTGCTGCATACTATCATGTTAGTGAAGGGAAGTTGGAACCAAGGGCAAAGAAAGGGGTGTTTACATGCTATGGTGCATACGGTAAGGGGTGTAGAATATGGTTCCCATATAACGATAGAGTTATTATTAGCAGAAATGTTAAATTTGATGAGAATTCCATTCTCCACACGAGGAGTGCGTTTGTTGATGCAGGGACAAATGATGATGTACACAAACATGTAGAGTTCGAACTGACACCAAGTAGTGATCATGTAGTTGATCACGCCACTTCTGATCAGGTTGATGCTGAACAGCCTGAAGCTGAGCATCCGGAAGAGAGACAACCAAGTGTTGTAATTAATCAGCTCCGTAGAGAGATGCATCCGCCTCAGAGGTTCGTCTTTGAGGACATGGTTTCATTTGCACTGCATGTTGCTGAGGAGGCAGAGTTTCTAGAGCCTTCCTGATGCAGAACGGATTTCGGCGTCGACGAAATATTAATTTTTTATGGTGGAATTTTTTTGGTAGAAGAAAAGAGAGGGGTTGCGAAGAAGAACTCGTCGGGAATACGAGAGGTTGAGGGAGAAGAACGCAGAGATCACGTGAGGAGAGGGGAGAGATAGGGAAAGATAATGAGATAACTCAATTTTTCATTAATCTGGACTGAATAAAACTCTGGACCCTCATCCCTTTATATAGGAGGGATGGCATTACCAAAAATAGTAAACTAATTAATTTGACCACTAATTATCCTAATTGGACTCTAACTAATTTAACCGACAAATTTAAAATTCAAATTGAGATCACAGGCGATCTCTTTATTAAATTAAAATTGCGACAACAAAAAAAACGTAAATAAAATTAACTACCATAATTTAAATAAATAGATGGCCCTATGTTTCAGGTCCACGCTGCATCAACTCTCCTCCGCTTTTAAAAATTCGTCTCCCGACGAACTGCTTGATGGAGGTGCGTCGTTGGAGAAGTCGTGGCTTCAATTTCCTCCAATTCGATCCTTTTCAACGTTACGTTTGTAGTTCTTTCCAATTGGAGGGTATCTCTGCAATTTTCGTACCCCTTTATTACAAATTATTTTGTGATAGGAGTCTTTGAACCTTCTCTTTGAATAAATACTTTGACCTGGGGGGGTTTTTGTGTAAATTTTCTAAAATACCCCTTCCCTCAATTGAGGGGATTCGATGGGAGGGATCTCTGCATCCCACGTTAGGGTTTCACACCCCTTCAAATCGGAGCCTCGGCGGCGTTCGGTGAATCTGGCGGCGTCTGGAGAAACGGAGCGGCTCGTCGGAGGCGGGAGTCGTGGCGCGACGATCGAAGGTGGAGGCACGGGCGCCGCTAGCGTGCGGGGGTGGCACTGACGTGGGCACCTGGGCGGTGGCGGAGGGGCGCACGGCCTCGCGCGGGCTGGGAGGGGCACGCGGTAGAGATGGGGAGGGTGATGGCGAGGGAGGGGTTGTGGGGTAGTGGGAGGAGGAGGGGGGTCCTGGGGAGAGGGCTGGTGCGCGGGGGAAGGGGGTTGGCGAGAGAGCGAGTGGCATGGGACAGGGAGCAGGCGAAGGCGGCAGGGGGGGTGGCGCGGTCTGGTGGGGAAGCCGAGATGGCCGGAGGGGGCAGCGGAATCGATTCCGGTGGCGGAATCAGATCTGGGATCTCCTGGACAACGACCGAATCCTCATTCACGGTGGGGTTTTCTTCATCAAAACTCGCGGCAGCGGCTTCGACAGGTGGAGGCCTCGATTGGGCGTCGCGGAAGGCCTCAAAGTTAGCCATTAGATCTCGAAACATGGACTGGAAGTTGGTTTGCAAATCACGTAGCATGTGCTCCGTCTCCTTGTAGCAGGCGTCAATGGTGGCGATGGCTCGTCGTGTTCGTTCGGATGAACGATGGTGTGTCGGCGCGTGTCGGCGCACATGTCGATACGGATCGTCAGATCGTGAGGACGATCGGTAGGCCATGCTCTGATACCAAGTGATGCAGAACGGATTTCAGCGTCGACGAAATATTAATTTTTTATGGTGGAATTTTTTTGGTAGAAGAAAAGAGAGGGATTGAGAAGAAGAACTCGTCGGGAATACGAGAGGTTGAGGGAGAAGAACGCAGAGATCGCGGGAGGAGGGGAGAGATAGGGAAAGATAATGAGATAACTCAATTTTTCATTAATCTGGACTGAATAAAACTCTGGACCCTCATCCCTTTATATAGGAGGGATGGCATTACCAAAAATAGTAAACTAATTAATTTGACCACTAATTATCCTAATTGGACTCTAACTAATTTAACCGACATATTTAAAATTCAAATTGAGATCACAGGCGATCTCTTTATTAAATTAAAATTGCGACAACAAAAAAACGTAAATAAAATTAACTACCATAATTTAAATAAATAGGTGGCCCTATGTTTCGGGTCCACGCTGCATCACTTCCACTTATAGGGGGGCTATTGCAAGGGTAGAATCTGGACAATGGATTGCTGTTATGAGTGAGAAGATGGAGTCTCTTCACAAGAATTAGATATAGGAACTTGCCAAGTTGTCAAAGGGGAGGAAAGTCGTTGGTTGCAAATGGGTTCCGAAGAAAAATATAGGAGTGTCAGATAGTGAGGGCATTAGATATGAGGCACGACTAGCTGTGAAGGGTGACAATCAAAAGGAAGCATATACTACTAATTATTCAAGATTTAAAATATCGACATCGATCCCAGAAAGGATATATCGAGATATATCGACGATATCAATAGAGATCTTGGAATAGCTCAAAAAAACCTTTTCTGCTGTTTTTCGCTAATTAAGATCATCCAAGTTCTTAAAACAATATCTAACTTACAAATACACACTTATATCACTCATATTGCTCCTCCATACACCTTATATCATACATATCAATTATATCACACATATCGTTGATACTGTTGAGTGTTGGAAATGAAATAACTAAGTTAACAACACTTTAGACACATCTTATGTTCATAAAAAAGATGACACGTTGATTCTGAAATGTAGATTTATGTTTATAGTTATAAATAAAGTGAACAATGTTCTAGTGAATAAGAATTTGTTAAAGTGAAGATGCATCTAATTATTTTAATATGGTTGCATTAAAGAAAATAAATGACAACATAAAATGAAATAAAAGATATTATATGCTGAGATGATAATCAGATTCATGAGTTGCATGGCGGATTCGTATGGCCAAGGTTCAGGAAAGCGGTATGCGTATGCGTTCGGACAGGCCACGGAATACTGAATAAGCGGTAAGCAGGGGCATATACGGGGTATATGCGGTTCTACACAGTTTTCTAAATTTTAATATAAAAATAAATAAATATCTATGAATAACATTACTACTTAATTTATGTATCTAAGTGAAGTTAAAGAAGATCTAAGAAAAATGGTTCATCTTGGATGGTTGAGTATATATTTTTTAATATTTAACATTTAATCACAAAAAAATATTTAGCCATAAATACTTCACATATTAGATGATTCATGATAACAAAACTTCATTACACATATATGCACTACATGAGCAAAACCTCAATCGACATATATTAAAATATTTGACAATACATTGCATATATTCATAAAAACAATCATGAGATAAACTTAAAATATTGCATATATAATGGTATAATGCATTGCAATTGTATACAAATGCTTGTCATATTCTTATAATTGAATGGAGGAAGAGACAGATCTACGGAATTAAGCACATGAATGAGAGGATTGCAAAGTTGGAGATGTTGGAGTAGTATGCAGGGCATATGCGGGATACACGTGGCATATGCACGCCGCTTATGCGGGGAGGGCGCATAAAGCACCAATTCATGAAATCGGTTCGGTCTGCCTGCCGCACGGGCATATGCGGCCGCATATGCAGCCCGTGCGGCCGATTTCATGAACACTGCGTATGCCCCCCTCCCTGTTGTTGCTCGTAGTGCATCATCGCTGATTCTTTTTGAGTTAAACACATCATTTATTCTATGAAGTCACAATAATTCTCCCATGTCATGTACGAATACAAAGGCCTTGTAATCCATCACATACTGCATGTACTAATGTTCACTATGCCTTACAGTATCTCGATACGAGGATAAGTAACGTTGAAGCTGGTATCACGAGTGTCTCGACCATGCTGTGAAGAACTAACTCGAGAACTTTGGGATGACGACAATAGAGTGAGAGACAATCTTTGTGTAGGAGGCATGCCTGAGTAGAAGTCGAGAAAGATTTTATAACTATCACCACCAAAAAAATGCCTTGGCTCTAATCGAGTTGGCTACCTTGATAGTTTTACCTCTGTAGATGTACCCATTGCCCATAACCATAAGATCGGTGTGTCTGTGCATGAGGAGGGGGAGGTCTAGGAGGAGGAGCATGAAAGTATTTTGGAAACACGTCAAATGATCTCTCATCATGTGATCCATATCGACCCAGAGGGCTTGGTGTTGCTCCACGATGTGGGTTGTCCATATCCTTGCTTAATGAACCCATAAAGGATATCAAATCCTTTATGTAGCTGTCGATATGATAACACTGTCTGTATCCTTTGTAACCCATAGGCTCTACAGATCTCGGATTCAGACTTGGGACAAATTGTCTGTGTCCGCGCGTCTGTTGCTCCATATATTAATGACATATATGGAGCCCTTACTCGAATAGTAAATCATGTGGCCCATGTCCACCCCCTGTGAATCCCGATGAATACATTTCTCCATCACCAGATTCACCACCGCGGTCCGCAGCCAACGACATCATCATCATCATTTCCACTGTCATCCTTTTATTTTGATTTGGATTTGGATCTTGTGGAAAGTATGTCATCAACAATAACCTTGTGTTCTAACACCCCAAGAGGGCCCATCATCCGGTTAGATCTTGCCATGTAGTTATTAACATCTGCTCCAATTTGTTAACTTATTTCTGATTTGGTCTTCCTCCCAATTTATCGAGCATTGGAGCACCATCAGAATCCATCCACTTTTGAAGAACATCTTCCTTTGCATCGTCATCGTGCATTTTGAATGTGTGTGTGTCTATTAAGATCGATGGAGTCTATTTAGTTGTCTTTGTCATGCTCCTTTCTTGCATATTTCATCTTCAACCTTAAGTTGTAGTGCACATAGAAAAGATCATGGAGCTTTTGTTCTCCCAATCTGTTTCATCTTTTGAAATGTATGGGGTTGAATGTACTTCAGTTTTGCTTATAACCCCTAGCAGATGCAGTTTGGGACAATACTTTTACGGTCACCTTCCGCAGGTCGGGAGCTTTAATCTCGTAAAGTAACCATCATTCTGCCATGGTATCAAAAGAGAGAAAATAATAAATAGTAATGTTAAAAAGTGTGAGTAGTATATTACTATTTATATGGAATCTTAGGTACTTATCAAGAAGAGTATTGCCCTGCCTATTGACCACAGTAATTCTACCGTACCAACGCTTCCCTAAAAAACTTCACTTGCATTTAATGAAGTCGTAGTATGTCACATAAAGTTTCCATTGGATATTTTGTCAGACTATTTACAAACATAAATCTATATTTACTTACCTCATTCATGCACATCGTCTGTGTTTTTCGTACCTCATGAGCTTCTCCCCTACAATATGAACAACAGATAGAAGGTCCGCATTAATACCAAGACTATACTTGTATTGGTACTTGGCATTGAAATAATTAGGACACGAGCAAACACATTTCTCATATTTTAATCTAACAAAATTATACAGTAACCATCCGCCATTTTTGTATGAAAAAATAAGAATAGATTTAACAAGGTTTTAAATATCGATTTCGATTTTGTTTCAAGATGGCAAAAAAACAAAACAATTTCGAATTTCATTGAAATTTTGACGAAATTTCACCAATTTCGACCTAGATTTGTGAAGTGTTCATATTGAGATTTCGATTTTGATGGAGTGTCGAAATTGAAATTTCGGCGAAGTTTCACGAAATTTAAAACATTGGATTTACATGCCAGCCTTATGAAGAGCATGCAGAACATTTTGGACTATCCCTCGTCAATGATGTCCAGTCATGCCTTTTATCCTTTGCTAACATTTTCCTTGACTCTGTTTCTCTCTCTTGTGCAACACATTGCTTCGTAGATCACTCCTATGGGTGGTTTCTTCTCATCATCTTACGATCTGCAATGTGAACACAACCGTTCTATGATTTTCGTGACTCGTGTCATGCTGTCCCATACGTGGAGATAATTGATCTGTCTCCACTTTCCTCCCTCCTTTCGTCCGAGCCTCGGGTATCTCGAACCATTCCCTTGGCGGCACATGGTTTTCAATCTAGTTTTGTGTTGTTTAAGGCTTCACCATGTTATAAATTTGGTTTCAAACCTTGTGATCCCAAGCTTGACTAGTTCACCATTACACATCCTCCTCATCAAAGGCATATCTTTCAGATGGTTGTAGATAAATGTGGTAATCGTCCGTCCTTGATCCACCACCTTTGCCACTAACTTCCTCTCACCGAAGTCCTTCAAGATCAGGTCAATGCAATGCACATCACACGATGTCCGAAAAATGTTGTAGCTACTTGAATCCATGCTCATTTTACCATCTTTGTTGAAGTTGTTGCCATCATCCATGACTATGGACTATGTTCACCATCCCAACCTCCTTGATGGCTTCATTCGTTAACCTGAGCAGGTACTTGTGGTCTTTCACGTGCGCAAATACATCGATAGATTTAAAAAAAACCCGTCTTCCCATCACAATACACGATGAAGTTGATGATCTGTTTCCTCGTGTAACTCATCTAACCATCACACATCAACACCACCTTGTACTTTGGCCATCACTTTTTAGCTCGTTGATGTACTGATTCTTCTCCTCCCCCATTCCGAGATACTTATTCATTATCTCGTACGATGTGGGAGCTTCCACTCCCATTGCAGTAATGATTTCGTCGATGGCGTGTTGCAAGAAAGGTCCTCTAACAACGTTCGCTGCAATGCTTTCCTCAAAGAAAAGCTTGTTAATGGCCTTGCTCACTCTCTCCAACACGCCTTCACTGTCTTCTGCCTCGGATCCTTGCTTGGCTTGTATTGCATGGGCCGATCCTTGTCTAGAAGGGCTCGACTCCTTTCCCTTGTGTTTTGGTGGGTGATGGTAGATGCACCTCCAAAACCACTCCCACTACCACCGACGTCATAGAAGTCGCCTCGTACACTATTGAGTTCTCGCCTCTCAAACTCACTCCTCGATAGTTCTTTTGTTGCCCTCATGTATGCCCTCTTCTCAGCATGAATCTGAATATCCAGGATATACAAAGTCATCGTCATCGGAATCAGAAATGACATTGAACTCCTTTTCAAACATGAACTCCCTGAATTTATCATCTCTTCTTGCACTTTCTTGATAATTCTTCTTCTTCCCCTCCAAGTTAGCCTTTACTAGGTCCCTAACATTTTTGGAACAACACACACACTTAGCAACATTCTTATTATTGCCAACAAGATGATGCTTCAACCTCAAAATCTCCTCCCAACATTTTCCCACAAGTTGCATTGTAGTTTGGATTTGTTGATGTTTGGAGTATTTGCATACCTCCAACCACTCTTCCCACTTACTCTCTGACCCTCAAAACTATCCGATCCCGATTTGGATGTGAACATGTGATGTTGATTTTCTCGTGCGAAACGAACGATGAAATTAGAGAACAATCACGCATGAGTCATACAATAGGAATGCTCGCTTATTTGATAGTAAAATTTTGCTTTTATTTTTGAATTTACTATATTTATAAATTTTAAAAGGCAAAAAAATACATAAAGCCTTGAATAATTCAGGTTTAACATGATCTCCAAATATCTATGTTACAATATGTAAGCAAAATCATCTTAAACTTAAGTTTAGGTGATATTATTAGAGAATAACCACTCATGCTCACATCAAGCACAAAATTCAATTACCCGCTTTTAAGATCTTATGTTTTATTTTTGGATTTAACAAAATTATATATATATATATATATATATTAAAAATAAGTAACCACATTAATGGTCTGGTGGTAGTGCATTATGCCTACCATCCAAAAGACTAGGTTCAAATCCCTCCTTGCAAGGGTTACGTTAGGTAGCCGACACCATCATAAAAAATAGTCGAATCTTTCAACATAGATTTAAGCAAAATTTCATGTAGTCAACCCTACTTAGCAAGGTTGCAAAAAACGGTATGCGGTATACAGTCGGTAGGGTCACTGATTACTGTTTAAACGGTATGCGGGAGTTTAAACGAAAATTAAACGGTATATGCGGTTTTACATTTTTAAATTAATAAAAATATTACATATATATATATATTTAATAAAAAAGTATAAATGTACTTTAAAAATATAATCACATATCCACAACTTTGATCAGATATTGTCAATTTCAATGACTTCTTCATCCAAATGTGACATGTCAAAGTAGATAGCATAATCAACATAGTGTTTATGTAACCTTAATGCAAAATGCGGCCGCTTAAACGGCGTGTAAACGGCCGATTACACCCGTTTAAACGGTCTGACTGTTTACATAGCCGATTAAAGGTTATACAGTCGGTCGAGGACCGAATGAGTTTAAACGGCCTTTTAAACGGCCGCCTGAACCGATTTTTGCATCCTTGCTACTTAGAAGTGAGAAAAGGCTTTGTCATAAAATGCCTAAAATCCATATTTTTAATTGTCAAACATGAGATCTAATTTTCCACTTTGCAAAAAATCAACTTAACTACTTAAGCCATTATAAGTTGCGAAACTCTCAATTTATTCTTCATGAGTCTTAATATCTCATAGAATACTCTAAATCTTAGGAGAAACCCAAGAATTTGCGATACAAACATAAGAAATTTAATCTAATCTTATCAAAATAGGCAAGATTTGAAGAAATACTTTCTTCAATCAAGGCAAGAGAACCCAAGAGCCAAGAACAAAATAACATATAGATCTCATGTGAAATGAGACCAATATGGACATAGTTTTGCCCATATAAGCCCAAAAGGTAGATTATTTTATTTGCAAATTCCTCGTATAGAATAATATTTCGAGAAGGATCGATATATCGTTGAGTTATCGGGCGTATGACCCGATATCCGAGAAATCAATATCTGATGTAGTTTTGAAATCTCCTGCCCATCGATATATATGTGATATATCGTGATATCCTAAACCGTGCTACTAGTTTTTGTAGCACATTGAGACTTAGAGCTGGAGTAGTTAGATATGATGACAACTTTCTTGCATGGTGAGCTTGAAGAGGACATTCTTATGAGCCAATCAGAGGGATTCATATTTCAGGGCAAGGAAAATCATGTGTGCAAAGTGAAGAAGTCCTTGTATGAGTTTAAGCAATCTCCCAGGCAATGGTTCAAGAAGTTTGACAGCTTCATGATTGGTCACATGTTCTGTAGGAGCTCATACAATTGTTATGTTTACCACAAGGTGTAGGATGAGTCTTTTATTTATCTGTTATTGTATGCTGACAACACATTGATTTCTGCCAAGAAGAAGAGTATAATAAATGATCTGAAGAAGGTCCTTAGTTCAGAGTTTGACATGAAAGACCTTGGTGCAACGAAGAAGGTTTTATGGATTGAGATCTTTAGGAATCACGCAGAAGAAATTTTTTTTCTTATCTCATAAGAATTACATTGAGAAAGCTAGCTACTTTATCCGCTGCGAATATTCATTTATTAGTTTCTTTCGCCCCTCAGACACAGAGAAGAAATACATGTCACGTGTTCCCCATACCAGCATAGTTGGGTGTCTTATGTATGCCATAGTATGCTTGAGACCTGAATATCGCTCATGCTGTGAGCATTGCTAGTAGATTCATTGGGTATCCATGGAAGGAGTATTGGCATGCAGTGAAGTGGAGCTTTCATTGTATGAGAGGAACATCTGACTAGGCCTCATTTACAGAAGTGATTCAGAGTGTTTGGTTGTTGGATATTCATACTCATACTATGTTAAAAATATTGATGGGAGGATATCTATGACATGATACATCTTTACTTTGAGGAGTTCTGTCATTAATTGGAAGGCTATCGTTACTTTGTTAACTAGAGTAGCATAGTATATGGCTTCGACGGAAGCTACAAAGGAAGGCATATGACTGAAGGACTTAGTTGGAGATTTTGATTTACAACATGCTCATGCTATTGTATCTTGCGATAGTCTGAGTGCAATATGCTTAGCCAAGGATCAAGTGCATCACGAGAGGATCAAGTACATAGATGTCAGATATTACTTCATTCGTTTGAGAAGAGGATCGAGGTGAAGATTGGCAGAATATATAATCCAACCGATATGTTCTTGAAGACAATTTGTGGGAGTAAGTTCAAATAATATATGAACTTGTTCAATGTCGATAGTTGGCAGTAGCCCCAAGAAAGTGCTGGTGGTGGCACAATGTCACGCCTTGTCCCTGTAGGATTCGGTACCCGACAATCCAATTCCACATACATACATCCCACATTCAAAATCACAATATAACTGTAAGCAGGAGAAAATAATACAAGGATTGGAATTAAAATTTTTCTTTCCATTCACTTCATGACCAACATTCATTTCACTACCATCCATTCGTAACATGTCCATCATTACATTTCATTAAAATCCCATCCATGTCCACAGAAATATATTACATGCATGCTTTCAAAAAAATGTGCCCGTACATATAGTATACATCTCATGTCTCTCAAAAATCTACAAGTAAAGCAATAAAAGCTACAACAAGTACTGTACCGCTAGAAAATCACGTAGCTACGCAAAAAAAGTAACTCCAAGCTGTTCAATGTTGTGGCTTATGCAGAGAACTTGCGGATCCACACATAGGTACGTTATGAGCAAAGTTACTCAATACAATAACAAAAATTACAAGCAAGATATAATTAAGAAGTGTGCAGAAGAAACAACTGGGTAAATCGTCCTTACAAGGAAATAACTTCTAATCATTATTATTTGATATGGATCATCCAAGCTTCGTGAATAGCGTGGATAGCCTGTGGTCTTGGTTCGGGTGAGACCTCACACTATGACTCTAAGGTAAGATGAAGGTCTTAGGGCTGGGGTGCCTCCGTAGGCATACAGAGGGGTACAATGCATTCTAACTAAATTCCCAACATGTCCTCTTGGCTTCACTTATAAGATTGTAACTTTGATTCCCAAAACGATTTCCAACTCGTGAATGATCGTGAACTACCCAAGTCCACTACCCTCGAGTAAGAGTCCACAATGGTGTAGGGAACGAGTCAGGACACTAAATACCATATGATCATTTTTATCGTAGTCCGAATCACCACGACTAACTCAATCCTCTTTATGCACAAGAGAATTATATTTCATTCCCAACTTTATTAGCCACACTTTCGGGGAACTCCCTCTTAGCGCTCCTACTCAGAATACTAACCAATGCGACCTACACTAGCCAGTACACGAGTGTTAACTCTAATTGAACAAGCGAAGCACTAGACCACCAACCACGACTATTGCACTCGAAGCACTGGGCTAAAGGCGCGCAAGTAATGAGGCTGAACACGACATGGTAACTCCTCGGTGTGCCAAGTAACATGTTTTCAAACCGTCGCAGCTACATAGTAGCGGTTGGGATCGCGATCATCTAAGGTTCTACCCGTGGACCCAAGGGTGCATGCCACTCCTTTGGCGACACTACTCTACTATCCGCATGCCACTTAAGATCAAAGTCACCGCAACATGAACAAGATCCTAGCGGGAAAAGCATCCGCTAACATAGATGTGATATACATATTAGAGATCTTAAATGATTTCTTGACAGATCGTGCAAGCCACCCTATCAAATTCTGAATAGATAGCCCAAGGAGAAACTATTGATAAATTCAACTGCAATTTGAGATGCTTTTACAGAGTTGCAACATGACGCTGAGATTCAGAGAATGCTGAAGTGGATGAATGTTGGATTCGCCGTCACTTTTCAGTATATTGTAGATCCAATCCTACAGAAAATCAATGCATACACCGTTAGATTGATCTGAATCTGACTAACTGTGCAACTATTCAAACATTTTCATTGATGGCTGCTACATTTGACATTCAACAGACATATACTCTCGAGTTCAATATTCAAAATCCAATGATACTCATACACTCGAAATGGGGCATGATAAGACAACTGGGTTAACTTTTAGCTTAAAAATTATGTATTTTCAGTATAGTTATTCTCATGAAAAGAAATGTCAGTTAGATACTTGTACAAGCTGATTGCAACATCTATATTGAACCCAATATCAGATAATGATATCATAATATGTTAGGGGGAATTCATCGCATCACATCGTCGATTGCTCACTGCAACAATTGTTGAAATTTGACTTTAAAACACCAAGAGATTAAGATGATTCACAAAATGTATCCCATTTGTTTAGGTGTTCGGATATTCATATGATAGATCTCATGTGGTCGGCAAGTGTTCAGGTGTTCACACAGGTGTTCAGGTGCTCATATGTTTAGGTGTTCAACAAGATATATCACATATGTTCAAGTATTCACAAGTGTTCAACAACATGAAGTTCAGGTGCTCAGGTGTTTAGCAAGATATATCACAATGTTCAGGTGTCACATGTATTCAACAATATGAATCACCGGTTTTCATGTGTCCATCAAGATATATGATAGATGATCAGGTGTTCACAAAGTACATCACAAGTGTTCTGGTATCGCCGTCAAAAAAAAAAAGTGTTCTGGTATCCCTGAATTTCATCTCAGTGTTCAGATGTTCAACAAGGTATATGTTCGAGTGTTCACAAGTGTTCAACAAGTGTTAAAAAAGTGTTTCAGGTGTTCACATAGGTGTTCAATTGTTCATATGTTCATAAGACAGATCTCTGGTGTTCAACAGTTCATTAATGCATCACAGATCCATGTGTTCAACAATTCATTAATGCATCACAGATCCATGTGTTCATGAAATGCAATTCATGCGTTTCAGTGTTCAGGTACAGATATCAAGTGTTCAGGTGTTCACGAAGTGCATCTCAGGTGTTTAGGTATTTCAGGTGTCCAGCAAGCAAAACCTTACCACCAAATCGTTAAGCCTATGTAAGATCACACATACGGGATCAAAATCGAGTGGACATCGTAGCAAGAAGAAGGGAAACACCGTACCTCAAAGATCTTGTTACCTTGGTTTCGTCACACATAAAGAACAATGCACTTGGTGCTCCGTTCGCGATGCGAAACCGCACACGAGGATGACCTCGTCCTTCTCTACTTGGTGGTGGCTTCGGATCACCGATCCAACTCGCTTCGGCAAGCTCCGACGACGCTCCGACGAGGGGGAGGGAGGAGGGGCTGCTGTTCGTGGTTTGAGTGTTTTGGGGAGGAAGGGTTGGTGTTTATGGGTTCAAACTCGGATTCAGTTCCAAGTTTGGATCTGAATATGACATGTACCCGATCTCGCTAAAATGATCGTAACTTAGGTTCCCGAACTCGGATTTTTGCGTTCTTGGACTAATTGGAAAGGTCTCGACGAGCCCTACGCGATAGAGTGCTCAAACAATTTTTTTGATCACTGGATAAGAGTAAGGCCTTAAATGTCAGATTTCGGTTTCGTTTCGGTAGTTTGGAAAGAGAAATTCAGTGGAATTTCGATGGAATTTTAGTAAAATGACCGGAAATTTGGGAGGTTACTTGAAAACTCATTTTTAAAATAAACAATTCTAATATTTGTTAACTCAATGAATGAGATAGAAAAACGATTTTTTGCTTATAGTGAGATATTAACATCAAATGTTACATTAAATTTCCATCCAATTGTCCCAACAGTCAAACAAGTTATATGTTGCTTAGAACCAGAATCATATTTGGAATTGTAATTAGAAGCCATTGGTTTCTCCTCTTGAACATGAAGAGAATGGTGACACGTATAATAATAACAACAGAGAAGAACATAGGTTAATAAAGAGCACCTCTTAATTATATGTGACACATGTGATAACTACTAATAAAAACATATATATCAAAATAAAGGAAAACAAAAAAAATAAAGATCTTCCGTTAAAACTTGAATTTAACTCTTGAATCTTGTGTCTAACTGATTTGGTTGGATTTAGATCTAAAATTTAGAACTAACTAAAAAAATTCTTTAAACAATGTAAAGCAATCTAACAACTCAATACATTAGTGAATAAATAAGTGAAAACTCATAAATATATGCAAATTTCGATGAAAGCGAAGGGTAGATCCCCTTAGTTTTTGTTATTTCACTGAAATGACATAATTTTGATGAAATTTCATTGACATTTCGCCGATATTTTGTTTAAATCCTAGAAAAAGAAATAAGGTAGCGTTTCGATTTCGGTGACCTAAAGAAATGGAAATTTCAAAGAATTTCGGTGGAATTCCATTGAAATTTGAGGCCATGGATAAGAGTAGTTTTTAAAAAGAAGTTCAGGTCCGAATTATGAGGGGCCTCACATCATAAAAATCTTAAAAGATGTCTCTTCCCCGAGACTTAATGTGATCCTACCTAACTGATCTCCAATCCCCACTTATCGTACAATCTTTCAAATATGAATGAGCCCATAAAAATCTCAAAGAGAGCGAAGCTTATAAAAATCTCAAATAGAAATTGAATAAGATACTTCTCCCTTATATCTATGTCATGCTCCCACGTCGCCTCCTCGGTGTCTTGACTCCGCCACAGAATTTTGACCAAAGGTAACTCCTTACGCCTCTGCCTCTTGACCGCACGGTCTAGTATCTGAATCTGCTCCTAAGGGAAGGAGAAGTTTGGCTCCACCGCCAAGTTTTCGTAGTTGATCACGTGCCTAAGATCTCAGATGTACTTCTGAAGATTCGATACATGGAACACGTCGCGAATGCCCTCAAGGTGTGAGGGAAGGACCACTCTGTAACTGTAAGCCACCTTCCCAACTTAGGCCAAGATCTCGAGCGGTCCCGCAAAGCGCGGTGTAAGTTTGCCTTTGGCATCACAACACTGAACACCTCTCATTGGAAATACTCATAGGAACACGAAGTCCCCAACCTGTGGTTATGAGGAATACTTTAGACACACGAGGTTAGTTAAGAATCATATCCTTTAAGACATGAAAGTAATATACTATACATGAAACTCAAGGTCTCGGCAACACTGGTTAGCGTAGCTCTTCTAATGGCTTTGCATGGTCAACAATCTTTTCCTAGCAGTCTCCACTACTCTAGAGATATCCTCTATGATTTGTGTGGTTAACATGGTGTTTTCACCTACATGTTGCCAATATAAGGGAGTGGTGCATCACCTCCTGTACAAGGCCTCAAATGGTGCCATGCCTATGCCATAATAGCTGTTGTAGGCGAACTCAACTAGTGGAAGGTGATCTTTTCAGGATCCTTTTCATTTAACAACACAATCCCGTAGTAAATCCTCCAAAGTCTGAATGGTCCTTTTGGACTGCTCATCTATCTGTCGATGGTAAGATGAACTCATACATAGCTCGATCCTCAAGGTTCTCATGAATTCTCCCCAGTAGTGTGAAGTGAAGCGTGGATCTCTGTCTGACACTACTTGGGTATCTCGTGCAACTGAATGACATGCTGAATGTATAATCTGGCTAGCTCAATTGATGTACATGTCATGTTGACCAAAAAAATGGCTTGACTTAGACAATCGGTCAATGATCACCCATATCGCGTTATGCCCACATGAGGTGTGTGGCAATGATGTGACAAAATCCATGGAAATGCTCTTCCATTTCCACACCAGGATGGAAAGAGGCTGTATTAAAGCAGAGGGTCTCTGGTGCTTTGCCTTCACCATTGGACAAGTAAGGCATCGACTGACGTGCTCAGCTATGTCCTTCACGTCCTCCCACCAAAAATGCTGGCGAATGTCTCGATACATCTTGGTGACTCATGGGCCTCATCTAGGATATCTCTTCTCAGCTCCTCATCATCTTGGACATGCACATGGTCCCCTTTCCATAGGATGGATTCACGGACTCGAAATCCGTCGAACTCATCCTTCAAGCATCTGTGGTACCGATCTTGGATCCTCTGATCTATCTGTTTCTCCTGGACAATCCTATCCCACAAGCTACTGTACTTCCCTGGTACAGTCACTGCATTGGATGTACTCTCAAATGCATGGAATGAAATTTCGCGAAATTTCGGCGAAATTTCGCCGAAATTTTGGTTTCGAGAGGTCATGGGTATCGAAACTCCTATATATATCGATTTCCCGGATTTCGATTGAAATTTCGGTGATATTTCGACATTTCGATCCATTTCGACCCATTTCGATTGAAATTCATGGATCTCAGTACAAAATTTCCTGGATTTCAACCGAAATTTCGGTGATATTTCGATATATCGACCCATTTCGGTTGAAATTCATGGATACATGGTATGTTGAGACAAGATGGTACATACATCGATTATTCAACTTGGGGAGCTTCTTCCCCTTTGGGTTTAAGCAATGGAGATGAAAAAACACTATAGCTTCTATATATTTGATATAGCTTGTTCCTTTCATTTGTTTGTCATTTATCTTCGTAAATAGATGCATCTTTATTGTAAGTATGTAATTAATTCTGTAATTCATTTTTAAATAAATTTTTTTCCAATTTTTATGAACAAAAGATGCCTTCTAAGTGTTGTTAACTTAGTTATTTTGATTTCCATTTCCAGTATCTATCAGACTGCTCAACAATATGTCTGATATGACCGATATGGTGTGATATAAGGCGCATGGATGAGAAATGTGCGTGATATAAGTGTGCATTTGTAAGATGTTGTTTTAAGATCTTGGATTGGATGATATTAGTTTCCAGTACAAATCAATCAAGAATCAACATTAACATCGATTTGACCAATATGACCGATATGACCGATATGTGTGATCTAAGGGGCATATATAAGCAATATGTGTGATATAAGTGTGTATTTGTAAGCTATTTATTGTTGTAATAACTCAGAAGATCTTAATTTCCAAAAAAATCATCGAAAAATGGCTTTTTTGAGTCATTTTTGACATTTCCACCGATTCGGTCGAAATTTCCCGAAATTTCACCGAAATTTTCACCGAAATTTCGGTTTTGGAGGGGACCGAAACGAAATCGAAATCGAGATTTTGAACCTTGCTCAAATGTATGCTACTCACTAAGTGTAGTGAGCATATCCCAAGTCTGCAACCGTGCCGTAGAACCCTCAATGTGTGACCGCCTGCTCAAGGCGTCTGCCACCACGTTCCCCTTACCAGGGTGGTAGGAGATGGTACAATCATAGTCCTTCAGCAGCTCCATCCACCTCCTTTGCCTCATATTCATTTCCTTTTGATAAAAAATGTATTTGAGGCTCTTGTGGTCGGTGAAGACCTCAAATGTCACCCCATACAAATAATGGCATCATATCTTCAGTGCAAAGATTAAGGCCGCCACCTCCAAGTCGTGAGTGGGGTAGTTGCGCTCGTGGTTCTTCAACTGTCGTGATGCGTAAGCCACAACATGTCCTTGTTGCGTCAACACAACGCCCAACTCTTCCTTGGAAGCATCGGTGCAAACCGTGAAGTTCAAGGTACCGAAAGGAAGGGTGAAGATGGATATAGAAGTCAACCGCTCCTTGAGCATACAAAAGCTCAACTCACATTTATTACTCCAGACAAATGACACGTCCTTCTGCATCAGCTGCGTGAAGGGTAGGGCCAACTGAAAAAACCCACAAATCTCATGTAGTACCTGGCGAGATCAAGAAAACTGCGTGTCTCTGTAACTGTCTTGGTCCGCTCTCAAGACACCACTGCCTTAATCTTAGTGGGGTCAACTAACACCCCCACCCCTGAAACCATGTGACCTAGAAATGCCATCTCAGAAAGTCAGAACTCGTACTTGATGTATTTGCCATACAACTGGTGCTCTCAGAGTGTCTCTAGCACAATGTGAAGATGAGACTCGTGCTCGTACTTATTATGAGAGTAGACTATAACATAATTTATGAATATGATCATGAATCTCTCCAAGTACGGATGGAAGACTCGGTTCATCAAATCCTTGAATGCAACATGTGCATTCGTGAGTCCAAAAGGCATTAATAGGAACTCGTAGTGATCATATCTAGTACAAAACACAGACTTCATCACGTCTACATTCTTGATCCTCAACTGGTGATATTCTAATCACATGTCAATCTTGGAGAACACCGTTGCTCCCTGTAGTTGATCGAAGAGATTGTCGATCCGTGGAAGGGGGTAACGGTTCTTGACCGTTCTCTTGTTCAATGTCTGTAGTCTATGTATAGCTTCAAGGATCCATCCTTCTTCTTCATGAATAAGACTGGTGCTTGCTATGGTTATGTACTAGGGCAGATGAATCCTTTGTCCAACAACTCTTGTAACTACACTTTGAGCTCCTTGAGCTCAATAGGTGCCAACCTATATGGAGGGATATATATCGACTGTGTGTCTGGCAATATCATGATCTCAAGCTCTATCTCCCTCAATGGTGGTAGTCCAGGTAAGCCATCTGGAAACACGTTAGGAAACCCATGCACAACTCTAACGCCCTCGATCATCTGATCCTGCACTGCTGAGTCTACCACGTAGGCAAGGTTCCCTACACAGCCCTGGCTGAGAAACTGGTGTGCCTTAAAGGCGGAGATGCACTCGATCCTGCCATCATGTGTACTCCCGTCAAATTGAAATTACGGTACTCCAGGTAAATGGAAGACCATCGCCTTCCTAAAACAGTCCAAGCACGCGTGGTGCTTCTCCAGCTAGTCCATGCCTAAAATGACGTCGAAGTCCTCTAACTAAATCATCAATAGGAAAGCGGGCATCTCGTGCCCGCCTATCTGCATGGCTACATCCTCCACTGCTTGGCGGATGATAAACAATTGGCCTCCTGGGCCTTTGATGTAGTACGGGGAAGCAACCTCTATCACAGACTTGCCCAATGTGGGCATCATACGGTGTGTAAAGAAGGAATGTGTAGCCCCTGAATCAAACAATGCATGTAAGGAAGTCCTGTGGGCTGTACCTCTGACGATCGATCAAGAAGCATGAGCCTGCTCCTGTGTCACTGCATTCAGCTGTCCTCGTGGTAGTGCATTAGATCCCGCAACATTGACTGTTTGCTGTGGGGCTTGCTGAAAGTCATAGACTCCTCGTTAGGATCCTGATCCCTAAAACTGTCCGGAAGACGTAACTAGCCTTCCACTCTGCTGCTGCTGCTGCGCACCCAAGCTGCTGGCACGCAATGGGCATTGGGCCTTGAAGTGGCCGGGTTGTCTGCAAAGGTAACAAGTGCAGCTGCCTGCCTGTGACAAACTCCTTCCAGAAGCCAAACTACCGGCCTCATGCCGATGGCTCTGTGTCTGCGCATGGGGGTGGGAAGAGATTGAACCATGACCTGCCAAGGCCTGCCCCAAGGTAGGGGATGGTGTGAACCTGCTAACTGATAGTGTCGTCGCAGTCAGGTGGTGGCGACAATCTCTACGAAATCGAGAGAAGACCTGATGTGCTACTCTACTAGGCTAGGGTAAAGGCAACTGTAACTGACCACCCTATAACCGGCATTGCGTAGCCTCCCACTTCGTTGTATTCACAGTAACTTCCTTGATGGAGGTTAAGTCCAAGGTGGAAAGTCTGTCCCAAACCTCCTCACGCATCCCTCGGATGAACTTCTCTAAGTTCTTTTGTGGGTAAGTTGTCGTCGATTGGGAATGACGAGACAACTCTATGTATCAGATCATGTATTTTTGGGCCGTCATCGACCCCTATGTCAACTCAGCAAACTCTCTCCTCTGATCCTCTACCCAATGGTACGGGTAGAACACTGTGCGGAACTCGTCGAAGAAGACCTCTCAAGTGATGGACTCGGTCGGGTGCTCCTTGGTGGCATTCCACCACCGCTCGGCGTATCCGACAAGAGAGTACTCTGCAAAAGATATGCATGTGTCCTTAGGTGCGTATATCATATTTGAAACCTTGGCTACTTGTGTCATCCACAGCTTTGCATTGTCAGAGATGGTGGTACCGAAGAACTGTGGTACCATCGACCGCTGGTATGCTGCATATGTGCTTTGATGCTTCTGCAAAGTGTCAGCATCCTCTATTGGTTATGCATCTAAGGAAAAGGATAAGTTGACGCTCTCATCCCTATCGCGAGAGAGATGGTAGGAGGGATCATCCTGCAGCTGGAGCCGCTGATCAATTGCCTTTTGGCGATGCTGGATGTCCTGTGTTGTCTGTACAAAGAATGCCAGCTGCTGCGCCACATCTGGATCTACACAAGGCGGCATGGTCTGCATAAAGAACCAGGGCATTAATTCTTTCTTTACTTAAGAGAGACATGGACATGGATATAAAATATGCAATTCTCCTTTTGATTCGTGTTGGCTCAGAAGACTACCAATACTATTATGTATTTCGAACACTAATGAGGAATAATATGCTTGGAATGGAATGGAGTACCATTGCTCTGATACCAAACTGTAACGACCGTCCCCATATGATCAAGGTACCTGGCAAACAAATTCCACGCAAATACATTCCACATTCGAAACCACAATATAACTGTAAGCAGTAGAAAATAACAAATGACTGGAATTAAGATTTTTCTTTCCATTCACTTCATAACCAACATTCATTTCACTATCATCCATTTGTAACATGTCCATCATTACATTTCATTACAATCCCATCCATGTCCACATAAATATATTACATTTATGCTTTCAAAAAATGTGCTCATACATACAATATACATCTCATATCTCTAAAAAATCTACAAGTAAAGTAAAACAGTAAAAGCTACAACAAGTAATGCACCGCTAGAAAATCGTGTAGCTGCATAAAAAAGTAACTACAAGCCGCTCATTGCTCGGCTTCTGCTGAGAACCTACGGATCCACACATAGGTACGTTATGAGCGAAGTTGCTCAGTACGATAAAAAATTACAACAAGTAAGATATAATTAAAAAGTGCGCAAAAGAAACAATAGGATAAACTGTCATCACAAGGAGATAACTTCTAATCAGTATTATTTGATATGGATCAACAAGCTTCGTGGATAGCCTATGGTTTTTGTCCGGGTGAGACCTCATACTATGACTTTGAGGCAAGAAGAAGGCCTTAGGGTTAGGGTGCCTTCATAGGCATGCAGACGGGTACAATGCATTCTAACTAAGTTCCCAACACGTCAACTTGGCTTCACTTATAAGATTGTAACACCAATTCCCAAAGCGATTTCCAACTCGCGAATCATCGCGAACCGTCCAAGTCCACTACCGACGTGTAAGAGTCCATGGTGGTGTAGGACACGAGTCTGGGCACTGATTACCATGATCATTATTATTGTAGTCCGAATCACCATGACCAACCTAATACTCCTTATGCACAGGAGAATTATATTTCATTTCCAACTTTATTAACCATATTTTCTCGGAACTCTCCTCATAGCGCTCCCACTCGAAATACTAACCAATGTGACCTACACTAGCCAGTACACGAGTGTTAACTATAAGTGAACAAGCGAAACACTAGACTACCAACCACGATTACTTGGCCCTCACTCGAAACATTGGATCAACGACACGCAGGTACTAAGGCTGAACACTGCGTGGTAACTCCTCAGCGTGCCAAGTAACATGTCCTCCAATCACCGTACTTACATAGTAGCGGTCGGGATCACGATCATTTAGGCTTCTACTCGGGGCCTCAAGGGTGCATGCCCCTCCCTTGGTGGCACTACTCCATTATCCACGTGCCACTTAAGATCAAAGTCACCGCGACATGGACAAGATCCTAGCTTGAAAAACATCTGCTAACATAGATGTGATATACATACAAGAGATCTTGGATGATTTCTTGACAGACCATGCAAGGCACCCTATCGAATTCTGAATTAGATAACCCAAAGAGAAATTGTTGATAAATTTAGCTGCAATCGAAGATGCTTTTACAAAGTTGCAACGTGACACTGATATTCAGAGAATGTTGAAGTGGATGAATGTTGGATTTGTCGTCACTTTTCAGTATAATGTAGATCCAGTCAAATAGAAAATCAATGCAGACTCCCTTAGATTGATCTGAATCTGATTCACTGTGCAACTATTTAAACATCTTTATTGATGACTACTACGTTTGACATTCAATAGACATCTACTCTCGAGTTCAATATTTAAAATACAATGATACTCATACACTTGAAATGGGGCATGATAAAACAACAACTAGGTTAACTTTTAGCTTAAAAATTGTGTACTTTCCGTATAATTATTCTCATGAAAACAAATGTCATTTAACCACTTGCACAAGTTGATTGCAACATCTATATTAATCCCAAGATCATAGAATAACATCATAATGTGTTAGGAGAATTTCATCGCATCACACCATCAATTGCTCAAAGCAACAATTGCTGAAATTTGACTTTAAAACACCAAGAGATTAAGATGATTCACAAAATGTATCCCATGTGTTTAGATGTTCAGATATTCAGATATTCATGTGACAGATCTCAGTTGTTCGGCAAGTGTTCAAGAAGTATTCAGGTGTTCATACAGATGCTCATGTGTTTTTTTTTTTCAAGTCTAAAACTTCGGGGGAGACACTCGGTGGTGTTCACCCATTCTTTATTAACAAAAGACAAAAAACATAAACAGGGAGAAACAAAGAAGTGTGAAAGCTCTACAAAGAACCCAGCTCGACAACCGAGAGGGAGCTAGACCACCAGCCAGTCGTCAACAAGACGGGCACAATGAGACAATATTTTTGTTGTAAAACTGCTGACTCCTAAAAATAGCTTCATTCCGCCCCAGCCAGATCGCCCAAATGTACGCCAAGGGGCGTAAGAGATCTCTGTGGTCCCTATCCTTGTTAGACACCAAAGAATCCCAGAAAGTAGCCGAGTCGGTAGTAGCAATCCATCCCACAGCCGCCGCCTCCCAAACGCCCAAAACCACCAAGCAGGCAAAGAAAAGATGGTCCAAGGATTCCACGCCGCTGTCGTAAAGAGCACAAACCTCCGAGACCGAGGCGAGCATCCTAGCACATCGATCCCTCATTAAAAGCCTCTTCCTACGAAACAGTCACAGGAAGATACCAACCCTCTCCGAAAGCTTCAAGCCCCACACAACGCTGCAGTCACGCAGTAACGTATCCATCCACGGCTGGGAGAGGGAAGAAATCGCCAAATACGCCCTCCTCGTCGAGAACGACCCCCCTCCAGGCCCAGTGATCCCTCCCCCCGTGGGCCTAGACGCACCACCAATAGAATCCAAAAGACGGAGCAAATCGTGGAACCGTTGGTCGGAAAGGTTGCCGTGAAGGATGGCGAACCAATCATCCCCGGACCAACAAGAGGCAACAGACGCATGCTCATCAGCCGCCAAAGCAAATAACTGTGGAAACATCTCAGCAAGAGGCACCCCACCGGCCCAACCGTCCATCCAGAATCTGAAGATGCTCGTCACCAAGCCTCGGATCAAAAAGATTAGATTATTTTTGGCCCATTGCCATCACCCCACGCCACAAAGGCGTCCGCGGCCCAAGACAATCCTCTGCACTAGGCAGCGTCCCGCGCAAGCCGTGTATCTTGCGCAATACGAGAGAGCAGAAATCCTTGCTATCATCCCACAGCCTGTTTACCCACTTCAGAAGAATAGCATCATTGACACGGTCCAACCGTCGAATGCCAAGCCCCCCGTCGTATTTACGCTTCGTCACCTCCTCCCAACCCACCAAATGCGGCCCACTCGCAGACGACCCATTCCTCCCCCACAAGAACCTCCACATCAGCTTCTCAATACGCCTGCGAACCCCAGCAGGCAACTGCCAGTTGGAGAGATAATAAACGGGGATAGAAGATAACACCGATTTGATGAGGACGAGGCGGCCACCCCTCGAAAGCATAGCCGAGCTCCAACCGGAAAGCTACAACTCCACCTTCTCTACCACCCTAGATGCTCATGTGTTCAACAAGATATATCATAGATGTTCAAGTGTTCAGCAACATGAATTTCTGGTGTTTAGCAAGATGTATCGCATTGTTCAGGTGTTTACATGTGTTCAACAACATGAATCACAGGAGATCAAATGTCCAACAAGATATATCATAGATGATTAGGTGTTCACAAAGTGCATCACAAGTGTTCTAGTGTCCCTGAATTTCATCTCAATGTTCATGTATTCAACGAGGTATATCACATGTGTTCGGTTGTTCACAGGTGTTCAACAAGTGTTTAAGAAGTGTTTTAGATGTTCATACATGTGGTCAGGTGTTCATATGTTCATAAGATAGATCTTAGGTGTTCAGCAGTTCATGAATGCATCACGAATCCAGGTGTTCACGAACTGCAATTCATGTGTTCAGGTATTCAGGTACAGATCTCAAGTGTTCAGGTGTTCACGAAGTGCATCTCAAGTGTTTAGATATTTCAGGTGTCCAGCAAGCAAAACCTTATCACCAGATTGTTAAGGCTCTATATGGTCACACATATGGGATCAAAATCGAGTGAACATCGTAGCAAGAGGAAGGGAAACATCATACCTCGAAGATCTTGTTTCCTCGGTTTCGTCACCCACAAAGAACGGTGCACTTGGCGCTCTGTTCGTGATGCGAAACCGCACACGAGGATGACCTCGTCCTTCTCAACTTGGTGGTGGCTTCAGATCGTCGATCCGACTCGCTTCGGTTGTGCTTCGGTAAGGGGGAGGGAGGATGGGGGGGGCGTTCTTGGTTTGGTCATTTTGGGGAGGGGTTGGTGTTTATGGGTTCTAACCTGGGTTCGGATTCGAATATGACCTGGATTCGATCTCTCTAAAATGGTCATAACTCAGGTTCCCGAACTTGGATTTTGCATTCTTGAACTCGTTGGAAAGGTATCGACGAGCCCTACGTGAGGGAGTGCTCAAACAAACTTTTTGGTCATTGGATAAGAGCAGTTTTTAAGAAGTTCAGGTCCGTATTACGAAGTGTCTCACACAGTGAAGCTTGGCAACGCTTCTCTGAGGATTCAATTCAAGGTGGAGGTTGTTGATATGTATTGAATCCTAACCATTTGTTTGGCGGATCTTGTCCTGTTAGGATTTTCCAGTGAAGACTGATTGTCTAAGTACTAGTGGAAATGATTGCTAATGTGGTTGATCTTCCTCCTGCCTTTTTATTGGTTGAGAACTGTTGGGTTGGATTGTTGAAATGCTTAATCCGCCTCCTGCATCCTGATTGACTGAGAGTTGTTGGACTAGATTGCTGAGATGTCCGGTCTCGCCAAATCTCTTCTCTAGACCCGATTTCGGTAAGTTTTGATGCATGAATACATCTTGGGGTGGATACCAACCACGGGTGTTTCCCCCTTTTTGATTTAAAAAAGCCATTTTTACTTTAAATAGCTAAATATTATTTAGAGATCTCAATCAAGATCAATTTATTTAAACAAAATATTTCTTTGTAAATTCAAATTAGACGGAAATCGTTTGTTCTGTGCATCAACATGCCAAGCACTTCAATGAGAATTACGAGAGGAGGCTTTAGGTAATCGACTGATGTCTATCAAAGAGCGGGGTTCTATAGTGGTTCTCAAATAGTTAGGAAGGTTAATAGTTAGGAGCTATTTGCAGAAGCAGGAAAGTGCCTTTTGATTTGGTGGTTACTGCGTCTAAAGTTACAATCTGGACTTCAATAAGTCTCCAATGTGTGGCATGGACAAAGGTAACCTCTTCGACTATACACTGAATTTCCCCTCGGAATTTAAAAATAGACATGACCTACTAGTGGAATCCATGTTTTATTTGTCATACATTTGTTTTTATGAAGTGCATTTTTATTTCTGTGATTTCTCCAAGTTGTTTGGATCCCTCAGTATGTGAGGGGCGTGAGGCTCTTGCAGGTGCCCTTGTTTCCACCTCTGCTTAAACAGGTGGGAAGCATGGGGTCATTGCGTGGTGTCCTTATTTCTATCTGCCTAACCAATTGGCTTAGGGATCTCCCATCACTCAGTTTCTTTAAACTTATCAACAGCCAATTGAGAGGATTGGGAGATCTACAATGAACGATGACAAAGTTCTGGATGATCTCTTGGTCGTTTCCTGTGAAGAAGACTATACAGCCTGCATTCCTCTTCTGGAGAAAGGTTAATAGCCATCAATCTCATATGTATGTATTTGAAATAAAAATTCTGTTAAATTTTATTTGCTTAATGTTGTGCATGTATGGCAGGAGCCAAAGTTTATAATTCGGAGCTTGTACTGAATGGCATAGTTATTCAGAAGCTGGAATATGAGAGGTGGCTTCTTCTTCCATTTCAAGCAGATTTTTGACCTTTATAAAAATTATATTTACTTTGCTATATTAGCCTTCTTAGCAATTGCCTTTTGTCATTCTTCCATTTCTTGAAAGCAGGCACCGCCTTTTCCTCGATCATGTGAAGCAGACACGTTCTACGATATGGTTAAAAAGCGAAGGCAGCAATGAGTTTCATCAAGTAGCTAAACGTAAGTAGGGTTTCTTGTACAGTACCAACATGTGCAGTTTAGGGGGAATCTATTTATGTGATGCATAACATGGAGGATTAGGTGGCCATGGGGGCCACAGGTTCCTCTCTCTCTCTCTCTCTCTTGTATAGTTGCATTTCAAGTCATTTAAAGTTGGTAGGATTTTTCATCTCAGTGTATTTATGTGGGCATTTGAACCTTGTGTTCCTACCACTCCATATCCCGCAGACTTCAATCTCAAGTTGTTCGTGAAGGGATCGTTGATTTCTAGCTGGTGAGTGGTGTCTACTGGCAGGAGATCATTGGCACATCCGATTCCCTTTATTTCCTATATCAATCCAGGGGTTCTGGAAACAGTTGGTTTGCATATACTTAACCAGCCCTCTGTACGGGTTGTGTCTGCAGCCTGTTTTCCTAATAAATCCCCCTCTTTTCCTTCCAGCTATTAACCTGTGCTACTTCTTGCCATTCATAAAACCTGCACCTCCTAACCCCTTTCTCAACTAGCCCTTCCTGTCAAGTCTATAGCCAAACCGCTCCGACCTGATTATCTTCAAGCGCAAGGTGAGGATGATCCAATCATGTTGGGGGAGAGTTTTTCATTTGTATGATCAGTGGCGGCTATCGGATCAGTTGTGGGCAGATGAAATCGGCTGTGTTTTACGTTTAATCTCCACATTTTCCATTACTGTTTCAAATTTTAAAAAAGAGGCCATATCAAACCGGGTCAATTTTTTATCCCAATTTTGAATGGGTTTTAGCGAATGATGCACAAATTATCACTTGTCTATGCATATTTTTATCAGTATTTCTGTATACCTACCACTTGCTTGCGAATTCTTTAACAAAAATGACTGTACGTTATCAAGAGGTTTCATCTCCAACATCCGAAGATTTTATCAAGGGAAACATTTTCTTACTAATCTATGCATATACGCACACTTCTTTGTTTAAACGACTATTTTCGAGTGTTGCCGACTATTTTTGAGTGTTGGTGATTTTTTTGTTGCTTTTCATTATTTTGTTTATTGTAAAAGAAACCTATCCATCTGGTTCTCCTCTTTCCTCTCCCAGAATGAATAGAAACTAATGGAAACACATTTCCCCCCTTATTGAGGAGGAAAGTTCATGTATACCAAACCCATCAAACTTCATTTCCGGTGGCAAACATTTTATTTTATTGTGCACCATTGATAAGCTGTCTCTTGATGAGACATCCTTGATTTTAACTAAAATCCCTGTATAAGAGGTGGTTTCCCATGAATTTATTCACAGAAACAACAAAAGCGGTGAAGCTGTCTCTTCAGGAGGCAACTTATCCGTGGGCATAACAATTTTTTTTACGACCGAATTTGACTAATACAGTGGTTGTAGTATAAAGGAATTTTCCTCCCTTATTGAGTCTTTTTCTATTAAGTTGTTTTCTATGTGTAAATATATTTTGATTGCTTAACATTCTGTTGCGAACGCAAACACAACTTTTATTTTCTACGAATTTTATCATCAAAAGCATTTACATTTGAAATTGGCTATCTTGAAATGGAATTCTGTCATTCTATTGACCTGTATGTAGGGGTGCTAATCGAATCTTGTACAGTCGAATCCATCCATATTTAGGTTCAATTCATTTTGGAAATTTGGAATTCCAACCTCAATCAACGAATCTACTAAATTAAGTTCGGAGTTAATTTAATATTAAATTCAATTCGTCTTATTTTGAATTTGATTATTAAATATTTTTTAAAGCTTATATAATAATTTTATATGAAGAAATTATCACTTTAAAGATTTTATTATATAATTTAATTTGAATAAAATTATCTGAGATAAGTTGATAAGAAGAGACTAGACTTTGATTGGGGTTTTTTAATCAACTAACTACTTCGGATATATTATGAGGAATTAACAATGTTTTACAAAAAATGGAGGTATATATATGCATCTATATGAATAGGTATGTAGCACGCTCTAAACTATTAAATGTATCCCAACCAACTTCTTTTTTATGAATTTCTATGTATATCTATACATAAATTGCATGTCACGAATCGGATTTGAACTGGTGACACGAGGATTTTTAGTCCTCTGCTCTACCAACTAAGACTGATGCTTATGTCAATTAAAGGGACTAAAAAAAGATTAAAATCTCATTTAGTCCTTGGAATTTTTTGTATCTTCAAAAAAATAAGATAATCAAGGAAAAATATCAAACAACGGATAACAATATCTTATTTTTATAGTTATTATATGTTGTTTACAATCTAAGTATACTCTTCTCATGCAAAAGGAATATATGAATATAATATAATTATATAATGGATATTAAAGAGATAGAATATTGTTGACAAAAAGTTGAACACATTATAATTAAGATTGCATGTTAAACCATGACAAGGTCAAGCTCATATGGAAAATTATTACAAGATAATATTTGAAAAATAGAAAAATAGAATAGTAAAATTTGACTTAGCAAGATAAAATTATTTCATTCATTGTGATGATAATTGATATTTAAAAACTAAAGCCACGAAAGACACGATTTTTGATGACAAAGGAACACACTATATTACGACAAGAAGATCTTGCATGTTACTCATGTAACGATAAATGTTGTCTTTACCTTTATAGCAATCATCATGGATTGTCACAGAAGAGAGATCAAAACAAAAAGGTGGAGGGATATCTGGGTAGGCCACGAAGAATGACAAATGTTAAGGAGGTACTTGCAATATCGTGATCGTTGTTTTCATGTACAAGGAGAATGAGCACCGTTGTCTACTTGCTTTTTTAGGATCTTAGTCAATAATGAAAAACAGAAGGGAAAAGGTAGGCTAAGGAATGCGAGAACATTATTAATAAAAATCTTAAAATTTCGTTCTTTTCTACTAAAACTTATGACTAATATTTTTTACTATATTTTTTATATTAAATATTTTATCTTTATTTAATATGACTACATTACATTTATATTAATTTGTGAATGATTTGGTGTTTTGTGATTCTCTTGATGCCTTGAAATTTCTAAATAATGTATTAAGATTAACCATCGTACTTATACTAAGTAACTACCCAAGTTAATGTCACCAGGCTAAAATAAGTATCTTGAACTTAGTTTAAGATATAGGCTAACCTTCTAATGAGGGAATTGAAAAAAAACCATAAACGGATAATTAAATTGGCTTTGGTTTTTGAGTGAGTAGTTGGTGTCATACGAAGATAATAACACAAGGGTGTCATGAACTTTAGGAGCTTTTGGGTAGATTGAGTGGTGGCTTAATTTGAATCTGTAAAGAGAAGGAAAAAGAGCAGATTACAATACAATAGCCTCATATATACACGTCATGTAATGGCAAGCTAGACCTATGTAGTATGAGAGTAAGGAAATTACGTCGGTGAAGTCTGGACGTGATAAATCATACGAGTGGAGCCTAAGTATGAAAATAAGTTTAAGAGTAACTACCTAATTACGTGCAGTAAGGGGATTTGAGAGTATCTTTAAATGCATGCTGCAACAAGTATTATGCAACAGTTTCTTCTCTCATACTTAGCAATCAAAGCATTGGCTAATAACTTTGTGAACGAAGAAATCAAAATAGAAAGTGAAAAAATGCTTAATTATGTTTATATTTAGTGGTACAATGTAAATACTAAATCTTTCAACATGAATTAAATAATGTTCATATAGTTTTTTGCATCTATTTACTTATAAATAAATTTGGATTAAATGCATCTTAACCCTTTGATCCTATTATGTTTTAACTCCAGATCATTTGGATAGAATTTGGATCGACTCATACAGGGTTGTTACATGTGTGTATTTAAATATGTATGTATTGTATGTAAATATGTAATATGTAATATGTACATAAATATAAAGGTAAAATGGGGTTGTACTATAGGGGAGATGATTTGACCCCCGTCCTATTTTTTATTTTATTTTATTTTTTGAAAAATTGTTCTGTGGATTTTCATAACTATATTTCTATATTATGTCATTCAAATTTCCCGCAAAACAGACTCCTACAACCTCCATCCATACTAGGTCGATTTCAACAATTCTGCGATTGTAAAAAAATAATTGTCTAGATGGAGATTGTAGGAGTCTTTATTTTGCACGAAGCTTGAATGACATAATATATGGATATAGTGATTCATTTCTACATATCCATTTTAAAAAAAAAATAAAAAAAATTGGGAAATATGGGACAGGGGAGCCAAGTTAGCTCTCCCAAGGGACAATCTCATTTACCCTAAATATATATGGATGTATATATATGTATGTATATAAATATCGAATTGAATTATTATCGAATGAATTCATGTTAATTGAAATCTGATTCATTTGGGAATCGAATCCAAAGTAAAATTCAGTTTCGTTTTTTCTCGAATCAAACTTTTTCCACGTATTTATGGAATGAATCTTAATCAAATTCAAATGATTTAATTCAATTAGTACCTCTACCCATATGTAGGGATGTCAGCGGGTCGGGTTTGGGGTGGGTATTACTATTCCCAAACCCATATCCATTTATAATATCACTACCCATACTCACCCATTTACAAGATGGGTAATTTCTAGCGGGTACCCGTATACCCGTCGGATACCAGTGTACCCAATGGGCACACGTATCTTCAACATGGTAAATCTTAAGTTGTTTATAAATGTATACAAGATTTTCACATATAGATGAAAGAGTGAGATAGTGTAATATGACGATTCATAAAAATGTGCAATATATAGATAATACTAAAGGTTTATATATATTAAGTGTTTAACTCTTTTGTGTAGATAGTTCTTATTTATTAAAGATATAAAAAGTTAGTTGAATATGAATAAATGAATGGAGAGGAGAAAATTGAGCCGGAAATTTATACATGTAGATCGATACGTATTCAATATGAAATGGATTTGGGGCTAGTTTAATTTAAATGCAACACACACATCTATCTTTATATATATTTTTTATTCGGATTTGGGGCGGGTTCAGGTTCGGGTACCCACAAGGCAATTCCAAACCCACACCCGCATGGGTAGTCAATTCAAAACCCAACTCCGTCCAAAAGTAAGTGAGGCGGGTTTCGGGTCCTTAAATGGGGCGGGTTTGGGACGAGTACCCAATGTGTAGACTCAGATTGACATCCCTACCCATATGGCTACTTGTTTGGTCGTGGGATAAGAATTCTTTATTTTAGGATAAAGGAACTTTATCTTGGGATAAGCTATCTCAAGACAAAGTGGCCATATCATGAGTACACTATCCATTATGACTTATAGTATTTATTCCTTCATCATTCCTCAAATCAACCAATCGAGAATGAAAGATAATCGCCATTTATCTCTTATCTCTCTTTAATGAACCATGATCGCCAGGAATGGGTTCTCTAGCTTGGAGTAGTTTTATTAAAGGATGACCTATTCTTGCTAATGGCTGTACGCGCAGAGCATGGATCCTCTGCAGTATTGCAGAGGCCGGCTGTAAAAGCTGGAGCGCCGTGAGCCACTCGATCAAGATCGAGCGGTTCATACGGTAAGAACTCAAAAATACCCTGATTTCATTTGAACCGCTCGATCTTGATCGAGCGGCTCACGGCACCCAACTTTTATAGCTGGCCTCTGCAGTACTGCATACGATCCAGTTTCATACGTCATAAGAAAGTTTCCGTCACATCTAAACGTGCTTGGGATTATCAGTTGGAATCTGCAGCATGCAATGCTTTTATCTAAATGACATCTAATGGTGCCATCACATCTATTACGAGATCGAGGTCCATACGATAGCTTCACAATTACTTTAGAAGTATTAGCAAAATGGAGCCACCTCAGGATTTGAAGATTGCCTTTTAAAGTATTAGCAAAGACCTTGGTTTTGAAGGTTGAGTTTTAAAATCTTTTATCACCAATGTTTTAAAAATCCAGATGGACATCAAACTAGTTGGGTATTGATTTTGGGATTTCATTGACAGAATTGGCCAATTGAACTGTTGATGACGCCAACAATTTATAAAAATTAGGAAAAAGCTTGTTGGTTTGGTTTGTATGGTCCAATCGGATTGAACCACGCTTGATCAATATTTCTTACACTTAAATATGCTCTATGCTACATAGCATATTTAAATTTAGAATTTTTTATCACTTGTTCCCTTCTTAACTTCTGCAATATCAGTTAAACCCCTCTCTTTTTTGAAATATCAAATGTATCCCTACCTTCTAACAAAATTCATAGTTCTGCCCTTCTGTTATGGTAAAGTAGGGACATAGTCGTTGCTACAAGGTACATTTGATATTCCTAAAAAGAAAGGGGCATAATTGATATATATAAAACCCTTAAATTTATTATGTTATGGATAGATATGTGTAATGTCTAAAATTAATACTTTTAAGAAAATTATTAAAACAATTTAACAACAAAGATTGATAATTTATTTCTTCTCATAATATGACTTCGTTGGAAGGAAGTAACAAGATGCACAAGGTAGGAAGGGGGATGTAACAGTTGAAAAGCCAAAGGGACTAAAGTACTGGATTTTTTTAATGGAATCTCAGGAAAGGGAGGAAGAGTTGCATCCAGGAAAATATGGAATAAGAAGAGTTGGAGTACCACAATAGAGTGAGAATGGAGATAGAATATGGAATATTTTTTTAACTTTACATTTTATAAAAAAATAAATTTATTTTTTGTTAAAAAATAGATGCTTGAACTGGTGATTTGGTTCAACTAGTTCAAACGGATAAGCAGTCCAACCAAAGTTTTGATTGATTTTTATTTCTCAAATTGGGATGATTAATTTATTTTTCCTTTGCTTTTTGATTTAACCGACCTGTTTGGTTTGGTTTAAAAATCTTGTTTAACATTGTTAGTTGGGATCTTATATGCAAAAAGCCTCAAAATGTCTAGTTGTCCAAACTTCTTTATCAAATGGGTTGTTGGCATTCTAGAGGCCTCGACAAAATCTAGTAAGATTAATGAGAACTCGATGGAGTATTCAAAGGGGGTTAGGTAGGGTGACCCTCTCTCGTTTGTTTTATTCATTAACACTATGAATATACTTTATGACTTGCTCCAAAATATTGCAGCCAATAAACTCATAATCGATATTTCCCTATCAAATAAAAGCATCGAAATCACTAGTATCCAATTTGCGGATGATCTCCTCAAGTTTTTGGAAAACACAATAAGTTCACAATAAGTTCCATTGATTTAGCAATCAGATATTTTACCTTGGTCTCTGGGCTTTAGGTCAATGTGGGAGAACCATCCATCCATCCATCCCCTACTGTTTGGTTGCAGGGTTGGACAGGGTTGGCCCAACCTTGGTTACTATTCACAAGGGTACTTCCTCCTCACAGATTACTATTCACCCAGACCAACCCAGCCCAACCCAACCCTGCCCAACCCTGCAACCAAACATGCCCTATCCCCACTTGACTCCCATTGTTCTTAACTCACTCAACTAGAAAATGGGTTTCTTCATGATAATATACATTGGAATCCCTCTTTCACCTACCCCTTTAAAATCAGATTTCCAGTAGCATGTAATCGTGAAGTTTTATAAATAACTTCAAGATTGGAAATCCAAGATCCCATTTCTATCTTCACGAGAAGCATTTTTAAACTCAGCCCTCCCCCCACTAATAACTCGTAAGTTGTGAAAACTTTGAGGTTTAGCCCCGAAAATCGGTTAAGTTGTGATGACCAATTGAGTTTAATCCACCAAAAACTTCATAAAAAATCATTTTTAATTTGATTGTGGCATATCCATTGGATGCGTGTTGACATTTGAAATCCAAAGCATCTAAAATTTTGTAAATTGGACTTCAGGTGATTGGGATATGATCATTTTAGTGAAGTGAGTGAAAACTAAAATGTTAGTACGTGATTCAGGCTTGATATGCCCAACGGATCCACCTAAGTCCGACAAGGGGCATGTAAAACTACCTTTGGGTTTCTCTCTCTTTCATTTGCAAACCCTAACAACCACCTATCATCCCATACCTCCCAACCTCATCGGAGTTCTGCTGGAACTTCACCGAAGTTGGCATCCACCACCATTCGCGTGGATCTTTCCCTCGATATCCTTTACGCGTATTTCATGTTAGAAATGCAATGTCCTCTCCCTCTCCCCGTCTATTAGGTGGTTTTGTTTATTGGTTAGACCCACGTAAGGATTTCTTGTGTTTTAAATGTTGTTGTGTTCGTGACGATGTGTGGGAAACATCTTAGGACAAAGATGTGATATTGCATGCGAGAAAAATCATAAAGGTACGATCCCCTCCCTTTTGTTTACGGCTTTCTCACCGTACATATGTCACATGCATCTTCGAGTCCGTCTTGTTGGATGAGATTTCCCGTTGATGTGATTATTTGCTGGTTGCCCAATGAATAAATATGTTAAGTTAAAATAGAATGAAAGATGAATTGGATGTACTGTGACTAAATGTGTGGATTACATTCATGTTATGACTATCAAACTCACTTAAAAATACTTATACAATAATGTATATGTGAAATGAATTCTCTCATGGCTCGAATTAGGCTACAGGGTCAAAAACATGATAAAAATGTGAGAGATTTAATGATTTTTTTGTAATTATACTTAAGAGTTTTGGAGTAAGAATAGACCATTAGAGAGAGGTTGAAATGAACTTTCTAACTCACCTAAAAACATCATAGTCAGAGTTGTGTAGTTACCGGAATCAATGAAACAAGTTATACATAAATCTTGTAAACACAACAGAGCCTATGGTAGATCTCCTCATAATAGATCACCCATAGCATGTCAACCCACAACAGGACACCCCATGATAGGTCTCTATATCAGTCACCGCATAACATGTCACCTCACAACAAGTTACGCATAACAGGTCACTTCATAGCAAGTCACCCATAGCCGGTTGTCATAGCATATCACTTCATAGCATGTCACCAAGCATGCCACCTCATAGCATTTCACCTCGTGGCAGTTTACCTACTAGAAGATTGCAAATATTATGATATAGTTACAAACATTATGTCACTGATGGCATGCCACAATGAAACTATAGCAAACCACCTTTTGAACCCATGGAAGGTCATACTTAAGAATCATGGGATGTCACCGAATGAGGTCATGGTAAGTCACCCGTATACACATGATTTGATACATTTAAGCCCATGGAAGGTCACTCTTTGACCCAAGGTGGGCCATGGGGTATCACTCTTATTCACATGGTTGGACATCATTGAAGCTCATGATAGGACCTAAATATAGCATGAATATATGATTATGACCCTATTGATTGTATTTGAACGTTCAAAGGTCTGAATGTATATTTCTACTAGATAAATGGTTAATAACGATGCAATTCCAAATGATCTTGATGGGAGGTGGTATAAATCAAATAAAATTTAATCATGAATGGAAGTGATTATGATTTGCTGGGTTCATCGTGGAAGGATTTTTTCATAATAAGGCTATAATGCCATGTGAGGTAATCTCACTTTAGAAGTTATATTAGGAAACAACTTCTTGCATAGAATCATAAATGGGATTAAGTACGACCTTGGGTGGCACATCGTGAATACTACATTGCTTGCATGGTGTTTAGTGTTCCTTAAATGAGGCATGCATAGATATGACCTATCAATTTAGGAAAGCGTTAGATTACACATGTAAGGCCTAATGAACCTACATATATATACACAATTTATGAACATAAATATTTATATGGATTGATGAAACACATGGAACATTACTGGAAACTTAGTTGAGATGCGCATACCTTAAATGCATGCTTACAAATGCACTCCAACCTTAAGATAACATAAGCTCTTACGCGAGTCAATACCGCATGCTATGTATGATGATAAAATTGATCAATTAAATGTATACACTATTACGCGAGTCAATACCGCATGCTATGTATGATGATAAAATTGATCAATTAAATGTATACACTATTAAAGGTTGTGTCATTAAATGTATACACTATTAAAGGTTGTTTCAGGATCCAAAAGGACCAGCTAACTAGTTACACATGATCCTGAAAAAGGGCAGTTGACTTAAGGACTAAGTTTGAGTTATATGAAAGAATGTAAATTGTATGCTTACAGAAGCACCTACAAATGATAAATGAGAAATATATGTATATGTAAGAGCATATTCAAATATATGAAAATAAGTGATCTTTTGCCCAATGGTTGAAGGAGGGGATACCACCTGCTTTGGAGTTGTCTTTGGTCTGCAAACATGATGACATGAGGTGGATCGGAATGATTATGACATGACATAATTAGTTGGGCCTCTAATGGGTGTGAATACCTTAGTTAAAGGTATACATATGATTGTCTAGAATATGTCTTTATGAAATCAAAATTGAAAATCATATCATGAATGCTCGTTTTCATGTGCCATGCTTAGATAAGCTAACATACTCGAGAGTGGGCTCTAGCTCTAGCGGTCCCGATGGATCTTGGATGAATGTTAGCATTTCTTCCAACGGATCCTGAGGTTTTCAATTACCCAACCAGTGAGATGGACTACATGCTTCAGGTCTATAAGATTACGATTGTTCTTATTTATAATACTACAATGGATAATACACTCAGTCGATTCATATTTTGTCATAAGAGTGTATTCAGAATGTAGAAATTATGTGTTATTATGGTTTGAATTCAGCAACTAAATGATAGAAGATTCCTTGAATAGTATACTTATGTACGTATACATGTATCATTAACCTCAACGGATCATGTAGATAAATGTATAATTCATGAGCTAACGAAATGATTAGTAAGACAACACTTGTAGATTATATGTAGTGAATTGCATGCAACTTATAATAACAACCTTTACCAATGATTTAGAACAATGAACAAGTAATAACATGGATGATAAATGATGGAACATGAACACCCTACTTGTTATTCTTTTACACTTTTGATTAGTATGTACTACTATAAGCATATTTTAATTATATCAAGCTTTCTGCTCATGCGTATTTATTTGAGAACCTATCCGGAGTTGTAAGTTTTTGAGTAGCAATTGTGGCTTGAGCTTCCGTAGTTTGTACCATACTTCAGAGTATATTTTCACTAGAGAGTCGTACTAGTTGATGTACTTATTTTGTAGCTTCATCAATTTAAACTTTTCATTCATGTAAAATATATTGTGGACTTTGTATAAATTCGTAAAATTTGTGGAACAATGAATATATAAATATTATTGGAGCATTTTATTCTTTACTTTTCCTACTTTACATTCAAAATGTTAATCATGATGTATGGATGTGGTCATTATCAAGTCTTCCGATCATAGGGAGAGTTTAGGTTGGATACCTTACTCCATAAGACAGGGTCTCATTGATGGTATCAGAGAAACGATACTTTATTAACCATCATTTATACATTATGATTATCAATGGTGTTCCGAATGTGTTGAATATATCAGAGTCTTCCAACTCTAATAGTCCTACGTTGTGACACATTGGATCTCTAATGATTGAAAATTGTAATATATTCATACTAAATCAAGTTGTATTTTGATGCTGAGATTGCTTGCTAGGTGATGATGATAATGGATATGTTCGACAACATGGAGTAAAGATAGTTGGCTACAGACCAAAGATTGTAGATTATAGAACAAAGGATTGATGGATTTGAAGAATCCATTCAGGTCTTCCAGAGCATGAGTAGTACTAGAGTTCCATGTCCTCCTCCATCTATGCAGGATATTTTTCAGAAGCATCAAAAGATTTTTCCAGCTATTTCAAAGGTGTTAAGTCTTTGTTTATCTTCAAGTAGATTTTAAAGATAACATACATATATTGCAATCGCTCACTTATATACTTGTTTACAGGAATGTAGGATGTTTCAACAAAGTAGCAATTATGAAGTGAACTTTAGTTGACAAACTACAATGACTCAAAGTTTAATTTATTTAATCAAAGTTGTAATGTCATATTTTACATTGTATTTTGTGAAGTTGTAACCTCAAGCTACGTTATCAAAATTTCTAAATTAAAACATGTTAAGAACTCATAATTGATGGACCAACCATCTTTGTTGATCAACCAATCTTGATTGATCAACTTTCACTAATCGACCGACCTTGATTGACCAAACCTTTTAACTAATCGACCATATTTTGAATCCAGACCCCCAATGGCTATCAAATGGCTGAACAACCACTTTGATTGATTAATCAAAATGATCTAATCGACCAACTAGGCTTTCCTTATCGATCAGAGTTGCATAATATCTCCAATTTCTTACTTAATGTATTCCCGACATTTATTTTTTAGATCGTTAAATAATGGACCTTGTACCCAATGTTGGAAGACAAACAAATCACTCTCACTCTCTACAAGCGAAAATTCTTTCTAAGCGATATTCTTTTATTCACTTTATGGTGCTTCGAGTTCTTTGATGTTTTTAAGAATAGTCCTGAAGATAGCTTCGGTCGATAAATTTATCAAGAAACAATGTTTAATCACTTCAAGATTTTCTAATTCTTCTAATAACAATCATAACAATTTTGAAAGGATACGAATATAATGATATTATTCCTTTGATATATTATTATTCGCCTTTGTTATCTGAGATATTATTGCTTGATCTTATATTGTCATACTATTTGCAATAATCTCTGCTGCTAATTATTCAAGTATTACTGCACTTACACTAAAATTAGTTGTGATACTATTGTCAAAATTATTTTGAAATATTTGTATATATACTCTTTCTATATCCTCTCTTTGGAGGAACTTTTGGTGTTTGATCCTAAATTTTGCAGGTAGCTCTTAAATCAAAGGAGTAACTCTTGATGCTCAATAAAGATGTAGTATCTGATCTATAATGTTGACATTGGTGTATGATACAAAGTTGTAAAGCTGAAAGCTTTGTAAATGGTTGAGATATCCGTGTAAATATCTAGAACTTATAGTGAAGCTGTTGGTTGGTTTGGCTAACGGGAAATCTCGATTCATTGGCTCAGGTTGTGGTTTTTACTCAGTTGGGTTTTCATGAAAAATCTTGTGCAGTGTACTTGATTGTTTGGTTGATTGTGTCATGCTCACGTATATTCCACGAAAGATTTTATTCTACCATTGATACACTATTCACCCCCTCTAGTGGTATCTTGATCCTAAGGAGCTCACAAGTAATATCAGAGCGAGGGTATGTGTGATGATGCCAAACATCGACAACATGTATGGAAACTTCAACGTGCATCAATAATGAAAGTCAATCCACTATCGATCCTCCTCTATTTTACGGGACTAACTAAAACTGGAATATTAGAATGCTAATACTCCTTGAATCTATTGATTATAATGTATGGAATATTGCATAGTCCAAGTACACCAGGCTCACGATTGTAAAAGGAGTACCTATGTTATATACATACAAAAAGAAGGCTACCCACAACTCAAAATAAATGAATGCAATCTTTTTACGATTACAAAGAAGAATTCAACATGGCATCAACATGCAAGAAAGTATATGAGATATGGAACTCAATCAACATCACCTACGAAGGTAAAGGGAAGGTGAAGGAGACATATATAAGTATTCACCAATAGAGGTGCACATTATTCAAGATGAAAACTAGAAAATCCATTAGGAAAATGTAAACAAGATTCTCAAGAATCATCAAATGTCATCGAAACTTCAATGTAGAGATTACCAAGCTGAACCAAGTAAAGAAGATTCCCAGATCTCTAGCATCAACATCGAGTACTATCATAAAAGAAGCCAACAAGACCAACAATCTGTTTGTTGATGAACTTGTATGTAAACTTCTATCCTATGAAGTAGAAAAGACTTAGACTACAGAAAATGAAACAGAGATCATAAAGAAGAGGAGCATATCTCTTCAAGCCACAGAAGTCACATCCACAAATGAAAGTTTTGAGGATGAAATATCTATGATTACCTGGAGATTCAAGAACTTAATCAAGAATGGCAGTCGAAGAACGGAAAGAGTGCTATATTTATTCAACTACAAGAGAAAGGGACACTTCAAGAAGGATTGTATTTTGCTCAAAAAAGTAACTCTCAAGAGTCAAAGCAACCAGAATCCTCTGAAAGCAAAGGGGAAACCAAAGGATCAAAGGAAAGTAAACAACATCCCAAGCATCCAAAGAGGAAGGTGTTGCAAGCTACTTGGGAGTCCTCTGATTCTGACTCCTCTTGCTCTTCCAAAAACGAATCAGACATCTCCGATAAAAAAAGAAGCTATGATAAGACTCATGCCACTCAACAACGGTGATGTAACTTCTGACGAGTCATCTGTTGAAGAGACATAAGATGTCGTAACTATTTTGAATGGCTTAGTCATTAAATAGAAGGAGGAAAATAAACTGCTAAAGTCAACCTCATGCATCATAGTAGAAAAACATGAATTGGAAGCAGGATTGCTCAAAGAAAATACTCATGCATTGACTAATTATCTTTCTGTATCTGAACAACATCATGAAACTAAAATTAGGATCTTAAAAGTAATATGGATAATCCAGAAACTATTGATGTTGAATTAAAGTAACACGCACACCCCTTAGTAAATGTTCACTAAAGGGAAGGAAAATCTAGGCAAACTATTATGATCTAAGTATTAGATTAAAACCAAGCTTGGAATTGGGTATGAATCCTCCATACCTAGTAGCTCTTACAGATAAAACTACTAAGATTGTTAAACACACTAAATCTATTAACTCTGCCAAGATTACTCTTAATTAAGTAAAAGCCTGTAAGGTATATGAACTAAGGAGAAATCAGAGGAACCATCCTAACCATCAAAGGACCCAAAAAACAATGACTATCAAACGGTTCGATCACTATTGTGCAGAATTGAAGATATCTTACAACTAGAGACATTGTGAGTTACAATACATGATCAGACCGTATTTTGCAGGATATCAAGTGCAAAAGAAATGGCAAGTGGATTATGAACAACAGATTCTCCTAGTACATGACTGGAGACAAAGACTCTTCCTCAGTTCAAGGCCAAAATTGGAGTGGTTAGATTTGAAAATAACCACTAAGGTATGATCGTTGGAGAACATATGATTGGAAAGTCCTTTATATCTATTTATTGTGACAGTCTTATTGAAAGTCTGAAATACAACCTCTTGAGTGTTTCTCAAATATGTGACAAAGGCTTTAAAGTGTTGTTATCTAAAACTGATTTGAAGTAGTTAAGGATGCCACACATAAAATTTTCTTATGGGAGATATGCACAAAAGTATATACACAGTTAGGTTTGATGAACACTCATCTATAGAATGCTTGATGGCATCACATGAAGAATCATCACTCTGGTATAAAATATTAAGTCGCACTCACATGAACATAATAAATAAGCTTAGCAAACACGACTTAGTTAAAGACTTACTTAAGCTATTCTATAAGAAGGTAAGGATGCACCCAACAAGCGGATTAGGGAATATAACTACCCTAAAAAGCAAACATTTTATCAGCACCTCAAGACCTTACAGATTCTACATCTAGACTTATTTGGACCTACAAATTTTGAAAGTATGTTATTACTATTTTGTCATTATAGATGACTACATATGGTTCACTTAGGTTTATACAATAAAAGTTATTGCAGATCACCCCTTAATTTGAAATGAAGAAAACTTAAATTCATAATAGGTCTCAGTACAAATAGGATCATGTAACATGGCCACCATGACATCATACACCTTTTTATCCAAAGGTTGGATTATAGAGGTTAGTGCATGGTTGAATATCTAAAGAGTTAGATTAAAGACTTAATCACACCTTCAAGTGATTATCAAGAAAGGATCTCCAGCCTGAGAAGAAGGTAGAGATCCTTACTCCAAAGGCCAACATTTGATCGACCTCTTGATGTAGGCTCTCTACATAGGAATAGAGTTTCAGAGGTGTCAGATGAGTTAAGTCAAAGAGTTAACTTAACGAGATCGAGATAACTAAGACATATGTTGTATACTATCACGTATAAGCACACATCCTCTGACAGGAGATAGATGTATTACTATATGTATGAATATGTACATTTGACAGACATTAGGTTGATGACCTAGTCAAGGTCTATACACCAATATGTTGGTATGCATATGAGTAATACAATTTCTCAAAATGACCATGCAAGTTCACTACTAAACCAAAAGACATGAGCTCACTCATGAGATATTAGGACCAAACCAAATTCCATCGATGGTCGTCTTGCTTTGGAAGCATGGCCAGATTTGTAGGTATGATATATGCTTTTGGAAAGCATATGGTGGATACGAATTCCCAATGATCGAATGAGAAACTTAAGATAAACCTTGAGGAGACAGTTCAATTGAGATTTGAACTTTAGGTTTAATCACAATCTTCTAGTATGAAGGATGTATCAATGATGAATCTGCATTTCATCATCTTTATTCATTTATTTTAGCTTAAAATCCCTTATAAAACACATGTACATAATAATAAATCAATATTCTTACTAACCTGCATCTTTGTTTAAATATTGTAAATTTATCACCTTTTAACCTAAAATAAATAAATAAATAACCAAGGGAAAATAAAGAAAATAAAAGACTGTATAAATCAACCCATGAGAGAAGGTCAAGATTTGACCTAATTGACCAGGAATAAAGTAGGGGGAGATAGGGTATTTAATCAGAAAATTCAAAAAAAAGAAAACAAATACTTTGTAAATACTTTTCGTTCTTTATTTATTATGTATATATTTGTATACAACTTAAACTATTTTATTTGTCCATAAATTGACCTCAAAATAAATATTTTTTTAAATGAAAATTTAAATAAAAATATTTCTAAATAATAAAAATAATTACAAAATAAAATCATGTACAGAATAAAAGTAATCACATTAAGAAAAAGCCGCAAAACGATAATTGAAAGGCCAATTTCGGCTCTGTATGAATTCAAGTTGAATAAAACTCACTTCCATCGTATTCTAAATTAAATTATCTTCAAATTGGAAGTAGTTTCATAATTTTTGGAGTTATGATTTTAAAGATGATTTTCTTGGTTAGTTTTTTGCAATTTTACCACTTATTTATTGTATTTAGTTATTCATATTTATTTTTTATATATAATTTATTTTTAAAAAGTTGTAATTTTTTTAATAATTATTTAAAATATGATATATATATATAATATAAAATAACATAATTTCCTTATTTAACCATGTGTATAATGTACCATATGTATATATTATATGTATATAATTAATTTCCTTAAATAACCACCACTAAAAAATTAAATAACTAACATTTATTATTTAAATTAATAAAATTATGAAAATAATTTATTTATTTATTTATGTAAATAATAAACCATATGTATATAACTTAATTCCTTAATTAATCCTTCATTAAAGCGGCTCTTTAAGTTTTCAACATTTATTATTAATTTTAATTAATATAATTTTGAAAATTAATTTAATTTATTTATTAATTCTAGTATTAACATCTTGCCCTTTATTCCCTCCCCATTAATACATTTGTTTGAAATTCAATTTTTCCTATTTATTTGGCCCCTCCCTCATTCCAATTTGATCAATCCTATAGTAAGAGGAGCCTAATTTCCCAAAAGCGATTTTTGGTGGAAAAGGTGCCCAGCTTCTGAGCCATCCGGTGACAACGAGTCGGTCTTCGTCAAGGCCATCACAATATTCATCTACTCTCACGGTGAGATCCACACTCCGTTATTTCTCGATCTATCATTTAAATAATTTTAATTTTAGTTTTAATTTCATAATCATTTTTTAGATATGTAATCGTAATTAATCGTTCTAAGTTCTCTATCATTTCTGACTTGATTCGATCCGATTTCACATCCACATTTCAATCTACATACGTTCACGTTCTATCTCTCACGATCTATTTCCTCCGGACGCATACGGTGGCCGGAGACACGGTTCCAATCCATCACCACCGACGGAACCTCCTTGCCCACTGATTCTTATTTGATTTTTTGGACCTAGCCATCATGCTCATGTCGTTGTCGTTTTATCTCATTTTGTGTACATGAACTTCAAAAAAATTATTACAAAAAATTCATTTTATGTTCTTAAAAAAATTGGGACGACAACACCGCAACCCTGATCCACCGCCGTCGCCATCTCCACCGACATCCGCCGACCACTGACATCCTCGTCGCCACGACCACCGCCCCATGTCCTCCGCTCCCTCCACCTCTGCTGGACCTTCACCCACCTCACTCACTCACAGACATCCACTAAAGCATGCTTCGGTTATACTAACTTTGCAGGATCTTGATTGGTCGAAGTTTCCACCGAAGCCCCGTCAAGAAATTCTCCTCTGGCGAGGCTTCGTCGACCTCCCGCTCTGATCATCTCAGAAGCCTCGCTGCACCTCCAGCCTCCTCATCAAAACATCAGACATCTTCTCCGACCATCAGGCGAATGTCTGGGGCACGGAGGAGCTCCTAAGAGGCCACTGGATCCCCGCCTCCTCCGGTGGCCCGCGACGGATGAAGATGGTACATACCGTCTGATCATCTGGATCAGATGGACCAGATGATGACACGTAGCATTTCCGAGCCTCATGATGAACTAGCGGGCTCGGATCCACCGAGCCTTACATCGAGCAATCGCTTCACGCCACGTATGCCCGAAGCTGTGATGACTCCCGAGCCTAGCTCCTCACGTGCCCAGCATGTGAGGGCATGGGCAAATTGTAGAGAAGACCTTGGACATTTTGGTATTTGTATATTGGTCCCTAGACGTGTGTGTCACGTGCATGCCTGGGTAATGTTCAAGGACGCCCTCACAGGTTCCCTAAATTACAGATATGACCCTATGCGCAGATGGTGAAATTACAAAGGGTCCATCCGGTTTTGCAAAATTGCAAATAGGTCCATCCAGGGACCTATTTGTGATTATTTATCCATTTATTTCTTGCATTTTTATTGCATTTATGCCCTTGAACTGTTTATTTCATATCTTGAGCATTGTAGGTACGAATTAAATGATTTTAGTGTCATTTTGTTCCTTATTTCACCATCTATCTAGTGGCTTTGTTAATTTTCTCATCTGACACCAAATTAAATCTAATGAATTTTTATTACTAAATAGTGTCTTTGCTCTATATGTCTCAGCCATAAATTGGTGTTTGCTCATAACTTTATTTTCAAAATGACTCCGAATCTGAATCATATTTTATGTTCATTTTCTCTAAAGCATATTAGTAATCCATTATTTGCATGTTTATTCCTTGCATTATTTTCATGCATAATCTTATAATTGCTTTGAAAAATCAACTAAAATTACATGCATCATTATTTGCATTGTTTGACTTGCAATTTATTTTGTGTCTGCACGAAGACCAGAAAATGAGGATTTATTCACACATGCTTCTAATTGATCAAAATTTGATAAATATATTAAAGTAGCTCGTGTCCCTATTTTCAACCTTGGTAGACTTGCCAAGTATAAATACTCCACAACATTCAAAGATTGTGGTTTTTGATGAACCAAATTTGCCTCCTATACTACGATAATTCCCAAATATTAAAGAGGCGAATTTGACGTCCATCAAATGACGTTGTTGCCGGGGACACGGCTTACCTTTATTTATTTGTCTAATTTTAAAACATTTTGGTTGTGAATATTTTTAAATTTTGCAGGTCTTCTCATCATGCATTTTTGCATCATTTTGCTGACTATTTTCTGTTATATTTTTATAACATTTTTATTTTGTGATAGGGCCCATGAAGATCGAGGATGCTTGATCTCCATGGAGGTGTAGAGTTGGGAGCTTCTGCTGAGAAGGTCGCAGAAGAAAAGACGAAGAGTTCAAGGAAGACTAGTCAACTTCGCAAGCATTTCCATATTGTTAAAAAATGTATCATGCGCATTTTTTAGCGGTCCTCATTTGAGGGCTCGTGTTTATTGCTAAAAAAGGGGGGTGGGGGGGAGTAGATCACTAAGCGATCTACTCCCCCCCACCCCCCCACACATACACACTTACATATATACATCCACTCACCCCTTCCCCCTTCACCTTCTCTGTATATGTCACACTCACACCCCCCCCCAATCCAATCCCCCCTCTCATCTTCTTCTTAATAATCTGTACAAATCTTCACCCCCTAACCCTAAAAACCTCGAACCCCCGGCTCTATTTCCAGATCTTTTACTTAGGCTATTTTCAACCTAAGTATGGGGGGAAACCGACCCATCATCCTTCCCTCGCTCTGTCTTCCTATACTTGGATCATTTTCGACCTAAGTATAGGGGGCCCTCCTCCTCAGTTCTGCTATATCACCCTATAATTAACTGAGCCATGGCTTCATATCGCTTATGCTATGAGGACATAACAAAAGTTAAGTATAGGGGGTATACCATATACTACTGTATATACACTTTAGCCATAACTCGTGTTTTTAAAATTTTTGAAAATTATTTTTTTAGCATGGTTTAAGCTGACTTGTGAACCAAGTTTTGTAAAAATTCATGCAAAAACTTTTTCTTAGAATTGAGGGATTAATTTTTTTGTAAAAAAATAACTTTTCATAAAAATTAAATTGTTGTAAAATTAATCTTTTTCAAAAACTCCATAAAAACCTAAAAAATTAAAAACCCTTTTCCTTGATAAAAACTATGACTACCAGGCTTAAAATGAACAACTACTTTCAATGAGGGAACTTCGGTCTCCCTTAGAAGAGTGGGTAGTTTAGAGGACACTGTATATGGCTCCGTCCTCAAGTAACACAGGTCCGTCTAACGGTCCGTACTTACACCCATACTGGCTGAGGGTGGATGCAACTATTCATACGAACCTGGTCCAATCATTGTATTTCAAAGGAATTAAAAAAAAGAAAAATGAAAATTCATAAAAATTTGCAAAAGATAAAAAAATCGCAAAAATTCACTAACGAGGAGTTAGTGTATTCCTGACACATTCACATTCACTCAAGGTTTGAGGATTTGAGGACACTTGATTTCTGTGATCTTAAGAGTCTGAGTTAACATGCCTTAGTCATTAGGGTTTTAAAACTTAATAATCCATATTTCCCTAGTTTGAAAGATTTGAGCGCTATATTGCACTCTCCATCTCTACCTTCAAAAAGAATATGATCAGCACTTCACTTACACAACTGCATGATTGATGAGATGAATTGAGTTATCACTTGAGGAACTAGGATTGGATATTTGAGTTTAGACCAGATCTAATGATGCTCAAGGATGGGATAAAGTTAATGAAGGCTTCAAGAAACCTGAGTGTCGGCAAAACCCTAGCCAATATGTGAACAAGTTCATATACTATCTCTTTGATATTTACCTATGTGCCAGGGTGTGATGAAACTTAATTTAAGTGTTGATCAGTTTGCGCCAACTTTTGGTAAAAGCAGCGGAGCTAGCCAAAAAGAAAAGAAAAGAAAGAGATGTTCAAAGAAAAGCTCTATCCTCCAAAAGTCAAACTACAAATGAGCTTCCACCAATGGCGAGCGCTCCCAACCATTTTCAAAGTGTTCACTTGGACCAAGCGTAATTAGGACCAAGGAATTGGGCTAGCACCATAAAAGGGCTCTATATAGTATAGTGATACAAGTCTGATTGTCGAAGGTATCTTAGATACTCAAAAGAGACACATCCTTGTGTACTCCTAGAAAAAAAGTGCAAACAACTCCGAATTCTCTTGATGGACATAATGATCAACAAAATAAAAATATAAAGTGTTGAGTAATAAGGCACTCGAGAGGCCCCTTGTTCCAATGTGAGGGAGAGAAAAATAGGCACAATCATATGCCCTCCAACATTTGGCCGTCCGTCTACATTTCAAGTCTGACAAACTTAAGAGACGGTTGACTGAAGCAAGAATAGACTTATTCCCTAGTGTTGAGGATTAGGTCTAGAGGAGAGTCTCCTGGACTGGAACTTCGAGTGATGCCTCGACTTGACTCTCATGAATGCAGTACACTAAATTTCATATCCTTATATTTTATGCACAAAAAGAGAATCTAAAAATTAGAGAAGTTGGATTCCTTTTGACTAAAGCATGGTTGAGCCCAGAAATTTAGGATCACTTAAATTGAGGGTTTTTGAAAAAATGAGCCCTAAAATTTTCACATGCACTGTCAGGAATTAATCTGACCCCTCCATTCTTTAGATGCTCGAGGACGAGCATAGTTTAAGTATAGGGGTATGATGAATCTCGTATTCATCATATTAAAATTCAATTATTAAACTCTTCGCTTACAAAATCCAATAAAAATCACCGATAATTCACTATTTTTATCCTATACTATCTTGTATTATAAACTGTTTAATTAATATATATTTACTGTAAATAATTACTTTGTTTTTAATTCTCATTAAAAACCTTCAAAAATTAGGTTAAATAATTATCTATAATTTTCGTAACCCTTAAAAGAACTAAAAAATACAAAAAATATTAAAATCCAGAGATCGGTGTTTTAAACCCTTTAAAAATACTCACAAAACATACTTTTGTACAAATGACCTCTTTTGACTTTTTATCCGACATGAAATGTGTAGATCTCATCGAGATCTACAACTTTCATGTTTTGACTTTCCCTAATTTTGCTTTAACTAATTCTTTCAGATTTTTCTTTATTTTTACATTTTCTGATTGGGCCACCTGGCACCCTCTGGGATACCCACGTGGCTCGCTTCTTCTTCCCCCACCCGGTGCCCCTCTTAGTCGTTGGATCTCTTCCACCCGCCTTCATCTCCGCCATCCATCACCACCTCATCTCCAGCCGTCAGATCCTCCCTAATATCTGGTCACCGTCGTTCCTCGTGCTTAAACCTCAGTCGCTCGATCACCTTCTCATTCTAAGTGTCTCTGCTCTCCACGTCACTCACTCCACGCCTGTCGTTGGATGATACACCAAGCTCCATCTGAACCGTCCATCCCTGCCTCATTCTCTGCCGCTGGATCCGATCCTCGGATCCGATCCTAGTCCTCTACCTGCGCTTACATCCTACCTGTTGGATCGAATGATCCAATAGCTAGGGCTATGTCCCCTACCTCAGTCACCCCCTCCTCGGTCGTTACACACCACAAGCCACCCACCTCCTTCCTATTTTGGAAGGCGCTTCAGCCACGCTCCTCCCCTCGTAATGGTCGCCCCACGAAGCCTAATATTCCTCCATCCTCGCGTAACCCCCAAGACCTCTTCCTTCACTCCTCCATCAATCCTCCGACCGTTGCGAGACCTCACTCCCGTCACGTAACAGGCATCAACCTTCACCTATAAATCAACCTCTGACGCCCCCATCCACGGTCGTCCACCATTCACGGGCCTACTGTCTAGCTTCTATTCCCTCTCCTGTAGTAGCTAACATCCTTGGACCGATCGGCCAGGTTGAGCGACGACCGAAGGGTCGCTTCGACCCTCAGCATAGACCGCCTCCTCCACCATAGCTACAGTCCGATTTCCAGGTATCTCTCATCTCAATTTTTCTTGATTTTCTTGGAATTATCCTGATGCATACTTCACCCTTTACCGGCCACTGACCTTCCAACAACCTCTGCCACACCACCTTCATCTTCGCTGACTCCCTCGCTCACATTCTTCCATTCTCCAGAGCCAAACCCGCTCCGACCCATCTCCTCCTCCACCTCGTGGGAGAAAGAGCCCAGGTCCTCCGCTCCCTCCACCTCCGCTGGACCTTCACCCACCTCACTCACTCACGCACATCCACTAAAGCATGCTTCAGCTATACTAAGCAGGATCTTGATTGGTCGGAGTTTGCACCGGAGCCCCGTCAGGCAATTCTCCTCCGACGAGGGTTTGTCGACCTCCTGCTCTGATCATCTTCGGAGCCTCACCGCACCTCCAACCTCCTCGCTAGGACATCAGACATCTTCTCCGACCATCAGGCAAACGTCTGGGGCACGGAGGAGCTACTAGGAGGCCGTCGGATCCCCGCCTCCTTCGGTGTCCTGCGACGAATGAAGATGGTACAGATATTGTCCGATCATCTGGATTGGAAGGACCAGATGATGACACGTGGCATTTTCGAGCCTCGTGACGAACCAACAGGCTCGGATCCACCGAGCCTCACATCGAGCGACTGCTTCATGCCACGTATGCCTGAAGCTACAATGACTCCCGAGCCTAGCTCCTCACATGCCCAGTACGTGAGAGCCTGGGAAAATTATAGAGAAGACCCTGGATATTTTGGTATTTGCATATTGGTCCCCAAGCGCATGCATCATGTACACACCTAGGTAAATTTCAAGGAGGCCCTCGTAGGTTTCCTAAATTACAGATATGACCTTATGCACAGATGGTGAAATTACAAAGAGGTCCAGTCGGTTATGCAAAATTGCAAATAGGTCCCTCCAGGGACCTATTAGTGATTATTTATCTATTTATTTCTTGCATTTTTATTACATTTATGCCATTGCACTGTTTATTTCATATCTTGAGCATCGTAGGTCCAAATTACATGATTTTAGTGTCATTTTGTTCCTTATTTCATCATCTATCTAGTTGCTTTGTTAATTTTCTCATTTGACACCAAATGAGATATGATGAATTTTTATTGCTAAATAGTGTCTTTGCTCTATATGTCTATGCCATAAATAGGTGTTTGCTCGTAACTTTATTTTCAAAATGACTCTGAATCTGAATCATATTTTATGCTCATTTTCTCTAAGGTATATTAGTAATCCATTATTTGTATGTTTATTCCTTGCATTATTTTCATGCATAATCTTATAACTACATTGAAAAATCAACTAAAAATTACAGCATCATTATTTGCGGTTGTTTGACTTGCAATTTATTTTGCATCTGCACGAAGACATGAAAATGAGGATTTATTCACACATGCTTCTAATTGACTAAAATTTGATAAATTGATTAAAGTAGCTTGTGTCCCTGTGTTTGAACTCGGTAGACTTACCAAATATAAATACTCCATAAAATTCAAAGATTGTGGTTTTTGATGAACCAAATTTGCCTCCTATACTACGACAATTCCCAAATATTAAAGAGGCAAATTTGACGTCCATCACTCCGGTCAAGATTTCTTCCTTCGATGAGCTAACATCAACCAAATAATTTATCCATCCTTGGAGCATCATCAACCACCTAACTTCTTCGTGGACCTTCGAGGACGGTTCCCCTACCCTTAATACAGACACAGACCAATGGAGAAGCAAGAGCTTCCATGCAGGAGCTTTGCCAAAGCTCCTTCGTTTGAGGACTTTGACCTACAGTTGTTGTAGGATCCTCTTGATCCTATAATCCAGAGGAATCCTGAAACTCAACTCCCCACCTACAAGCTTGGGTAGATCTAAGCCAAGCCCAAAGCATCAGAACCGAACGCGTGGACCAAAGCCTGAAGCACGCACCGAACCTCTGCCCCTCGTGTAAAGTGTGTGCACATCTTGGTACTTTTGCAAACCTACCCTACTGATAAACACAGGATCGAGAGCGATCGTATTGATTCACAAGGCGAATCAACAGTCGATGTCTTAACCACTACAAAATCCCGTATTTGATCAACAATGAACCCATAATCAAATATCAAATAGTGACAAACAAATGTAGAGTCAAATTTATTTTTAACTCTACATAAAAGATGTATAGGTGCAAGTATGTAGAAAGTTCGAACACATGGAGCAAGGCAGGATAGATTAACAAGTGTGTGTGTGTGTGTGAATGTGATGTAGTGTCTAAACTATGCAATGCAAATGTCTTTGTGGGTTTTTAATTTTTTATTATATTTTATATTTTGATTTTTGATTTCTAATTTTTCTTATTTTTTATTTTCTTTTTATATTTCATATTTTTTGTTTTTATAAATAGAATATATAGATAATATAAGAAAAGAGGTGATAGAATATTTATAAAAATGAGGAAAATAGTCAAAAATTAGAGAATGAAATATTTTTGGTCTTTTTATATTTTTCTACTATTTTTGTGATTTTTGAGTATTTTTCAAAATATTTTTAGTATTTTCAAAAGGCAAAATAAAGGAAAATAATGAATTGAAATTCTGGAAGAAATTAAAATGGGAAGGAAAAATATCAAACAGTATCAAAAATTTCCCAAACTAATTTTAAAATAAAGGTAATGAAACAGGGAAGCTACAGAACTTGAGTTTGCAAATTTTTGATTTTTCTAGAATTTTTAGATTTTTTGGAAGTTTTTGGGTATTTTTAAATTTTTAAGGTTTTGGTTTTGAATTTTTTAGTGATTTTTGGACTAACACTAGAATAGAATAAAATAGACCTTAGGTAATTTTTTGGAATTTTTCAAGGTGTTTTAATATTTTTTGGTATTTTCTAAGATAGACAGTAGCTAAAATGCATGTTTTTTATTTTGAATAAATATTAAAATGCAATAAAAATACAATGCAAAATTATGGCGTGAAAGTGTGAACGCAAAAATAACTAAGCCTGGCAGGGGTATATATGCAAATATAAAAACATCCAAGGGCACAGTTGCAAAAAATCTCAAAAATTATACAATGTAATAAATTACTTTACGAACTAAATGTTAAATATTCAAACCCCCAGGGCCCCTTTGAAAAATTTGCCAAATCACGTGCGTGGTGCACGTGACAGGCAGGGGCTCAAATGCAATATCCTAAAAAAACGAGGGACTACCATGCAAATATCTCAAAACTTAACACGGCAGAGGAAAGTTTTAAAATTAAATACTAATTACAAAAACCGGCGGGGTGTCTTTACAAAATTCCCACCTAGGCGCGATCGGACGGCCGACGGAAGATCACTTAATACACGTGGCAGCCCCTCAGCGAGCGATGTCCCTTCGAATCAACGGCCACGATTAGATCGTTCTGATGGATCCGATGGCCGCGATCATGCAAGATCTGACGGTTGATGCTGCGTCTGGGCTGCAAGCTCGATCGGACGGCTGCGGACTCCCCTGAACGAACAGGGACGAATACGGCCCCCGCCGAACTTTGATCAGCTGTAGGGCATTGCACCGGCCGCCTCCTTTGATGTTGCAAGGCCCCGATGTCTCCTGGAAGGTCCCCCGACCCGGCGACGGGGCCAAAATGGCTCGTGGAGCCCTGGTGCGTCGCGGCGAGGTCGGAGGGGCGATGGGGGTCCAGTAACTAAAAGTAGATGTTCCCAAGGACCAAAGCGTGTGGAATGGAGTAGGTGGCAGAAGTGGCAAAGGTGGTCGGAGTTTGTGGAACTCCGACGAAGTGTTTGGTTGCGAAGTCGGGGTGATTTAGTCGATAAAATAACCGGCTAAATGCATGAATAAAAACCTAAAACTAACAGCTAACTAAACAACAATAAAACGAACGCAATACAACCTCGATTGGATGGAACGACCAAGAGGTAAACCTCGACGACGGTGCCGGAGATGGGGGTTGGAATCCGACCTTAGACCCTCGCCGTACCTCGACGGAGATGCTGGGACACTCCCCTATCACCGGAGCATATCTCAACCTGCACCCGAAGGTCAGAGGCGCCCAAAGGAAGGTTCGAAGGTGGAAGGGAAGGATGGGGGTCGTTTTGAAAGATGGTAGACGAGACTCAAAGATCGAGATGCCAAGAGCGCCACAGCGATCCAAACCCCAATGTAATCTATAGGCGTGTATCATGGGGTATTGGGGAGAAAAAGTCATGAAGAGGTTATCGTGAAAAGAGGAACGAGGCGACCTCGAAAAAATCAAGAAAATGGGTCAAAATCACGGTCTGACACAGCTACAGGATGAGGGTCAGACTGTTGACCTAGGTCAACAGTCCAATCCCCCTGGTTGGTCCACGTGGACCAACCAGGAAAAATCCCTTTAAAATCATTTTAAAATAGTAAATGTTATTATTTTATTTAGGTTATTAAATAGAAAATATTTATTATTTTGTAAAGTACTTTATGGTAATTTTTAATTATTTTTATGAGGTGTATTTTTACAACTTACCTTTTATACCCTTTATAGGTATAATATATATTATTATTTTATTTTTATTTTATGTATTTTAATTTTTTTTTATTTTTATTTATTATTTTATAAATTTATAAAATACTTTTATATACATAAATTTATTTTTATTTTATTTTTCTGTTGTATTTTGTATACTTAATAAAATAAAAGTATGTATTATATAGGTATGTGTATAGGTATTTTACCTATGTATGATATATACATATATTTCATTTTATGTTTTATTTGAATTTTTATTCTTATTTAATAACCAAATATATTATAAATAATATTTAAAAAATTATAAAAATATCAAAATACAAAAATAATGAATAAATAATAAATTGAATATTTTAATCAGTACAATTATACAACAAGGGTCCAAAACTCAACTTTCACATCGTAGCTCCGCCAAATGCAAAATCACCGCCATTAAATAGCTTATTTTATTCTATATATAATTAAAGGTGAGTTTGATGCATTTGGAGTTTTCATTTGTGAGATACGGGTCTGGGAAGTTGGGATTATGGATTTTTATTTAGACCATATCTTTTTATCTGTACATTATTTTCAAATGAAATCAATTTTGTATTTTTATTTATTTAAGTATCTACAACTTTCATGTACAAAGTTTATTTATTTGATGTATAAAAAGTGGAACCAAAAATAGGTCCCAAAAATGAATAAATAATGAATGATTTGAATAGGTATTTCTACCGTATTTTAACCCTTATCTCCCCCTACTTTATTCCTTGTCGACCTATTCATCAAGATGCCTAGGTCTTGGGGTTTCGAGTCATAAATTATTTACAATATTTTATTCTTTTTCTTTTCTTTTATTTATTCTATAATTTTGGCTTTAATTACAGTATTTTATACACTATTTACATGCACATGCATGAATGCTAAGATGTTGGATTTAATGCTATTTACACACATTTACTAGGGTTTTTGAAAATGATAGAATAAAGATGATGAAATGTGGATTCATCATCCCCCTATACTTTACCTTTGCTAGTCCCTAGCAAACATTTATGCAATAAGTACAGAAAAGAAAAAGAAAGAAAAGAAAAAGAAGAAAGTGGATTTAGTTTTAATTATCAAACTCACCTTCACAAAATCAAAGTTTGGAGCTTAAGTCGGACCTCTGGAATTTTAGTGCGGGCGGAACCTTAATGAGAACCGAATTTGAAATCCAACAGTCCCTGAGAATCCCAAAACTCTGTCCAAGTCTCCTCAATAACCAGGTCAGAAATATCTCAATTCATAGGCAAACCCTTACGACTATGAATCTGACTCGTACAATGTAAGTGATGGTGGCTCTCCCCAACTAGAATGACTAAGAAACTGACTTCTCCAGTACGACAACCCAATGATTCCCCAATCCAATAACTCCATCCTCGAGGAGCGGGGTATTCCCTTCTAAGTTCAAGTGGCAACCAACTCAAGAGGAGGGGGTGAAGAGAAGAATGGACAGTAGCCAGTGTAGCTACCTATCCTAGGATGCAAGACCAGTGTAGTCAAGTCATCCAGCTGCAGGCTCACATATTTGACTTTGGAACTCAGGCTTGCTTATTGGCTTTACAACATATGTACATATTTTGCTGGCATTTTATTTTTTTGTACATGCCTGGCCATTTTTTTAATACTATTCACAGCAGCATTTACATAAGGAGTTTTTCCTCTTGAGCCAGTAGACTATCCCTCTTTTGAAGCTTTATTGCAACCCACACTCTCCTGTCTTTAGACTTCCTCATTACTGGATGGGTTGGGGTGCACTTCCTTTCCTAGAGGAGGATAAATGTTTCCACTTGTGTGCATCTCATACCGACAAATCGAATCCCCTCACCACTCCAACTGAGTTGAGCCATGTGAAAGGTGCATTTGTCCAAGTTAGGTCATTATCAACAAGAGTCGTACGTACGCTCCGAAATACTCTACTTAGGCAGTCAAGAATCCATTGAACCAAGTCTCGTGATCCTCAAAGAATTAAGTCGACTAGACCTGAAGTACCTCAAACCTAGTTCCTATAAGGTTCCTGTTATTAGGTAGATTTTAAGGTCCAATCAAGCTCCAATCTCCGGATTTTACTTAGACTTGTTCAACTATCAAACTCAATCCGAAAAATGCTCATGCTATGCAAATGCAATGCAGAAATATTTTTGTGATGCAATTTTCAAGATTTTGAACTTTTTATGGATTTTTGAAAAGATGATGATGATGCATATGCATTTTTTTGTATTTTAATTTTGCAAATATTTTTGGGATTTTTGGAAACAAAAAGATTTTGGCTAAAAACTAGGTAAAAATATTTATACGGGAGTGCTTCTTATATATATAAGAAGTGGATTTTAAGAATTTACAGGGTAAGTGATCAATTTTATACATATATATAGTTGATTTTGGTGTGATGTATGTATTCCTCAAACTTATCTGACACAATCTTTTCACACAATTTTTGAAAACTATAGTCCAAAATAGTTTTTACAAACATTTGACAAACATGTACACACATTTGAAAATCATTTTGCAAAGGTTTTCCAAATAGTATAGATAGATTTTTCAAAATATTTTTGCAACCATTTTTCAAACCATTTGCAAATCATTTTTCAAACATTTTATTTCACACAAAGAAAAGAAATTTTTACAAACCACACATTTTTACAAAGGTTGAAAACATGTAACAAAACGTTTTCAAAATAATTTTCAAAAGATTTTCACGAAGGTTTTCAAACTATTTTTCAAACATTTTGCAAAAAAAACATTTTCACCTGATTTATTAATCAGTAAATACGAAAAGAATTTGAGGAATAAACACCTTTTTATTACGATTTTTAATGAATTTTAAAGATTTATTAGCCATATTAGTAGGAAAATACGAAAGTACGAGTTATGGCTAAAGTATATACATAGTATATACGACCCCCTATACTTAGCTTGAGCTATGTCCTCATAGATTGGAGAGAAAAGAGAAGACATAACTCATACTAAGTATAGGCAAGTCTAAAGAATGAATAAACAAAGGAATAAATGAGTAAACGAATGAGAAGTTGACCGTCTCCCTATACTTAGGATCAAATAATCCTAAGTATAGCAGACTGTACACAACGCAGGGAGGGTCAAGGGTGGGAATGAACAGATCGTACTCAGGTTGTCTCCCCCTATACTTAGGGTAAGATATCCCTAAGTATAGACAAGAAGAGGAGACAATGGAGAGGATCAAAAAATAGAGAAGAAACTCGGGGTGCACACCCCCTATACTTAGGACAAAGTACGTCCTAAGTGTAGAAACTAACAACAAGGGGCAACACCTTTTTTGATAGATAAAGAAAATAAAAATGAAAATAAGAAAAGAAGAAAAGAGATCAGAGTGGAAGAAGAGATCATGAGAATGTACACACCACTCCCCCTATATTTAGGGTAAAAGAAGCCCTAAGTATAGGCAACGACAGGAGTGATGACACGGAACAATGAAGGAACACTCGGCTTGTCCACCCCCCTATACTTAGGACAAAGTACGTCCTAAGCAAGGCAGACACAAGAATGGGTGGATGAGCAATACGGAAGAGGGAACCGAGGTACACACAAGAGAATATACAACAGAGATGGATGTACAAATGATCAAGAAGGTAGAAAGCAGACCTTCTTGCGAGACCGCTGAGGGGTAGATCTGGTGTGGTGCAGGTCGACATAAAGATTCATGGTGGGTGGAAGCCGATCAGGGTCGACAGGGTAAAGGCCCTCAGTGGAGTCGAATCGGAAAGGGATGAACTGGTAAATGTGAGTGGAAGAAGTACGGCTCGGTCCGGCCTTGGAAGTCTCGCTGATATCAAAGTGGAATGGGACAAACCCATCATCCTTGGAAGAAGTGTAATCGGAGTCGTCCTGCGAGGTGTCGTCCAGGTCAAAACCAAAAGGAACGAAATCATCGGTGGAAGTATACGAACTTTGCTCGTCCTCAAGAGTCTCACCCGGATCATCTTTTTCATCAAGAGGCCAAAAATTTTGAAGATTTGCATCATAATCGACCTCAATCATCTTCACCTTTGAGGGACCAGGAACGGATTTATCAGTGGAAGTAGTCAAACCAGGTCCATCCTGTCTAATCTTGGTATCTGCCCGTCGCTCAATGGGATCAATCACGTAAATGCTTTGGATTTCATCAACACATTGCCACACACCAGAAGGAGGAACAGTGAGGTCTATGCTTTCCGATTTCCTCCCTTTCGGGGGATCCTTCGGGTCTCATTAGGGGTCGCTAAGCAAATATTTCTAATATCATCAGATCGGTCATAGGCCTCAGATGCAGCTAGAATTGGTGAAGGTGCATCAGGTGCAGGTCTCTGGTCAACTGTGGGTGCGGTTATCAATACTTCGCTCTCATCAGCAGGACGGAAGCGAATCTCTCCTGATCCATAGTCAATAGCGACCCTCGTAGAGGCGAGGAATGGTCCTCCCAGGATGATTGGAGACAGCTCCCCTGTGGAGGCCTCCATGGGCAATACAACAAAATCAACATGATAGCTCATGCCCTGAATAGAAATGATGGCGTTTCAAGGATACCCTTCGGCCTCTTGATAGATTTATCAGCAAACTAAACGATCATCCTGGTTTTCTTGAGAGTCCCTAAGTGAAGAGACTGTACCAGCGAGAAGGATAGTATACTAATCGAAGCACCGCCGTCGAGGAGAGTGCGATCACATGTATGGTCAGAGATGGTGCACGTGATGAAAGGAGTAGCTGTGTTCTTCTTTCTGGGAATGGGACGGTGTGTGATGGCATGGCAGTGGCCATGGTCAGAATGTGATGCTCAGATCTGCTCCTCCGCTTTCTCTTCTCAGGTAAAGGAGCAGATAAATTGGTCATGGCCTGCTGATATGGGGCACGGATGATCTCATGAATAGTGGCCACCACTTCGGGTTCAGTCAACATTTTTTTGAATTTTTGGACCTCATCCATACAAGGGAGGAAGTCAGAATCAGTATGTACACGAGGCGTGCCAAGAGCAGTCTGTACAGCGGCATCCTCGGAATCAAAGGTGGGACTGGATGTGAATGGGTGTGTGGTCAAAGGTTCTGGCAAGTGGTACCTCTCCTCATGGTCTGGATCAACCAAGTGTCTCCCGAACTCTTTTTGTGTTTTTACATTTTTCTCATTTTTTGTATTTTTGGTGATTTCAAGCTCACATGATCACCCACAAGTGAAGTCGTATCCCCGACGAAAGGAGCATTAATCTGATTCTTCCTCAAGAAAGCAAGACCATCATTCATCAAATCAATGCGCTTTGTCATCCGATTCAAGATATCACTCATGGAGATCGAGGGAGGTGACTCCATCAGGTCAGACTCGGGTGGATGTGAAGGTGGAGGTGGGTAGAAGTCCCAGGTCTGATACTGTGGCTAAGGAGGGTATGTACAAAAATAAGAAAAGGTAGGAGGAGGATCCTCCTGGTAAAAGGGAGGTGGATCGGCTGGAGTGAACGAGGGATCCGCAAAGTCCGGATAATAAGCGCTCCGGGGTCCATCTCAAAATCAAAAGGAAATGATTCGGGGGAGCACAATAGTCAAGTCAAGAGAGTGAAGAAGAAGGCGCAAGTACGCAGAAGTGATCTAGGACACACACAAAACAATCACAAGCAAAAAATGAAAATAATGCAAACTCTCAATTCACCTACTCAACTCAGTAGAGACCAAAGAGTCAGCCTTTTTATCTTGTCTATTTTAGAGTTAGGTGAGAAGTCAAAGATTTGCACAAACACTTAGGGGGTTGAAAATAGGATTTGGGCTCTAACCTTAGTGTGTGCGCGAGCAATGTAAAACGAAGATAATGAGGGGATTACTCGCCCCAATACAAGATTTTTCTTTTTGGTCGATTTTAGGGTCAAGTAATATTAACAGTCCCAATTTTATTGATTATCACTTTTTTGGATTTTTTAATAAAAATGCACGATCCTATCGGGGAATCAATTCCTTTAAGATCCTAGGTTGGCAAAATCAGAGGTAGAGTCGGAAAAGCAATGCAAGCGTCAAATCAATGATGTATGCTAAAGAGAAATGCTCACCTTGCCTCCAACAATCTACATACAAGGATTCTCAGCAAAATTGAAACCTATCTATATGCAAATGCAAAAGCTGATGAAATCGCCCTAAGTTTCAGAAATTGCTATTATCGTAAAGGACCACAAGCTGACCACAAATCCTCAATCCTAGAGTCTGGTCTAGGCTCACCCCTCCTCCTCTCGACAAATCGAGTTCAGGAGAAGCGCTTGGCAGGGTGAGCTCACGGCGCGGCGAATCGAAGATGGTGATCAATTGTTTAAAATTTGACTAAGTCTGAACGCAGATATAGGCACATGCAAGATATTAGGTGTTTGGCCTTAGTCTATCGCAAGCAATCCTAAAACTAGGGGCTCAATCACACAAAAGAAAGAAAACAAAACCGGAAAACAAAATAAAAAGAATGCAAAGAAAAGCCGTAAAAAAACTGCAGCGAGCCCCCAGGTGTACAAACACCTGGAAATTAGGCTCGATAGTCCAAAGTGTCCGGGGATACCTGTATTATTACAAGTAAAGAGTCTCTCTCTCACATAAATTTCATAAATAAATACAAAGAAATAAAATGCACTAAAGTGGAACACTTTCTTCAAAATTCTCTTCCTGTCTCCTCGGAGCTGGGCTGGCTATAGCCGGCGTCACGTAGGTGCGTTGGCGCCTCGGGTGAAGCGCCGCCCTCGGTCCGCAGTATCTCGCACAAAGTCAACAAAGAAGAGGGATTAGATAGCTCAAAAGATATATCAAATAAAAAGTAAATAAAATAAAGCCGCAAAAAATAGACAAACAACCACAACACAATCAAAACAAGATCTACGTGTTGTTGCTTCCTGGCAACAGCGCCATTTGATAAACACGGGATCGAGAGTGATCGTATTGATTCACAAGGCGAATCAACAGTCGATGTCTTAACCATTACAAAATCCTATATTTGATCAACAATGAACCCCCAATCAAATATCAAACAGTGACAAACAAATGTGGAGTCAAATTTATTTTTAACTCTACATAAAAGATGTATAGGTGCAAGTATGTAGAGAGTTTGAACACAGGAAGCAAGGAAGGATAGATCAACAAGTGTGTGTGTGTGTGTGTGTGTGTGTGTGAATGTGATGTAGTGTCTACACTATGTAATGCAAATGTCTTTGTGGGTTTTTAATTTTTTTAATTTTTAAATTATATTTTATATTTTGTATTTTGATTTTTAATTTTTCTGATTTTTTATTTTTTTTATATTTTTTGTTTTTATAAATAGAATATATAGATAATATAAGAAAAGAGGTGATAGAATATTTATAAAAATGAGGAAAAATAGTCAAAAATTAGGGAATAAAATATTTTTTGTCTTTTTATATTTTTCTACTATTTTTTGTGATTTTTGAGTAATTTTCAAAATATTTTTAGTATTTTTAAAAGGCAAAATAAAGGAAAATAGTGAATTGAAATTATGGCAGAAATTAAAATGGGAAGGAAAAATATCAAACAGTATCAAAATTTTCCCAAACTAATTTTAAAAAAAAGGTAATAAAATAGGGAAGCTGCAGAACTTGAGTTTGAACATTTTTTATTTTTCTAGAATTTTAAGATTTTTTTGGAAGTTTTTGGGTATTTTTAAATTTTAAGGTTTTGGTTTTGAATTTTTTAGTGATTTTTGCACTGACACTAGAATAGAATAAAATAGACCTTAGGAATTTTTTTTGGAATTTTTCAAGGTATTTTAATATTTTTTTGGTATTTTCTAACATAGACAGTAGCTAAAATGCATGTTTTTGATTTTGAATAAATATTAAAATGCAATAAAAATGCAAAGCAAAATTATGGCGTGAAAGTGTGAAGCAACATGAGCTTAAAATGATTTTTGGGGAAATTTTGGGCTTATAGAAATGCATGAAATAAATATAAAAAGAACGCAAAAATAACTAAGCATGGCAGGGGTATATATGCAAATATAAAAAGTCGCTCAGGCGAGATGCCTCCTGCTGGCATCCTACCGCTTCTAAGTGTGATAAAATCAGTATTAAACAAATATGCAGACATATCTCCAAATGCATCACTAGGAGTGGCATACTTAGTACAAACTACCTGCTCAGATTTCTCTTGAGGTTGTTGGGATTCGTCTCGATCTGGGTAGGGATGGTAGCCTTCCCTCTCACTATGTCCCGCATCTCTTGGCGGAACTCATCCATCTCCCGTCGAAAAGTAGCCTGCTGATCTGTGAGAAGGCGGTCTATGTCATCCAAGGCGGGGCTCTCATAGGATGGCCCATGAGAACCCGACGGGTAGCCTCTCTGGTAGTGAGGCTTCTGGGGCTGGTGTTGTGGCTGAGAGGGGTAAGAATGTGGCTGATGCTGCGGTTGATGAGGCTGATCACGCCTCCAATACTGTCCCTGTTGATAGGGACGAGAACCATACTGCAAAGACTGCTGCTGCTGCTGCTGTGGGTACACTGGGGGCTGCTGCTGGTGGTGATCCCTCTGATGGTTGTACTGGCCACCCTATCCTGATGGCTGCTGTTGGGGCTGGGCACCTCCGGCCCCCCAACGGAATCCGGGATGGTCTCATCAGATACCGGGTTGAGGGCGGTCATACCAAATCCCGTTGACATCCATCAAGGGCTCTGAATCGTACTGGGGTGGCGGGAGCACTGCCAGAGGCTGATCCGATTGGTATACCACCATCTGTGTGTCCGTGGATGGTGGTGCCTGGTAGGTAAGCTGCGGCTGCTGGTACGGCTCCGCCTGTACAAGATGGACCTGTCTAGGCTACTGGTGGGAGCTGGAGCGCTGGAACGAGCTGCTGCTGCTGCTGGGATCGCCTCGTGACTGAAGATGGGACTGGGGCGTCGTCTGTGCCTCCTGGAGACACATGAGCCGTGTCTTCATGTCACTCAGAGTCTGTGCCATCTGCTCCATCTGTGTGATGCCCTGGCACTGCTTCTTCTCAATAATCTTCATCCGGTCAAGCTTCTCGCTGATGATCCCCATGTCTGCGGCTGAACTCTCTGCCTGTGCTGCTGCTGCAGACGACTGGATGGACCGGCATCGACCCGTGCTATCCTCTGGTACGACACGGCCCGTGGCTGCTGGGGTCTGCCCTATGTGTACAATCGGGTCTGGGACATCACCATATAGTTCTCGACCATCTCCTCGTAGATGGACCAGACCTGATCGTGATCCTTGGTGAAGTAAGACCCGCCACAAGAAGCGTTCACCAAGCCCTGAAGCTCTGGTGTCAGCCTGCTGAAAAATCTCTGAAGAAGGTTTGGCTTGGAAATGTCGTGGTGCGGGCATCTGTCAGTCAGCTCTCTGAACCTCTCCCATGCCTCGTGAAACTGCTCGTTGGAGAGCATGGAGAAGTTGCTGATCAGGGCTCTAGCGACGTTCGTCTGCCCGAGTAGGTAGTACTTATGCAAGTACTCGGTGCGGAGCTGCTCCCAAGTGTAGACGAACTTCCCCATGTGCTTCAGCCAGGTGGCTGCTCTGTCTGCTAAGGAGAAGGGGAAGGCAATCATCCGGATGGTATCCTGGTCCACCTGATGGTCGTGGATTGTGCTGCAGATCATCAGAAACTCCTTGAGATGGAGATGGGGCTCCTCTATGGCAAGCCCATGGAACCGGGGGAGGAGCTGCAAGGTGTTCGGGGGGAACTTGAAGTCCCCCACGATGGCTGGAAGTACAACCCAGTGATGCATCAGTGTCAATCCGGGGTTGTGTAACTCCCGCACCGATCTCGGTGGATCTGCTCCTGCCACAACTGCGGCAGCTGCTGCTGCAGCATCTGCTACATCCTCGGGTCTCCTCGGCCCATCTCCGGGCTTACGCTGGTCGCGAGCGGCTCTCAACTGCTCCATCTCTCTCCTCATCTCTATCATGAATGCTCCCTGATCCCTCAACTGCTGCTGAACTGTCTCAAGGGAGGCTATCAGGGTGGAGTTGATCGCACCCTGGTCCAGAATGAAATGCTCATGCTGCGGACCTCTGGTGTGATCATCGCTACTGCTGGCCATAGTCTCTGCAAAATCAAAGCATCCAAACTCAGGTGCCAATAAATCATCTGTCTGTCTCTCCTCTGGCACTGGTATCTCAGAACCGAAAGAAGGGGGATCGGGGGGAACAGGGTGGAGTCAAACTCGGGTTCGGAGAGCGGGTCTCGGCTCTCACGAACCAACCTAGATGAGCGGGTAGAAGTGCTGGGAAGCAGTGCAGCCAGAGGCTGCCTAAGAGACCTTCTACCCATCATCTTGATCTCGCGAGTTAGGCGGATGAGATCTGGTAACAACTATGATCACAAGCAAACCCCTGATTCACTAACGCAATGCGAACTGAAGACCGTAAAGGCTTGGTCAATTATCTTGTCAATTTTATTTTGGTGATCAGTCAGGATAGAAGAGCGATTACATGACCTGTTGGGTTACCCGATAATTTCCCAATCGACTGTCTCGTACAGAAAGAGCCGGTAATCAGTCGAGAAGAATATCGGAGTACTCTATCCTTGTGTGCGGGTCACTCTCTCGCGCAAGCAAACCAGACAATGAGGGGGTTGCTCTCCCCAAGACAAATTTTTAGGTGAGCATCTTTTAGGGTCGATAGTGTTAGCAGTCCCAATTTTATGATTTCTCTTTTTAGGTATTTTTTAATAAAAAGAAAATCGCCTAACGAAATTTTCGGTTATCCTGGTTATTAAGTCCAAAACAGGGGGAGAAGACGAAAAAGCCGATGCGCGATGAAATCAATGATGCATGCAGAGTAAGAAATGCGTACCTGACTCCAGCAGTCTACATGCAAAATAATCTGCGTAGAATTGAAAGATAGAAAATAAACTACCTAAATGATGCAGGCGGAAAATCGAGTCCCTAAACAGCAATTTCTACTCGAAAGAACAACTAGTCAACCACCAGCCTCCGATCCAAAAAGTCTGGTCTCGGTCCACCCCTCCTCCTCTCGACAAATCGGGTTCAAGAGCAGCGCTTGGCAGGGCGGGCTGCGGCACGTAGGCTCGAAGGGAGTGAGTTAACTATTTTTATTAATCTTTTATTGTAGATCCAATTATCGAACTATAGGTACAAGCAAATATATTAAGGTGTTTGGATCCTACGAGTTACGTCACAATCAAATAGAAAGTCCTACGGCTAGGGGCTCGAAAAACAGCGAGAAATCAGAAAAGGTAGTAAAGAAAACAAAAACCACGAAAGCCGCGAAGACAACTAAGGGGTCTCCTGAGCACACCGCTGCTAGGTGAAACAGACCCCGCAAGTCTCAAAGTCCAAGAGAGTGTCCTGTCAGTGTATTATTACAATAATTGTTCAAATAAGCTAAAGTAAAGTCTAAACTACTCTAAACTACTCCTCTCTCACTCAGTTGCTTACTTGCGCTCTCATGCGGCTTCATGCAGAAGGGAGTCGCCTCCGATCACCACGGTTGCGTCGGTTCCTCGAGAGTCGTCGCCTCGGTCCTCGGGCCCTCGCAAGAAAACAGAAGAATGTGTCACCAACCAGATAAAATAAATCAAATAAAGGCAGGAAAAGCAAACATGGATATATGTGCAAAAATAGCAAGAAAAATAAACAAGCAAAATCAAACAAAAACAAAAATAAAAGAAAAGAAAATAAAATAAAATAAAATAAAAAGCCACGAAAAGCTGTGGACTCAGAAAGAGTCGCGGAAAGTCGCGAAAAATAAAACAAAATAAGAAGAAAAATAAATGGACTACTAAGCCGTGCTCCCCGGCAACGGCGCCATTCTGATGAGCGTAAAACCCGAGTAACCAAGGTAAATCAGGTATGTCTACAGTCGTTGCAACCTTAGTCGCTCGAGTGCTCAACAAGAAAAAGATCAGAACACCAAATAAAAAGCAAAACACGATAAAAATCAAAGTAGCGGTCTCGCTATTGGATTAACCTGGTATAGCGACCAGGGTCGAACTCAAGGAGCACGGATTGGCCTCACGGCCTACGAAGTAGTCAAGGCAAATTAAAAATAAAGACAAAGGATTTTTGGTGGATTTTGATTATTTATATTTTTTGGGGATTTTTAAATAATAAAGAAAATAGGAAAATAAGTGAAATAAGCAACTTCACACAATTATTTAATCACTCAAAATTAATCCAAAAATTCAAACAAAACTATTTTTATGTTTTTTATATTTTTTATGTTTTTGGTGAATTTTTGGTATTTTTCTGATTTTTAGGGAATTTTATAAAAATGAAAGAAGACTGAAAACCAAAGACACTATCTAGTCAGGCTTCTACAACCATTTAAAAATACTAAATGGTTGTTTCAAGGCCTGGAGGTAATTTTCCTGTAAAGTATGAACAACAAGGAAAAATTAGTAACTGGATTTATTATTTTTGGAGTTTTCATTTATTTATTAGAATTTTTCTAAGTTTTTCAATGTTTTTTAATTTTTATATTTTTTATAAATCCAAAATAACCAAACTTGGTCAGAAAATCAAACACAACAAAATAGACAGAATCTAATTTTTTGTAATTTTTAAAGATGTTTTAATATTTTTTTGTGAATTTTATATCTGGACAGTAAGAAAAATAGGTGTTTTTGAATTTTTAAAAATACTAAAAATGCTAAAAAATATACCAAATTTTTAGCGAAAATTTTACACAGTGGCAAGAGCCGCGTATCCAATTTTCACGAAATTTGGACTTGATTTGATATTTTATTAAAATCAAACAACAAGGCATAGTGCACAGGGACCCAAATGCAAGGAAAATAAATTCTAGGGATTGATTCGTAACAATATAAGAAACTGGGGGTCCCTCGTGCAAAATTTCCAAAATAGCACGCGCAAAGCACGTGTCCTGGGCACAGAGGGACCTATGTGCAATAAAAAATACTTCCCACGACTAAATAGCAACATGTGCTAAAAATCTAGGGAAATTATTGCAATTTCACCAATTAATTTAGCACATGTCTCAATAAACTACTCACAGGGGCATGGATGCAAATAATGAAAACTATATTTCATTCGAGAACACCTTAAAACATCAATTCTAATGTTGCAAATGCACCACACACATCACGTGACGATGCACGTGTTCCACATGAACAGGGGTACAAATGCGAATAAAATAAGCACGAGCTCCTAAGCGTAATTGTTCCAAACTAAAATAAACTACGAAAAGTATTTACAAGACTAAATGCTAAAAATGAAAAGACAGAGGGCCTAAGGGTAAATTACCCTTTTATTTAAGTGGAGGGCTGGATAGACGTCGCGTGACGAATCTGACGGTGCTGGTGCGGGGTGCCTCTTCGTATCAGTGGACGGTCCGGATTTAATCTGGCACTCCAGGGTCGAATGGACGGTAGAGGAAGGACCTGGAGGAACTCCTCGCTGGCGAACTTCGCCGGAGGAATGTAGGCGCGCCGGACCTCCGCGGGAGCTGCTGAAGATCGGGACGTCGGAGCCTCCCGCATCTGAAGAGCTCCTCTGATGGCGCAACGGTGCTCCGGAGAGCCCAGGAGACACCGACAGAGCTGAAGCTCCTGTGCTGGAGGATGAGGACCTCAGATGGTCCTCCTCTGACCTGCAAAATGGCACGAAGAGCAAGCTCGATCGAAGGCAAAATGCCTCGACCCTGTAAGGAGCGGAGTGGGTGGACGGTGCGTCGATATGGGCGAGCTCTAGCGAAGCGACGGCAGAGAATCTCGAATCCCAGTTCCTGTGCGAACTGGGGTGAACGGATGGGCGGAGAATGTGCGGAGGAGTGAGGCGAAGGTGATGGTGTCGTCCGATGATCGAAAGGGGGTCGGAGGCGGTCGGAATCGACGGTCGACGGTGAAGGTGCGATTTGGGGGTAAATGGAAATTGATGAAAGAGAGAAGGAACTAGGGCTACCTAATGGTCGATGTCGACTGGGAACGAGCTGACGGAGCTCTGGGTCCTAGCCTCGAGGGCCATCGATGCTCGAGGCTCGAGCACCACGCTGGTGGCGGCGCACGGCGGCGCAAGGCTACCGGATCGATGGTCGGGCCTCCTCCTCCTCGTTGCAACACCGCCAATCGCATGTTGTAACTCAGGCAATGATGGTGGAGCTCCTGGGATGGAAAGAGAGAAACCAAATATGAGTGAAATCCGCGGCGGAGCTCATGTCTTATACGGCTAGGGGTCCGGCTAAGAGAGGGTCGGGCGAGGAAATCGGAGCGCGGATCTCAAGAATCCACCCTGGGCGTGGATCGCGGATGCACCAGGAAGAAATAGGACATGGGGTTAAGGGTTTTGATGATCAGGTCATGACACAATAAATCAGAGAAGTCAGGTCAGGTGTGCATGATCCGCGGGTTGTGGTCCAAGGGGGGAGTTGACCGGGGGGGTCAACATCCCCCGTGGACCAATCAGGGATGGCCATGTCATAAAGATTTAGAAATTCAAATTAAAATAGCAATTGGATGATGTATTCAAAACTCAAAACATGAAAAATGTTTCTTTTATTTTAAACTATTTTTTTGTGATTTTTAATTATTTTTTTGAAATAAAAAATAAAGTATGTACAATATAGTATAATATACATAGGTATATACAATATAGATTTTTAATTTTTGATTTTTAATTAATTATTTTTGTGCATTTTCATCCCAAATTTATATTTTATTTATTTATAGCATAAATTTTGGAATATTTTGGTATTTTTATTTTATTTTTATTATTTATTTACAAGGTGTAAATAAATAAATTTATTTATATACATATATAGTATATATACAATGTGGGCGTTGATTTTTATTTTTCTTTCTTTTTATTTTATTTTTATTTTTATGATTTTTATTTTATTTATTTACATTATAAAGTCTAGAATATGTACAATTTTTATTAGATTTTTAATTATTTGTTTATAGGTATAAATAAATATATGTATGGTCTTATGTACATGATGAATATATACAAGAGAGGGTATTTTTATTTTCTTTTTAATTTTGCTTATTTTTATTTTAATTTAATATTTATAAAAATATACAAATAAATATGACCCATTTTTATTTTTATTTTTAGAGGAAAATATTTATTTTTATTTAATTACAGGTATATGTACACATGAGCTTCCTTATCTCTCTCTACTTGGGTTTTTATGCGGTCAGGCCCATGCTGAGCCCCCCTTGGGATTAGGTCGCTCAATATTTATTCTAAATATCTTCCTCTTTTTCTTTTGTTTCTTTATTCTTTTATTTTTACACAAAAACATGCTAATTATTTATTTTTACACAATGCATGCTTTTTGCTAATTATTGATATTTACAGATATCTACATGTATTTGCAAAGGTTTTTGTAGCTAAAATATAAGAATGAAGAGTGATGAATGGGTATTCATCACCCCCTATACTTAATTTTGCTAGTCCCTTAGCAAACACTTATTTGAAAAAGAAGTGAAAAAGAAAAAAGAAAAAGAAAAGGAGGAGAATATGCATGGATCAAGGTTGATTATTAAACTTGCCCTCATTAAATTGAAATATGGAGCTCGAACAGATCTTTGGATTATTAAAGTGTCGGAACCTTATTTGGACTTAAGTTTAAAACTCAACAGCCTCTAAGTTCCACCAATCTATAATCAAGACTCCTCAACAATCCAGATCAGAACAAGTCTACAAACACAAACCCTGAAGACCATGAATCTTTCCTTGTACTGTGAATGTGAAGTATAAGCTCTCCATCTCAGAAGTGGCAACTTGACAACCCTCCCAACAAGGTAACTCTATGACCCTAGTCTGGCCACTCTTTCCTCGAGGAACGGGGTATTCCCTTCTAAGTTCAAGTTCAACCGGCTCAAGAAGAGGGGGAAGAAGAGAATGGACCATGGCCAATGTAGCCATGTATCCTTGGGAGCTCAACCAGTGTAGCTAAGTCTCCCTGCTGCAAGCTACATAAGGTGGAATCCATGAGTTTCAAGCTTTGCTTATTTGCACTATATACATACTCCGGTGGGATTATCATTTTCTATCAGACCCACCACTTTTTTGGAGTTATTTTCTTTTTGCATTTTTTTTCAAGTGCATCTATACAACATATACATGTGCAGCATATATACATAAGGAGTTTTTCCTCTTGAGCCAGTAGACTATCCCTCTTTTGAAGCATTATTGCAACCCACGACTCTTGTCGTTAGACCTCATGGCAACCAAACCAAGTTGAGACGCACTTCCTTCACTAAAAGAAGAAGAGAGGTTCCGCCTAGAAGTACTACCCTCATATGCTACCCCAAGTCAAGGAAGACTGCCTCCTCACCACCTCATCCGTAGAGAGCTCGGTGCAAAGTGCGGTGTCCAAGTAAAGCCATTGTCTATATGAGTCATGTGTGTGTTGTTAAGTGCTCTACTTAGGCTCATTGAGATGACATGTGACCATAGCCTAGTGGACTTAAAGAATTAAGTCACCCTGGACCTGAAAAGCCTTAACCCTAAGCCCTATAAGGTTCCTCTTATAAATTAGGTGGATTAAGATCTTAATCAAGCTCCATTTCCCAATTTAATTCCAGGCTAGTTTAAATGTCAACTATAATCCAGGAAAAACTATATACATATATACAAGGATGCTATTTACACAATATTTACAAACATGCAAAAATTTTTGAAAACTTTTTTGAAATCATGAATGGATGAATGCATGAATGCAAGTTTTGCTAAGTATTTATACAAATTTACACAAGATTTTTGCAAACTTCTGATTTTTAAAACATTTTGGAAAAATTTTGTACTATATACATAATTTTGATATGAAAATATTTACACAAACTTTACACAAAAAGTTTTTGAAAACATTTTTACAAAAATAATTTTGTACAATAGCTATGTATGTGCAAATAAAAGAATGATTATTTACAGGAAAAATTTTAATTTTTATGGATTTTATGGTTTTTAGCCATTTTTATTTATTTACACACTCACACAAAGAACGAGCTATGGCAAAAATATATATGCAATATATACACATTCCCTATACTTAGCTCGAACGATGTCCTCAGAGTCAAGAGCGATGAAGAAGACATAACTCGTGCTTAGTATAGGGACGTGAAAAGGAAGGCTATATACAAAGACGAATGAATGAATAGAAATCAAGGGGATCTCGGCTTTCCCCCTATACTTAGGATCAAATAATCCTAAGTATAACAGGTTGTACACAAAGGGAAAATCGAGTGAGGAATGTACAGGGTCTACCCCCCCCCCCCCTATACTTAGGGTAAAATATCCCTAAGTATAGGCAGCAAAAACAAGGGTGAGATGAATCAAAAGAAATACTCAAAAGTCCTACATCCCCCCTATACTTAGGGTAAAGTACACCCTAAGTATAGCATAATCAAAAGATGAAGAAAGGGATGTGGGACTAAAGAATGTAATGATATGGACATCTGGATCTATACTGGTCGGGAGAACAGTGATAATCAGGCGTGAGATGCAATAGATGTGAGTCAGAAGACCACATCTCACGCAAAATGAATAGGGGCAACATCAACAACCCGCGCTCATGATCTAGAAATGGCTTGAGCGGCTGGCCGTTCACTCAAAAGGTACTCTCAGAAGACAACTCAGATATATCAATACTCCCATTGTCATGTACCTATCTTACAAGATAAGGTCCCTTCCATTTGCGTTGTAGCTTCCCTGGAAATAGATGAAGCCTAGCATCAAACAGTCATACTCTCTGTCCAGTCTCAAAATGCTTGTGGCTGATATGAGAATCATACCACTCCTTCACTCTCTCATTGTATTGTAGGCTATTTGAGAAGGCAGTATCTCTAAGATCCTCCAAGGCTGCTAACTCTGCCCTCCTCTGGTCTCCTACACTATCTGAATCCAAAAGAATATCTGTAACTGCCCAAAGTGACATGTGCCTCAGCTCAACTGGTAAATGGCACGGCTTGCCATATACAAGGCGAAAGGGAGATGTGCCTAAAGGTGTCTTGAAAGACGTCCTATATGCCCACAAGATCGAGTCCAAAAGCTGTGACCAATCCTTTCGGTCGGGGAGGACGACTTTCTGCAAAATAATCTTGATCTCCCTGTTCGACACTTCGGCTAGACCATTCGTCTGTGGATGGTATGGAGTGGCAACTCGATGGTCTATGCCGAAATCTCTAGCAAGGGCTTTCACTTGGTCGTTGATGAAATGAGACCCCCCATCAGAAATCAACACTCGAGGTACCCCGAACCGTGTAATGATGTGCTTCCTCAAAAATCTGCAAACTGTCCTGGCATCAACGGTTCGGGCGGGGATGTCCTCAACCCAATGACTCACATAATCAACAGCTAACAGAATGTACTCAAATCCCTGACTCTTAGGGAATGGACCCATGAAATCGATGCCCCATGCGTCAAAAACCTCACAGAAGTGAATGGGCTGCATCAGCATCATATCACGCTGTCCACAAGTGCCCATCCTCTGACAGTCAGTGCACCTCTTCACGAACTCATCAGAGTCCTTGAAGAGGGTAGGCCACCACATGCTGGATTGGAGCACTTTCTGTGTCGTTCTCCTCTCAGAGTGATGTCCTCCTGCCTCAAGCTTGTAGCAGTAAGTGAGGATGCTATGGTGCTCCTCCTGAGGGATGCACCTACGCCAGACGCTATCCCCTCCTTCGTGATAAAGGATGGGATCCTCCTAGTGGTAAGACTTGGCCTTCGCGAGGAAAGTCTCAAGTCTCTGCCTGGGCAAATCTTGTGGAACTTTCTTAACAACAAGAAAGTTCACAATATCGGCATACCACGGGAGAGAGGCGAAGCAAGGATCTCCTCATCTGGGAAGGTCTCACAAATAGGGTCAATCTTCTCAGAATCCTCAAGATGCTCTAATCGGGAGAGATGATACGCCACCACATTCTTGACTCCAGGCTTGTCCTTAATCTCAATGTCGAACTCCTAGAGTAGAAGGATCCATCTAGTCAGTCTGGCCTTAGCATCCTTCTTTGCCATGAGGTACCTGATGGCGGTATGATCAGTAAACAGGGTCACTCTAGATCCAATAATGTACGATCTGAACTTATCTAGGACGAAGACTACGGCTAGCATCTCCTTCTCTGTGACTGTGTAGTTCTGCTGCGCGGAATCCAATGTGCGGCTGGCGTAGTGGATAGCAAATGGAACTCCATCCCTCCTCTGTCCCAGCACGGCCCCCACGGCAAAATCGGAGGCATCCGTCGTGATCTCGAATGGGAGAGACCAATCAGGTGGTTGGAGAACAGGAGCCTCGACAACACATCACTTGAGAGTCTCAAACGACGAAAGACACTTGTCATCGACAAGGAACTCGGTGTCTTTCGTCAGCAGGTCAGTCAACGGTCGGGCGATCCTACTGAAATCCTAAATGAATCGTCGGTAGAAACCGACGTGCCTCAGGAAAGACCGTAACTATCGCAAATTGGACGGCGGTGCGAGTTTTCTAATGGCATCTACCTTGGCCGGATCAACCTCCATGCCCCTGTTGGAGATGATATGGCCAAGCACCGTCCCTTGAGTCACCATGAAGTGACTCTTCTCCCAAGACAGCACAAGGTGGACCTCTATACATCGTTGAAGGACTCGGTCTAGGCAGTCAAGACATGAATCGAATCTGTCGCCGTAAATCGAGAAATCATCCATGAAGACCTCCAAGTACTCCTCTACCATGTCCGAAAAGATCGACAGCATGCATCTCTGAAAAGTCACAGGGGCATTGCATAGCCCAAATGGCATGCGTCGGAAGGTGTATGTGCCGAAGGTACAGGTAAAGGTAGTCTTGTCCTGGTCCTAGGGAGCGATGGCCACCTGGTTGTAGCTCGAGTACCCATCCAGAAAATAATAGTGGCTCTTCCCTGCCAATCTCTCGATGATCTGATCTATAAAGGGCAGGGGGAAATGATCCTTCTTGGTGGCCTGGTTGAATGTCCTGTAATCAACGCAGACCTGCCAAGAAGTGGGTACCCATGTAGCAATCTCCTCTCCAGACTCGCTGACTACTGTAGTGATGCCCGTCTTCTTGGGCACCACATGCAAAGGGTTGACCCACTTGGAGTCGGAGATGGGGTAGATAAAATCGACGCTCCACCATTTCGAAATCTCCTTCATGACAACCTCTCTCAGATTTGGGTTCAACCGCCGCTGGAACTCATGCGACGGCTTTGCCTCATCCTCGAGATAGATATGGTGGGAGCACAGGGCCGAACTTATCCCCTGGAGATCTGCTACGCTCCATCCTATCGCCTTGCGGTTCTTTTCAAGAACCCCCATCAAACGAGATTCTTGTTCTCCAGTCAAATCGGCGGAGATTATGACTAGGTACATCTCATGCTCAACTGCAAGGAACCTATACTTCAGCGATGCAGGAAGTGGCTTCAGCTCTGGACAACTAGGTGCTGGTGGATCTGGCCTCTGCAAAGTCTGCGTGAACGCTGCCAAATCTACATGGGAGAACTGAAACTCTCTGTCACTCTCAGAAACTGGAGAAGGCTACCCTGATGGACTGTCTCTGCTCTGCATGGCATCTACCTCCTCCCTAGCTGCAGGCTCAGTGGAAGTCAGGTCTGGCATGTAATCATCACAATCTGCCCAGTCAGAATCTGACTCCGAGGGATCTGTATCGTCCAAGGTGGCATCAGTACCACCATCATCACAAAAATCTGTCTCACGATCGAGAACTGGTTCTGCTGCCTCTAAAGTATCCTAGACCAGGAATGTGCTCTCCAAGCTCTCCTCTGCTGGCGTCTTTGTATCAGCAGACTCTGAAAGTGAGAGGATGGCCTGTGCTGCTGGGTCTGCCCAAACTGCCTCATCGTCTGTGATCACAAAGTCACAGTCCTGGTGGATGTCTGGCCCTGCATCTGTCAGCTGCTCTATGTCTGAAGTCGTCTCTGAGCATGCTCTGTCTCTGGCTCTGCTGTCCTCGACCGTCTCTATTTGTACACTTTCGTCCTCAACGCGAAAGTATACCTTCTCGCTATCATGGTCGATCACTGCCTTGGCTGTGGCCAAGAACGGGCGATCGAGAATGATGGGGGTATCGGTCACTGAGTCAGAGATCTCCATGTCCAACACTACGAAGTCCACGGGGAATTGCAGGCCCTGAATCGTGACGACAACGTCCCTCAGCAACCCCTTCGGCCTCTTGACAGATCGATCAGCAAACTGAAGGATTGTCCTGTTCTGTCGAAGAGTGCCCAACTCGAAGCAGTCGAGAAGGGCTGTCGGAAGTAGGTTGATCGATGATCCGTTGTTTAATAGAGTACGGTCGAACCTCTGCTCTCTGATGTGGCATCTGACATATGGGGCTCCTGAATCTGGCCTCTTGGCCGGCAGACGGTTCTGGATCGCGAAACAAGTGGCTTTGGTCAGCACATGAATCTCTGAGTGGTGGTTCCTCCTCTTCCTCCTAACTGTAGTCCTGTCTCTAAGGGAATGCTAAAGAAGAGGGATGTGCTGCAAAACCTCCTGAAGAGTCAGCTATATGTAAAACTGATCTATCATCTTCTGGCTGAACTCTTCCTGTTGCCTCTTTTTTGGATTTTCATTTTTCTTCCCCTTCCCCATCTGAAGGACTCTAGGGAAGGGGATCACAGGGTCCTTCTCAGATGAAGGACTAGGAACGGGTCTGAGCTGCTCGACGGCAGGATCCACACATACATCATGCACCACAGTGGGACCAGAAGAAAACAAACCCTTTCCTTTATTTCCAGAAATGTTCCGAGATACATCAGCTAAAGGAAAAACAACAGGACTCTCAGAAGTAACATTGGTGGTATCAGCACCACCATCGGCTGGAAGACTCGCAGCCTCAGTACCGCGCTCTGGCTCGGCAAAATGGGTGGTTTCAGTACCACCTCCTCCAACTGGTGAAATGGCAGCCTCAGTACCACCGGTGGGATCAGCATCCGTGGTGGCATCAGTACCACCGTCATCATCTCTAGCAGCCTCAGTACCTCTCTCCTCCTCGTCGGGTGCTCTGGATGTATCCTCGGGATGTCTCTCAAACGAGGCACCGCCTGCTAGCATCCTACCGCTCCTAAGTGTGATAAAATCAGTATCAAATAAATATGCAGACATATCTCCAAATGCATCACTAAGAGTGGCATACTCAGTACAAACTACCTGCTCAGATTTCCTCTTGAGGTTGTTGGGATTCGGCTCGATCTGGGCAGGGATGGCGGCCTTCCCTCTCACTATGTCTCGCATCTCCTGGCGGAACTCATCCATCTCCCGTCGAAAAGTACTCTGCTGATCTATGAAAAGGCGGGCTATGTCATCCAAGGCGGGGCTCTCATAGGATGGCCCATGAGAACCCAACGGGTAGCCTCTCTGGTAGTGAGGATGCTGGGGCTAGTGCTGTGGCTGAGAGGGGTAAGAATGTGGTTGATGTTGCGGCTGATGAGGCTGATCATGCCTCCAAGACTGTCCCTGCTGATAGGGACGAGGACCATACTGCGAAGACTGCTGCTGCTGCTGCTGTGGGTACACTGGGGGCTACTGCTGCTGGTGATCCCTCTGATGGTTGTACTGGCCACCCTGTCCTGATGGCTACTGTTGGGGCTGGGCACCTCCGGCCCCCCAACGGAATTCGGGATGGTCTCGTCCAATACCGGGCTGAGGGCAGTCATACCAAATCCCGTTGACATCCATCAACGGCTCTGAATCGTACTGGGGTGGCGGGAGCACTGCTAGAGGCTGATCCGATTGGTATACCACCATCTGTGTGTCCGTGGATGGTGGTGCCTGGTAGCTAAGCTGCGGCTGCTATTACGGCTCCGCCTATACAAGATGGACCTGTCTAGGCTGCTGGTGGGAGCTGGAGTACTGGGACGAGCTGCTGCTGCTGGGATCGCCTCGTGACTGAAGAAGGGGCTGGGGCGCCGTCTGTGCCTCCTGGAGACACATGAGCTGTGTCTTCATGTCACTCAGAGTCTGTGCCATCTGCTCCATCTGCGTGATGCCTTGGCACTGCTTCTTCTCAATAATCTCCATCCGATCCAGCTTCTCGCTGATGATCCTCATGTCTGCGGCTGAACTCTCTGCTTGTGCTGTTGCCGCAAACGAACTGGATGGACCTGCGTCGACCCGTGCTATCCTCTGGTACTGCATGGTCTGTGGCTGCTAGGGTCTTCCCTGTGTATATAATCAGGTCTGGGACATCACCATATAGTTCTCGGCCATCTCCTCGTAGATGGCCCAGACCTGATCGTGATCCTTGGCGAAGTAAGACCCGCCACAAGAAGCATTCACCAAGCCCTGAAGCTCTATTGTCAGCCCGCTGAAAAAGCTCTGAACAAGGTTCGGCTTGGAAATGTCGTGGTGCGGGCATCTGTCAGTCAGCTCTCGGAACCTCTCCCATGCTCGTGAAACTGCTCGTTGGGGAGCATGGAGAAGTTGCTGATCAGGGCTCTAGCGGCGTTAGTCCGCCCGAGTGGGTAGTACTTATGCAAGTACTCGGTGCGGAGCTGCTCCCAAGTGTAGACAAACTTACCCAAGTGCTTCAGCCAGGTGGCTGCTCTGTCTGCTAAGGAGAAGGGGAAGGCAATCATCCGGATGGTATCCTGGTCCACCAGACGGTCGTGGACTGTACTGCAGATCATCAGAAACTCCTGGAGATGGAGATGGGGCTCCTCTGTGGCGAGCCCATGGAACCGGGGGAGGAGCTGCAAGGTGTTCGGGGGGAACTTGAAGTCCCCCACGATGGCTGGAAGTACAACCCAGTGATGCATCAGTGTCGATCCGGGGTTGTGTAACTCCCGCATCGGTCTCGGTGGATCTGATCCTGTCGCAACTGCGGCGACTGCTGCGACGGCGGCTGCTACATCCTCGGGTCTCCTCGGCCCATCTCCGGGCTTGCGCTGGTCGCGAGCGGCTCTCAACTGCTCCATCTCTCTCCTCATCTCTATCATGAATGCTCCCTGATCCCTCAACTGCTGCTGAACTGTCTCGAGGGAGGCTATTAGGGTGGAGTTGATCGCATCCTGGTCCAGAATGAAATGCTCATGCTGCGGACCTCTGGTGTGATCATCGCTACTGTCAGCCATAGTCTCTGCAAAATCAAAGCATCCAAACTCAGGTGCCGATAAATCATCTGTCTGTCTCTCCTCTGGCACTGGTATCTCAGAACCGAAAGAAGGGGGATCGGGGGGAACAGGGTGGAGTCGAACTCGGGTTCGGAGAGCGGGTCTCGGCTCTCGTAAACCAACCAAAATGAGCGGGTAGAAGTGCTGGGAAGCGGTGCAGCCAGAGGCTGCCTAAGAGACCTTCTACCCATCATCTTGATCTGGCGAGTTAGGCGGATGAGATCTGGTAACAACTATGATTACGAGAAAACCCCCGATTTACCAACGCAACGCGAGCTGAAGACCGTAAAGGCTCGGTCAATTATCTTGTCAATTTTATTTTGGTGATCAGTCAGGATAGCAGAGCGATTACATGACATGTTGGGTTACCCGATATTTTCCCAACCGATTGTCCCGTACAGATAGAGCCGATAATCAATCGAGAAGAATATCGGAGGGCTCTATCCTAGTGTGCGGGTCACTCTCTCGCGCAAGCAAACCATACAATGAGGGGGTTGCTTTCCCCAAGACAAATTTTTAGGTGAGCATCTTTTAGGGTCGATAAGGTTAGCAGTCCCAATTTTATGATTTCTCTTTTTAGGTATTTTTTAATAAAAAGAAAATCGCCTAACGAATTTTTCGGTTCTCCTGGTTATTAAGTCCAAAACAGGGGGAGAAGATGAAAAAGCCGATGCGCGATGAAATCAATGATGCATGCAGAGTAAGAAATGTGTACCTGACTCTAGCAGTCTACATGCAAAATGATCTGCGCAGAACTGAAAGACAGAAAATAAACTACCTAAATGGTGCAGGCGGAAAACCGAGTCCCTAAACAACAATTTCTACTTGAAAAAACAACTAGTCAACCACCAGCCTCCGATCCAAAAAGTCCGGTCTCGGTCCACCCCTCCTCCTCCCGACAAATCGGGTTCAGGAGCAGCGCTTGGCAGGGCGAGCTGCAGCACGTAGGCTCGAAGGGAGTGAATTAACTATTTTTATTAATCTTTTATTGTAGGTCCAATTACCGAACTATAGGCACAAGCAAATATATTAAGGTGTTTGGATCCTATGAGTTACGTCACAATCAAATAGAAAGTCCTACGGCTAGGGGCTCGAAAAACGTGAGAAACCAGAAAAGGCAGTAAACAAAACAAAAACCACGAAAAGCCGCGAAGACAACTAAGGGGTCCCTGGAGCACACCGGTGCTCGGCGAAATAGACCACGCAAGTCTCAAAGTCCAAGAGAGTGTCATGTCCATGTATTATTACAATAATTGTTCAAATGAGCTAAAGTAAAGTCTAAACTACTCTAAATTACTCCTCTCTCACTCAGCTGCTTCCTCGCGCTCTCCTACAGCTTCGTGCAGAAGGGAGCTGCCTTCGATCACCGCGGTTGCGTCGGTTCCTCGAGAGTCGCCGCCTCGATCCTCGGGCCCTCGCAAGAAAACAGAAGAATGTGTCACCAACCAGATAAAATAAATCAAATAAAGGCAGGAAAAGCAAACAGGGATATATGTGCAAAAATAGCAAGAAAAATAAACAAGCAAAATCAAACAAAAACAAAAATAAAAGAAAATGAAATAAAATAAAATGAAATGAAATAAAAGAAAAATAAAAAGCCGTGAAAAGCCGCGGTCTCAGAAAGAGCCGCGGAAAGCCACGAAAAAGAAAACAAAATAAAAGAAAAAATAAATGGACTACTAAGTCGTGCTCCCCGGCAACGGCGCCATTCTGATGAGCGTAAAACCCGAGTAACCAAGGTAAATCAGGTATGTCTGCGGTCGTTGTGACCTTAGTCGCTCGAGTGCTCAACAAGAAAAAGATCAAACCACCGAATAAAAAGTAAAACACGATAAAAATCAAAGTAGCGGTCTCATTATTGGATTAACCAGGTATAGCGACCAGGGTCGAACTCAAGGAGCACGGATTGGCCTCGCAACCTAGGAAGTAGTCAAGGCAAATGAAAAATAAAGACAAAGGATTTTTGGTGGATTTTGATTATTTATATTTTTTGGGATTTTTAAATAATAAAGAAAATAGGAAAACAAGTGAAACAAGCAACTTCACACAATTATTTAATCAGTCAAAATTAATCCAAAAATTCAAACAAAAATATTTTTATGTTTTTTATATTTTTTATGTTTTTGGTGAATTTTTAGTATTTTTCTGATTTTTAGGGAATTTTATAAAAATGATAGAAGACTGAAAACCAAAGACATTATCCAGTCAGGCTTCTACAACCATTTAAAAATACTAAATGGTTGTTTCAAGGCCTGGAGTAATTTTCCTGTAAAGTATGAACAACAAGGAAAATTAGGAACTGGATTTATTATTTTTGGAGTTTTCAATTATTTATTAGAATTTTTCTAAGTTTTTCAATGTTTTTCAATTTTTATATTTTTTTATAAATCCAAAAATGACCAAACTTGGTCAGAAAATCAAACACAACAAAATAGACAGAATCTAATTTTTTGTAATTTTTAAAGATGTTTTAATATTTTTTTGTGAATTTTATATTTAGATAGTAAGAAAAATGGGTGTTTTTAAATTTTTAAAAATACTAAAAATGCTAAAAAATGTACCGAATTTTTAGCGAAAATTTTACACGGTAGCAGGAGCCATGTATCTAATTTTCACAAAATTTGGACTTGATTTGATATTTTATTAAAATCAAACAAGGCACAGTGCACAGGGACCCAAATGCAAGGAAAATAAATTCCAGGGACTGATTCGTAACAAATATAAGAAATTGGGGGTCCCTCGTGCAAAATTTCCAAAATAGCACGCGCAAAGCACGCGTCCTGGGAACGGAGGGACCTATGTGCAATAAAAAATACTTCCGAGGACTAAATAGCAACAGGTGCTAAAAATCTAGGGAAGATATTGCAATTTCACCAATTAATTCAGCACATGTCTCAATAAACTACTCACAGGGGCATGGATGCAAATAATAAAAACTATATTTCATTCTAGAATGCCTAAAAACATCAGTCCTAATGTTGCAAATACACCACACACATCACGTGACGATGCACGTGTTCCACATAAACAGGGGTACAAATGCAAATAAAACAAGCACGAGGTCCTAAGCGCAATTGTTCCAAACTAAAATAAACTACGAAAAGTATTTACAAGACTAAATGCTAAAAATGAAAAGACAGAGGGCCTAAGGGTAAATTACCCTTTTATTTAAGTGGAGGGCCGGATAGACGCCGCGTGGCGAATCTGACGGTGCGGGTGTGGGGCGCCTCTTAGTATCAGTGGACGGTCCGGATTTAATCTGGCACTCCAGGGTCGAATGGACGGCAGAGGAAGGACCTGGAGGAACTCCTCGCCGGCGAACTTCACCGGAGGAATGTAGGCACGCCGGACCTCCGCGGGAGCTGCAGAAGATCGGGAAAGATACGCCGGAGCCTCCTGCGTCTGAAGAGCTCCTTTGATGGTGCAACGGAGCTCCAGAGAGCCCAGGCGACACCGGCGGAGCTGAAGCTCCTGTGCTGGAGGATGAGGACCTCAGATGGTCCTCCTCTGACCTGCAAAATGGCACAAAGAGCAAGCTGGGTCGAGGGCAAAATGCCTCGACCCTGTAAGGAGCAGAGTGGGTGGACGGTGCGTCGATATGGGCGAGCTCCGGCGAAGCGACGGTGGAAAAGCTCGAATCCTAGTTCATGTGCAAACTGGGGTGAACGGATGGGCGGAGAATGTGCAGAGGAGTGAGGCGAAGGTGATGGTGTCGTCCGATGATCGAAAGGGGTCGGAGGCAGTCGGAATCGACGGTCGACGGTGAAGGTGCGATTTGGGGGTAAATGGAAATTAGTGAAAGAGAGAAGGAACTAGGGCTACCTGATGGTCGATGTCGACTGGGAACGAGCTGACAGAGCTCTGGGTCCTAGCCTCGAGGGCCGTCGATGCCCGAGGATCGAGCACCACGCTCGTGGCAGCGTACGGCGGCGCAAGGCTACCGGATCGATGGTCGGGCCTCCTCCTCCTCGATGCGACACCGCCAATCGCTTGTTGTCACTCAGGCGATGATGGTGGAGCTCCTGGGATGGAAAGAGAGGAACTAAAGATGAGTTAAAGCCATGGCGGAGCTCAGGTCTTATACGGCTAGGGATCCGGCTAAGAGAGGGTCGGGCGAGGAAATCGGAGCGCGGATCCCAAGAATCCACCCCGGGCGTGGATCACGAATGCACCAGGAAGAAATAGGACCCGGGGTTAAGGGTTTTGATGATCGGGTCATGACGCAATAAATCAAAGAAGTCGAGTCGGGCGTGCATGATCCGCGGGTTGTGGTCCAAGGGGAGGAGTTGATCGGGGGGGTCAACATCCCCCAGGGACCAATCAGGGATGGCCATGTCATAAAGATTTAGAAATTCAAATTAAAATAGCAATTGGCCGAATTATTCAAAACTCAAAACATGAAAAATGTTTCTTTTATTTTAAACTAATTTTTTGTGATTTTTAATTATTTTTTTGAAATAAAAAATAAAGTATGTACAATATAGTATAATATACATAGGTAAATACAATATAGATTTTAAATTTTTTATTTTTAATTAATTATTTTTATGTATTTTATCCCAATTTTATATTTTATTTATTTATAGCATAAAATTTGGAATATTTTGGTATTTTTATTTTATTTTTATTATTTATTTACAAGGTGTAAATAAATAAATTTATTTATATACATATATGGTATATATACAAAGTGGGTGTTGATTTTTATTTTTCTTTCTTTTTATTTTATTTTTATTTTTATGATTTTTATTTTATTTATTTACATTATAAAGTTTAGAATATGTACAATTTTTATTAGATTTTTTATTATTTATTTATAGGGATAAATAAATATATGTGGTCTTATGTACATGATGAATATATACAAGAGCGAGTATTTTTATTTTCTTTTTTATTTTGTTTATTTTTATTTTAATTTAATATTGACAAATATATACAAATAAATACAACCCATTTTTATTTTTATTTTTAGAGGAAAATATTTTTTATTTAATTATAGGTATATGTACACATGAGCTTCCTTATCTCTCTCTACTTGGGTTTTTATGCGGTCAGGCCAATGCTGAGCCCTCCCTTGGGATTAGGTCGCTCAATATTTATTCTAAATATCTCCCTCTTTTTCTTTTGTTTCTTTATTCTTTTAATTTTACACAAAATCATGCTATTTATTTATTTTTACACAATGCGTGCTTTTTGCTAATTATTGATATTTACAGATTCCACATGTATTTGCAAAGGTTTTTGTAGCTAAAATATAAGAATAAAGAGTGATGAATGGGTATTCATCAGTCGCTAAGCAAATATTTCTAATATCATCAGATCGGTCACATGCCTCAGAGTCAGCTAGAATCGGTGAAGGTGCATCAGGTGCAGGTCTCTAGTCAACTGTGGGTGCGGTTATCAACACTTTGCTCTCGTCAGCAGGACGGAAGCAAATCTCTCCTAATCCATAGTCAATAATGACCCTCGCAGAGGCGAGGAATGGTCGTCCCAGGATGATTGGAGACGGCTCCCCTGTAGAGGCCTCCATGGGCAATACGACAAAATCAACATGATAGCTCGTGCCCTGAATAGAAATGACGGTGTTTTCAAGGATACCCTTCGGCCTCTTGATAGATCCATCAGCAAATTGAATGATAATCCTGGTTTTCTTGAGAGTCCCTAAGTGAAGAGATTGTACCATCGAGAAGGATAGTATGCTAATCGAAGCACCGTCGTTGAGGAGAGTGTGATCACATGTATGGTCAGAGATGGTGCACGTGATGAAAGGAGTAGATGTGTTCTTCTTTCTGGGAATGGGACGGTGTGTGATGGCGTGGGCAGTGGCCATGGTCAGAATGTGACGCTCAGATCTGCTCCTCCGCTTTCTCTTCTTGGGAAGAGGAGCAGATAAATTGGTCATGGCATGCTGAAGTGGGGTACGGATGATCTCATGAATAGTGGACACCACTTCGGGTTCAGTCAACATTTTTTTGAATTTTTGGACCTCCTCCATACAAGGGAGGAAGTCAGAATCAGCATGTACACGAGGCGTGCCAAGAGCAGTCTGTACAGCGGCATCCTCAGGATCAAAGGTGGGACTGGATGTGAATGGGTGTGTGGTCAAAGGTTCTGGCAAGTGGTACCTCTCCTCATGGTCTGGATCAACCAAGTGTCTCCCGAAATCTTTTTGTGTTTTTTACATTTTTCTCATTTTTTTGTATTTTTGGCGATTGCAAGCTCACATGATCACCCACAAGTGAAGTCGTATCCCCAACGAAAGGAGCATTAAACTGATTCTTCCTCAAGAAAGCAAGATCATCATTCATCAAATCAATGCGCTTTGTCATCCGATTCAAGATATCACTCATGAAGATAGAGGGAGGTGACTCCATCAAGTCAGACTCGGGTGGATGTGAAGGTGGAGGTGTAGAAGTCCGAGGTCTAATACAGTGGCTGAGGCGGGTATGTACAAAAATAAGAAAAAGTAGGAGGAGGATCCTCTTGGTAAAAGGGAGGTGGATCGGCTGGAGTGAACGAGGGATCCGCAAAGTCCGGATAATAAGCACTTCAGGGGTCCATCTCAAAATCAAAAGGAAATGATTCGGGGGAGCACGCCGGTCAAGTCAAGAGAGTGAAGAAGAAGGCGCAAGTGTGTAGAAGTGATCTAGGACACCACAAAACAATCACAAGCAAAAAATGAAAATAATGCAAACTCTCAATTCACCTACTCAACTCGGTAGAGACCGAAGAGTCGGCCTTTTTATCTTGTCTATTTTAGAGTTACGTGAGAAGTCAAAGATTTGCACAAATACTTAGGGGGCTGAAAATAGGATTTGGGCTCTAACCTTAGTGTGTGCGCGAGCAATGTAAAACGAAGACAATGAGGGGATTACTCGCCCCAATACAAGATTTTTCTTTTTGGTCGATTTTAGGGTCAAGTAATATTAGCAGTCCCAATTTTATTGATTATCACTTTTTTTGGATTTTTTAATAAAAATGCACGATCCTATTGAGGAATCAATTCCTTTAAGATCCTAGGTTGGCAAAATCAGAGGTAGAGTCAGATAGCAATGCAAACGTCAAATCAATGATGTGTACTAAAGAGAAATGCTCACCTTGCCTCCATCACTCTACATGCAAGGATGCTCAACAGAATTGAAACCTATCTATATGCAAATGCAAAAGCCGATGAAATCGCCCTAAGTTTCAGAAATTGTTATTATCGTGAAGGACCACAAGCTGACCACAAATCCTCAATCCTAGAGTCCGGTCTAGGCTCACCCCTCCTCCTCTCGACAAATCGAGTTCAGGAGAAGCGCTTGGCAGGGTGAGCTCGCGGCGCGGCGAATCGAAGATGGTGATCAATTGTTTAAAATTTGACTAAGTCGAACGCGGCTATAAGCACATGCAAGATATTAGGTGTTTGGCCTTAGTCTATCGCAAGCAATCCTAAAACTATGGGATTAATCACACAAAAGAAAGAAAACAAAACCGGAAAACAAAATAAAAAGAATGCGAAGAAAAGACGTAAAAAAACTACGGCGAGCCCCCAGGTGTACAAACACCTGGAAATTAGGCTCGATAGTCCAAAGTGTCCGGGGGTACCTGTATTATTACAAGTAAAGAGTCTCTCTCTCACATAAATTACATAAATAAATACAAAGAAATAAAATGCACTAAAGTGGAACACGGTCTTCAAAATTCTCTTCTCGTCTCCTCGGTGTTGGGCTGGCTAGAGCCAGTGTCACGTGGGTGCGTTGGCGCCTTGGGTGAAGCGCCTCCCTCGGTCCACAGTACCTCGTACAAAGTCAACAAAGAAGAGGGATTAGACAGCTCAAAAGATATATCAAATAAAAAGTAAATAAACTAAAGCCGCAAAAAATAGATAAACAACCACAACACAATCAAAACAAGATCTACGCGTTGTTGCTCCCCGGCAACGGCGCCATTTGATAAACACGGGATCGAGAGCGATCGTATTGATTCACAAGGCGAATCAACAGTCGATGTCTTAACCACTACAAAATCCTGTATTTGATCAACAATGAACCCACAATCAAATATCAAACAGTGACAAACAAATGTAGAGTCAAATTTATTTTTAACTCTATATAAAAGATGTATAGGTGCAAGTATGTAGAGAGTTTGAACACAGGAAGCAAGGAAGGATAGATCAACAAGTGTGTGTGTGTGTGTGTGTGTGTGTGTGTGTGTGTGTGCGTGTGTGTGTGTGAATGTGATGTAGTGTCTACACTATGTAATGCAAATCTCTTTGTGGGGTTTTAATTTTTTATTTTTTTATTATATTTTATATTTTGTATTTTGATTTCTAATTTTTCTGATTTTTTATTTTCTTTTTATATTATTTATTTTTAGTTTTTATAAATAGAATATATAAATAATATAAGAAAAGAGGTGATAGAATATTTATAAAAATGAGGGAAAATAGTCAAAAATTAGGGAATGAAATATTTTTTGTCTTTTTTATATTTTTCTACTGTTTTTGTAATTTTTGAGTAACTTTCAAAATATTTTTAGTATTTTTAAAAGGCAAAATAAAGGAAAATAGTGAATTGAAATTCTGGCAGAAATTAAAATGGGAAGGAAAAATATTAAACAGTATCAAAATTTTCCCAAACTAATTTTAAAATAAAGGTAATAAAACAGGGAAGCTGCAGAACTTGAGTTTGAAATTTTTTATTTTTCTAGAATTTTAAAATTTTTTTGGAAGTTTTTGGGTATTTTTTAATTTTTAAGGTTTTGGTTTTGAATTTTTTAGTGATTTTTGAACTAACACTAGAATAGAATAAAATAGACCTTATGTAATTTTTTGGAATTTTTCAAGATGTTTTAATATTTTTTTGGTATTTTCTAAGATAGACAGTAGCTAAATTGCATGTTTTTGATTTTGAATAAATATTAAAATGAAATAAAAATGCAATGCAAAATTATGGCGTGAAAGTGTGAAGCAACAGGAGCTTAAAATGATTTTTGGGAAATTTTTGGGCTTATAGAAATGCATGAAATAAATATAAAAAGCATGCAAAATAACTAAGCATGGCAGGGGTATATATGCAAATATAAAAACATCCAGGGGCACAGTTGCAACAAAATCCTAGAAATTATACAACGTAATAAATTACTTTACGAACTAAATGTTAAATATTCAAACCCCCAGGGCCCCTTTGCAAAATTTGCTAAATCATGTGCGTAGTGCACGTAACAGGCAGGGGCCCAAATGCAATATCCCAAGACAATGGGGGGCTACAATGCAGATATCTCAAAACTTAACACGGCAGAGGAAAGTTTTAAAATTAAATACTAATTACAAAAACTGGCGGGGTGTGTCTTTACATAATTCCCACCTAGGCGCTATCGAACGGCCAACGGAATATCACTTAAGACACGTGGTCGCCCCTCAGCGAGCGATGCCCCTTCGAATCAACGGCCACGATTAGATCGTTCTGATGAATCCGACGGCCGCGATCATGCAAGATCTGACGGTTGCTGTTGCGTCTGGGCTGCAAGCTCGATCGGACGGCTGCGGACTCCCCTGAACGAACAGGGACGAACACGGCCCCCGTCGAACTTTAATCAGTTGTAGGGCGCTGCACCGGCCACCTCCTTCGATGCTGCAAGGCCCCGATGTCTCCTAGAAGGTCCCCCGACCCGGCAGCGGGGCCAAAATGGCTCGTGGAGACCCGGTGCGCTGCGGCGAGGTCGGAGGGGCGATGGGGGTCCAGGTACCACGTTCCCTTCAAAATCGAACCCCCGAGGAGGTCCTTCAGCTCTGGGGACCTGCAAGGGGAGCACAAGGATCGACAGTAGATGTTCCCAAGGACCAAAGCGTGTGGAATGGAGTAGGTGGCGGAAGTGGCAAAGGTGGTCGGAGTTCGTGTAACTCCGGCGAAGTGTTTAATTGCGAAGTCGGGGTGATTTAATCGATAAAATAACCAGCTAAATGCATGAATAAAAACCTAAAACTAATAGCTAACTAAACAACACTAAAACAAACACAATACAACCTCGATTGGTTGGAACGGCCAAGAGGTAAACCTCGACGGTGACGCCGGAGATTGGGGTTGGAATCCGACCTTAGACCCTCGTCGTACCTCAACGGAGATGCTGGGACACCCCCTGTCACCGGAGCATATCTCAACCTGCACCTGGAGGTCAGAGGCACCCAAAGGAAGGTTCGAAGGTGGAAGGGAAGGATGGGGGTCATTTTGAAAGATGGTTGATGAGGCTCAAAGATCAAGATTCCAAGAGCGCCATAGCGATCCAATCCCCACTGTAAGCTATAGGCGTGTATCATGGGGTATTGGGGAGAAAAAGTCATGAAGAGGTTATCGTGAAAAGGGGAACAAGGCGGCCTCAAAAAAACCGAGAAAATGGGTCAAAATCACGGTTTGACACAGCTACAGGATGAGGGTCAGACTGTTGACCTAGGTCAACAGTCTAAGCCCCCTGGTTGGTCCACGTGGACCAACCAGGAAAAATCCCTTAAAAAATCATTTTAAATTAGTAAATGTTATTATTTTAGTTAGGTTATTAAATAGAAAATATTTATTATTTTGTAAAGTATTTTATGATAATTTTTAATTTTTTTATGAGGTGTATTTTTACAACTTACCTTTTATACCCTTTATAGGTATAATATATATTATTCTTTTATTTTTATTTTGTGTATTTTAATTTATTTATTTTTGTTTATTATTTTATAAATTTATAAAATACTTTTATACACATAAATATATTTTTATTTTATTTTTCTGATGTATTTTGTATACTTAATAAAATAAAAGTATGTATTATATAGGTATGTGTATAAGTATTTTACCTATGAATGATATATACATATATTTTATTTTATGTTTTATTTGCATTTTTATTCTGATTTTAATATACAAATATATTATAAATAATATTTACAAAATTATAAAAATATAAAAATACAAAAATAATGAATAAATAATAAATTGAATATTTTAATCAGTACAAGTATACAACAAGGGTCCAAAACTCAACTTTCACACCGTAGCTCTACCAAATACGAAATCACCACCATTAAATAGCTTATTTTATTCTATATACAATTAAAGGTGAGTTTGATGCATTTGGAGTTTTCATTTGTGAGATACGGGTCTGGGAAGTTGGGATTCTGGATTTTTATTCAGACCATAACTTTTTATCTGTACATTATTTTTGAATGAAATCAATTTTGTATTTTTATTTATTTAATTATCTACAATTTTCATGTAAAAAGTTTCTTTATTTGATGTATAAAAAATGGAACCAAAAATAGGTCCCAAAAATGAATAAATAATGAATGATATGAATAGGTATTTCTACTGTATTTTAACCCTTATCTCCCCCTACTTTATTCCTTGTCGACCTATTCATCAAGATGCCTAGGTCTCGGGGTTTTGGGTCATAAAATATTTACAATATTTTATTCTTTTTCTTTTCTTTTATTTATTCTATAATTTTAGCTTTAATTACAGTATTTTATCCACTATTTACATGCACATGCATGAATGCTAAGATGCTAGATTTAATGCTATTTACACGCATTTACTAGGGTTTTTGAGGCCAAAATGATAGAATAAAGATGATGAAATGTTGATTCATCACCTACCGACTTCCAAGAATTCCAGAAATACTCCCATCGTAGGGTTATTTGCAAGATAAGTAGTCGGTTTATTGTATTTACATTTAAGTTCGTGTTTAGAAAGATTTGTTGCATTTTGTTTAGTTTTAATTCATGTTTATTTGCAATTAAGCTCATGTGTTGAACCTTTAATAACTGGAGATATATAATCTAAATTAAGTGAATTTGTATCATTCTAAAGCTAGTTAAATCCTCATTGATATGGTAAATTTTATGTTATGATTTGATACATTGTTCATTAATTAATAACATAATAAAATCCTTACTTATTACATGCTTAATAATGTGCCTTAAGTTATTGACTAGTTTTAAAAGTAATTAGATTTGTTAGGTAAATTAATTCATATCACATTACTTCCCGGTGAATGATTTTTTTATGTATGAGCATAATTGGATTTATTTGTGACGGAATATCATGCATGGTTTGTAAGATCGAGTTCTTGAATTGTTTATTTAATTAAATTGATCTTTCACCAACTTAAGAGAATCTTAAATTGGACTTGATATATAGTAATTAGGGGATTTCTTCACTTGAGTTAACAATTAATTTCAGGAGCTTATAGTGTACTTTAGTTCATTGTTTGTTTTGAATTGTATTGCTCTACATTCATTGTGTAGCATTATATCAAGTTAACTTGCATAAAAAATAATAAAAACGTGTGCACCAATTTTGTTGTGTTGTGCATTCTTGACCTAGATTCACTTTAAATAACTTATCCTAAGGGTGTGTTTGGTTAGTGGGTTAAGACGGGTTAAACTGGTAGAGGGTAACCCCTTTTTTTGGATTATGGTGTTTGGATAGAGGGTTAAACTGGAGGTGGGTTAGAAGTGGATTTGGGATGATATGATTGTATTAAAGTTTGAAAAAGTGAGTAGTTATTGTGATGTGATTGTATTGAAGTTTGGAAAAGTGTGTAGAAGTGGAGTAGTTTATAATTTTTGTATGATATGATATGATGGTATAATATATTATTTTTTGATAGGATTGATGATGTAAAATTGATTTATTTAACTTAAAAAAAGAATAAAGTGGGACCCATGGGGAGAGAGGGGGATGTGGGTTAAGAGGGGTAAACTCCCCAAAGGGGAGTTTAACCCGGTAGCCGAACGCTACCTAAGTGTTTAACTCTGAAGGAGGAACTCCGACAACCATCAGGCGCTCCGCTCCTTCTGCCGGGCGCGAAGTCCAAAGAATCCTCTCACGTGCTCCGCACGTGTGAGAGGGTGGTAAAATGCAAAGGAGCCCACACAGTCCCTTCGATTAGCCTCCAAGTCCAGCCATTCCAGGATCACGTTAGGTGCACATGACCCACAAGAAAATTGCATACTTATCCCCGGACTTTAATTAGATAGCCTAAAACACACGTTTCCTTGTGTTCAACCTAGATTTATCTAAGTAATTAAATCAAACTCTCTTCACCGAGATTACTTAGCTTGGTTCTGATCAATAGTTAATCGATCGTATTACAATGAGTAAAAAAATAAATAAGTCCATTAGCGATTATTCAATAAGCTAGCCAATTTTAATGCAAGATTGTTTCCCTTCAACACTCCACACAACACTTGTGAAGGGTATAGGTACCAAACTTTTTCAGCATTATATCACAAAATGCAAACGAACAAAAGCCTCTAACATCCAGTTTACGGATGACCACTTTTTTCTTAGAGGAGAAGATATAGAAGATATCAGCGTCATCATCAAGAATGGGAGCAGGACATGGGAAATCAACCTCCTCGTTAAATTTTGTCCTCGCTGAAGACTACTTAGGTAATGGAAACCGTTTAAAAAGACTATCGTCGTAACTTTGGAATTCTATTTTAAAGAAGGCCAATAAAAACATTCATTATGTTTACGAAGTTATCAATATCTTTACATGCGAAACAAATTTTGTTAAATTCTGATTTAACACCTTTGGTCACATGCAACAATATGACTGCTTGCCTACTCCCCGAAGGTGTCATGAATGGAATCAATATTCTTCATTTGACCCGTGTATTTTTCACCCTAAATTCTCGGGTACTCGTTTGAAAATATCAGGTCAGATACCCGCTAAGTCCTTGGTCGTGCTTGGAAGCTTACAATACCCCCATTGATTCAAAAGAATGCAAAATTTTAAATATAGGTACAAATATAGTTGTTGCATTATTGATATCTATTTATAATAGTAATATAGTTAGGAACACAGATATCAATCTAATATAAACAGATATGGATATGAAATTAATCGGATCTGATACAATTATTAATAGAAATAAAAATATATTATTTTAAACTTAAGTGTATCATGAATTAAAGTTGAATATATATATCCATGTTTAATTTGAAATAGATATAGATGCAAATGTAAAAATATGAATAAGTGAATATGAGAATGAATAGAACACTCTAGCCTACACCATAGAGGATATAATTAAATTAATCCTAGAATCAAAGACTCGAGCATACACATCCATGATAAATAGTTTTACGTAAGTTATTAACAATGTTTGAATTGACTACTCATGCACTAAAATATGAATAAAACGTGTGGTCATGAACCGGACACTCAAGCCTTCAGATATGCCATTATAAATAATTTTATCATATAAATCATTAATAATGTTTCAATCGAACACACTTTTGTAATAAAATATTAAGAAATAGCACATCCAAAGATATCAATAATTTTACCATAAAAGTCATTAATAATATTTCAATTGAACAATAAAATAATTAAGATTTGTGATAAAACTATGTGATAATGCCAAATCAATCAACAATCTAATGTTCGAATAAAATAATTAAGATTTGTGATAAAATAATTAAGAACGTGCAAATGGAAATGTTGACAGGCAAGAGCTCGAAACAAGTTTAAAACATATCCATCGTATCAAAGGCAAACCAACAAACCTCATTACCAGGCACTCCCCACCTAATTATGTTACCAGCATAGATAATTCTCTTTAGACCCTGTTTGGTAGGAGAATAATAAACCCTAGAATAAGGGGCCAATTCTCCTCTCAAGATGGTTCCCAATGGTACGACTATTCCCAATTATTCCATCTTATTTCACTCTTATTCCTATTTTTATCCCACCTTACCTACCTTTATTTCACCTTATTCTCCTTATTTATATCCTCCGGCCGAACAAAGAATAGACTCTTAGGGCCCGTTCGGTAGGAGAATAAGCAGGAATAAGAATGGGGAATAAGGGGAAAAATGGTCTATTCTTTGTTCGGCTGGAGGATAAGAATAAGGAGAATAAGGTGAAATAAAGGTAGGTAAGGTGGGATAAAGATAAGAATAAGAGTGAAATAAGATGAAATAATGGGGAATAGTCGTACCACGGGGAAGCGTGTTGGGGGCTTATTCCCCTTATTCCATTCCTCCTTATGACCCAAACGAACAGGGCCTTATTCTCCTTATTCCCCATCCTATTCTTGTCTATTCCCGAACCGAACGGTTTGTCCACAAAAATGCCTAGCTAAAAATAGTGAAATTTCATGCAAACATTGAGGTTTCTGGCACGCAAAAAAACAACGAATATCACAAAAATAGAAGCATGGAATTTATCAAAAGCATGCAATTAGTCTAGGAAAAGTCGGGAGAAATCAGAAGATGGAACGTGGCAATCAGAAGCCTCAGTTTACCTATACAGGTTGATGAGTCAACTGGTGCATGGTACTTCTCCTGCAACTAAATTTCATAATTCTACCAGAGGTGGAGTAGCGCAGAGCACCTTGTTTGATGTTTATGTCTCCATCTAAGACTGGGGTCCCTAGAAGTAGCATCCACATTAAAATGCATAAAGGTAGGAGTAAGGTCACACCAACCAGTATACATCATAGCTGGCGATAATCTAAACCGAATGCAAGCACGAGTGTGTAACTAGCAAAAGCATGTAAAATGATTGACATACAATCCTGCCTACAAGAATAGTGTGCAGCTTTAGATCCACCAGTGAAAACTCGGTTGTGTAGCAGTTCAAACAAAGGAGATGATCATCCAAACTATCTGGAAGCAGCTCTACAGAGCATGAGAGCTAAGCAGGATTCCGACCAAATTAAGGTTTCTTCATGCTGTCAATGTGTTCCACACTCCACATGCTGCAACCAACCAGAAGATCCATGTCCTTCATCACATTTACACATGGCGACAAAAAATGACAAACTACTGCTCTAGCCATTAACTGCAGAATAGAAGCTCCGGCACTGCAGCTGGGTCAAGTTCCCAATATCCACGTAACTTTCCCCCTCTTTCCTCTGTCATACGAAATGAAGGTATACAATGAGAGAATTGCAGCAGCCTGTCTCTGGGAATTTCTGCTTTGGCAATCACTCCATTGACTTGCTTGGGTTTGAACACAGAATTATATCCCTTGAGTTTTGACAGATACTGCACTTGGATGGAGCTTTCAGTGTTGAGGATTTCAACCACATCAAATTCACAGTTACACATATCAGATTCCTCCCATGTGGTAGTCCATTTTCTATACAATGCCCAAACTTCACCGACATGTGGATAGATTTCGTACCTGTGCTTTTTTTCAGAAGGTTTAGCCAGCACAAGGTGTGAAAATGCTTCAAGTGACGTGTAAACCTCTAAATCATTCTTACCACGCAATACTTTAAACAGACCACAACTTAATGGTAGCTCTTTTTCTGCCCACTTAATTTCAACTTCTTGAAGAGGACAACCCTCCAACCAATTCAAAGAAATCTTGGGGCCATTCACATCAACATCCTTAATCACAGCATAGTATTTAGGAAACCCGTCGACGTCACAGTAGAGAGCCCAGATTTGGCCACTTTGCATTTTGTCAAAGGACTTTACAGATCCAAAGTCATGGAATTCTGGCTCAGGATACTCGTACAAAAGTTCTTTTGGACATGAAGGTGAAACACCGTTTCTTTTGTCTTGTTTGCTAATTGATGAAGTTATATCTTCGGTCACTTTAATCTCATCATGCAACTTTGCTTCTGTGTTATCTTCTTGGTCACAGTTTGGATGAAAAGGTCTGCCCTTGTGAACATTAGGCAATTCCTCGCTCTTGTTTGATGTCGGATGGCAAGAAGTTGGTTTCACATCAGCATCCAACTCAATGGAAGATCTGCTTTTTACAGCATCCGGACCCCCTACTTTGGCATCAATTTTGTAACTCACAGAAGGATATATATTCTCAAAGTTAACTGGTAAAGAAGCAGGATCAAGTTCATAAGAGCCAGCAGGAACGCCCTCCCTTTCACTTCCAGATAATGTGTGTGAAGGAATCATATGTGAAAATCTGAGTCTTTCATCAGATGGGATAGTAAATAATGCAGGTTCACAACTCGGCCGGGCAAAAACACAAGTAAACCCTGCTACCTTCACCAAGGGCATGACAGTGACAACACTATCTACATCACCAGAAAAAATCTCCACAATTTCATACTCAAAAGATTTGCGAACATCTGCTTCGTATGCCCATTTCATGTCCCAGTTCTTCAAAAGAGCCCAGATTTCGTTCTTTCTTGGGCGTATTACATACAAGTTTTTCTGATGACCCTTGTCCCAGACCATCTGATGAGAGAACATGGAATGTTCCTCAGACATTTGAGATGACCCAAGTTTAAAGTGTCCACTACCTACAGGTAGCTCCTTCTCTGACCAATCGATCCCAGGTTGACAGTCAGGATTGTGCTCAAGCCAAGTGAATCGAACCTTAAATCCAGGTGTAGAAACTTTTTTAATTTGAGCATAATATCTTGGCATACCATCTAAGTTGTCATAAAGAGCCCAGATTTGGCCAACTTTAAACAAATGCACATTTCGTTGAAGATCAAAATCATGAAATTCTGGATCTGTGTAGCTGACACTTCGTGCAGCACCACAAACATCAGCATCAACATGACTGGTTTGAACTTCAGGAATTTTGTCACTCTTACCCTCTGCATTCTTCCTGATGCAAAAACCATCTTTTTGGTTTTCTAAGTCATTAGATTCCATTGCACTCCGGCTTCTCTTTTTGTTTAAGCTTCCAGAAGCCCTAGCGCAGGGTTCTTCCTTCCTGTTTGTTTCTTCAAGTTTAACCTTTTCATACTTAATATCATCTACCTTTTTATCAGCCCCACCTTGCACCTCATCTGTCTCAATATTTGAAGATTTCCGGACATGATCAGCCTTGGCTCCAGCATGCTGGGATGGCTGCGATGTTACTGGTCTTCCCGTCACATTGCTCTGGTTAAATTGGCGGATATTATCATATGCATGTTGACCGGAAGAACCTTTGGCGTGAGGATAACCTGAGGCTCCAAAAGCCGAATTCTGAGAATTCAAATCATAAGCAACAAAAGGCTTCATACAGTTCTGGCAACGAAGAGATCTGTTCATAATGGTTCGATAGTATTGATACCGTATGCGGCAAAAAGGACACGACGTCCAGAATGTTGGAGCAGTATTTGTCTGTTGTAGTTGTTCATTATGTATGCCATTAAAGTGCACATTTTCAAACCGAGTTCTCATATTCTGTCCATTAGGAAATTTGGCAGTGTTTGCATGTTGAGCAGGCAGTTTTGTCTTGACAACTCCAACAGCAGTATTCCGCTTGATATCATAAAATGACCGTTTTGATTGGTCAGTGAGTATCCTGTTAGCTTCACTAATCAGTTTGAAAGCAGCCTCTGCTCCAGGAAACTTGTTTTTGTCAGGATGGAGGAAAAGAGCAAGTTTCCTATATTGTTTTTTTATTAATAATTCTTCTGCACCAGGCTGCACCTGAAGAATACTATAAAAATCATCAGCCCCGTTTATCTTAATTTCAGCAGCACAATGCACTTCACAAACAGTCAGCATTTGTATGACACCATCAAGATCTGGACAGAGCTGCTGGGCCTTGCTAGCAAACTTTTTTGCACCAACAAAATCCTTAACTTGCATCTTCTTCTCTGCCAGATCCCTGGCTCTGATAGCCTCATCCTTGTTACACTCCATCATGTACTTATTGACCAAGCTCACCAAGCAAGTGTCATCTCGTTAAAATAACTAGGGATTGTAGAATCTAGAAGAGGTGGTTTCCCAACTATAATGGACATAAAAGGTCGATTATGTAGGCCTTCTCAAGGCAGATGCTCGGATTTCACAGCATCATCTGCATAAGTATTAATTCATAGTTTCATCAGTTCTAGACAGGACCAAATGAATCATGAGAAATTGTATACAAATCATCAAAGACACCTAAGTTTGTAATGAATAAAGGGATGGCAACAATTTATCCATTTCAATAACATAACCAGATCATGAATTTATTTGTAATCTAAATTCTTGTCCCATATTGCGAAAACACTCTTACTACCAAAAGTTTCAATCCCACTCAGCCCCAATTATCGTAATTTCGGAAGCACAATCCAAGTGCTATTTTTGAGGGGAAAAAGGGTGACTTTCCATAAAAGATCAGTCCAAACTTTGTGTTTTCATTACAGAAATCGCAGGCTCCATGTTTCACATAGAGCTTTGGCATGCTCAAATACATCCTCGCGATAAAATTTCGCATCCTTGAAGACCAAGCCATTTCTCTCCAACCAGACTGCAAATATGTAAGCAATCACTCTAGTCTTGGCTTCAGTTGATTCCAGCCAATCACTGCAAATCGAGCCCCAGAAAGTATGTTGTCCCATAAAATTCTTGGTAAAGCTGTCGCCGCCCAGATCTCCGTTGACCCAAGACATCCGAAGAGGTTGTTGATATCCTCCACAGCTTATCCGCACCGCTTATACATCTCATCACACCCAAGGAAGATCATGGCCCTCCTAACTTCCGTCATAATGCATCCACCTCTGACTCTCTGAGCAGTCAAAGGGAAATCTTAATCTTAATGGGCACCTTCCATTTCCATATTCCTGCAGTCACGAGACACCTCATCAATCCCCAATGTCGACATGGCAGACAATGCCATGTATGCCTTTTTCATAGGGAACGACCTGTCTCTCTAGCACCAAAACTCACAGCCTTCATGAGATTCCTCCATTCTACCCAACTTGCTTGATAGATTCACGAACTCCTCCGCTCTCTGATCAGAACTCCTCCGCTCTCCAATCAGAAAACTCTACGACAAAAAAAAGACCACAACCCCCAGATCACACATCTACAACACAAGCCTCATTGTCCACCACCAAATCATACGGTTTGGGATAAATATCACAAACAGTCGCCTCTGTCCAATCATCCTACCAAAATCAAAAGCCATTCTTATCCCCCGAAACCAGCCTAAGCGAGGTGATGACATCAGGCAGGACAGAACATCTAGCCAAAATGGATGGATACATCACAGCCATGGCCTCAAATTTCAGCGAAATTCAGTCATTTTTTTGTCGAATATCGATATCCTGTCGAAATCGAAATTTGACCAAAATTTGAGGGTCCTATACAAAAAATGATCAAAATGACCAAAATTTCGGTCGAATTTCGACCGAAATTCCAACGAAATTCCATTTCGGTCGGTCACCGAAATGGTGACCGAAACCGACATTTAGGGCCTTGATCACAGCATCTAGCTCGCACACAAGCTCGAGGAGATAGAGTAAACAACATGGATCAACCTAGAAAGCAAGTCAAATCAGCTCCCCAAATTTTGATCACCCACTTCGAGAGTATTGCATTGTTCATCTCTCCGAGCAGTAGCATCCCTCCAATAGAAGGCTTTGTCATCACGTCCCAATCCACAAGGGTGATTCCCTTCCCAACACTAAATGACAACCACAAGAACTATCGCATCAATGCCTCCAATCGCTTGTGAATGCTAACTGGCAGCACTCGTGACGAAAGAAAAAAAACTGATAGTGATGAAACACAACATTCGCCATCACCAGCCTCCCCTCCCCTCAAAAAGCAAGATGTTCTCCATCCGGACAATTTCTTTTCCAACTTTTCTATCACTGGCAACCAGTCCACCCTACCTCAACCTCCCATATGTTAACGGCAAACCAAGATTATAGATAGGTAGAATCCTGGATGACTCCAACATCATCTCACACATCATCGCCAGTTCTGAAGACGTGCCGAACGAGACAAAGGTGGACATGACTCGCATGCCCGGAAGTCATCCAATCATATCAAGCATCGCTTTGATCCTCTCGCATTCCCCAATCCCTCCTTTAATGAAGAAAATCATGCCACATGCGTAGTTCAATATCGAGAACTCATATCCGGAGTACCTACAGAAGACCCCACCCCCCATAGACACCAAGTTTTGTCATAACAACTAGCGCATCCACAAATGGAACGGCACAAGAGCCAAAGAACACCCCAGCTTAACTCCCCTCTTACCGTCTTGCTTTCTATTGATCAACGCCGAGTACAGAAACGTGGTAATGCACCTCTTTATCTAGTCAACCCAAATGTCTGAAAAACCTCTCCATACCAGGGATGCCCAAATAAACCTCAAGTCCATGCAATTGTAAGCCTTTGGAAATATCAACCTTCACTATAAAACCAGATACATTTCTTCTCTTCCAATCCGAGACGATCTCAGATGCCACACCATTAAGCAACCGCCAACTTGGAATGAAAATTGTTGTGGAAAATAAGTGATCTATGATTCAAAGGAACCCTAGGCTCTCTTATATAGGGAAAGACCTCAAGGGTAAAAGACATAGTAGTCCAGAGAGAAATAAAAATTATGAACAGATACATAACATATAATAATATCTATCTCTACACTCCCCCTCAAGATGGATCATAGATGTCTATCATGCTCAGCTTGGAAGAACATCTCTGAAACGGTCCTCTGAGCAACGGCTTGGTGAATACGTCAGCAGTCTGATCCCCTGAGCTCACGTGAGCTATAGATATCAATCCTCTCTGGACCAAGTCTCTAGTGTAGTGGCAATCAACTTCAAAATGCTTTGTTCTTTCATGAAACGCTGGATTGTTGGCAATAAACAAGGTTGTCTGATTGTCAAACTGAAGCTGCATGGGTAGAGGTACGGCTACATGAAGATCCTCTAGTACAGATCGAACCCACATCATCTCCATGCTTGCTTGCACCATGGCCCTATATTCGGATTCAGCACTGGACTTTGCCACCACAGTTTGTTTCTTGCTTTTCCAGTGACCAGTCTAACTGAATACTACCGGACACTTACAAGCTTGTTTGAGGAACTTCTAATCTTTCAACCTGCATGCTGTGATAAACAAATAGGCGAACGTGCTGAGTGGCAGGTCTACTGGTTTCTCTCGGGACTTCACCCGAAGTACAAAATTGCAAAAGATCAATTTCTTATGGCAGATAAATTGCCTACGATCGAAACCATATTCGGTCGACTACAGGAACTGGAAGCTCCGGTTCAAAATTCTTTGGTTCATTCTTCCAAAGAGACAACAACCCACTATTCATCTAGGCAAAGACGACGGCAGTCTTATCCTAGAGGCCGAGGTCGTGGCCGCGGACGTGACCTTGGACGAGGTCGTGGTCGTGATTCCTCTACTGGTCGTTATCCTGCATGCATACACTGTGGTCGCATGAATCATCCGTCTGAACATTGCTGGGCAACATTTAGCAGGCAACCTAGTGGTCATAACACTTATGATGATGAATCACATGATACGAACAATGATACAACTACTCAGAGTACAGATGGACAACATACTCCATTCACTGCTTCTGAATATACTCGGTTGCGACAACTTCTAAATGATTCTGCTTCCTCAACAAAAGACACGACCGCATCTGCTGCTACTGCTAGCCTTGCCACTACATCAGTTACAGTAGCAAACTCAGTTTCTATTACCAAACATGCATGGATTATTGATTCTGGAGCTTCCACTCATCTAACGGGAGATGTAAGTCTACTCACCTCATCTCAACCCTCTACCTCTATAAAGAGCGTCCGCGTTGCCAATGGGGATCACTCTCCCGTTACTGCTGTTAGAACTATTGAATTCTCCAACAAACATCGACTGACAGATGTGCATTGTGCTCCTGCTTTCCCGCTCAGTCTTTTATTTGTTCAGAAGCTATGTCGTGAGCTACATTGTTGTGTTATTTTTGATGAATTTTGCTGCTATTTTCAGGACATCCGGACGAGGCAGATTTTTGGTGGGGGGCATGAGAGGAATGACCTATATTGCCTCAACAACCCTACCACTTCCAACTTTGCTCTCCATCACTGGAGATCCCCTTCTATGGCATCTTCGTCTGGGATATCCTTCTGCCAAAGCTTTTTCTATGCTGTTCCCTGAACTGTCTACGCTAAAACCTTTTGAGTATGAAGCATGTCAGTTCGGAAAACATCATAGAGTTTCCTTTCCTGCTAGAACTGAGCCTCGTCGCACTACTCCTTTCTTCCTAATTCATTGTGATATTTGGGGACCCTGTCCGGTCAAAACCATTAGTGGTCATAAGTACTTTGTTGCAGTGTTGTAAAAGTCGTCCGCCTTGCCCGACTATTAGGTCCGACTAGTCTAGTCAGTGGGGTGGCCGACCGAGTACCGACTAATTCCGATTATGCACATTAGTCGACCAATTTTTGCTTAGAGATACCATATTTTGTTGTTTTTCATAAGCAAACTTATTACAATATGCTTAATATTTTATTTAGATTTAATTATTTCTTTTATTTTATTATGATAATATAAAAATGTACAAAACATATGTAAATATATGTATAAAAATGAGTTATATATTTAAAATAATCATAAAATTCAAAGCCAATTAAAGTCCGACTAAATCCGATTAGTCGGCCGACTGCTGATTAATCCTTAGTCAGTGACCCGACCGACCGAGTACCGACTACCGACTTTTGCAACCTTGCTTTGTTGTTTTTGTGGATGACTACAGTCGCTTATCTTGGGTATAACGTTCAGAAATTAATATCGTTGTCAAGAACATCTTTCATTGTGTCAAAAATTTCTTCTCTACTACTATTAAAATCTTTCGTTCTGATAATGCTCTGGAATTTATTCAGAATGACTTGATAACCTTTTTTGCCTCCCAGGGAACCATGCATCAAACATCTTGCCCATATACATCCCAACAAAATGGGGTTGCTGAAAGAAAACTGAGACACCTTCTTGATATTGCTCGATCCTTACTCACCCATATGAATGTTCCTAAGATATATTGGGGCAATGCTATCCTTACTGCTGTTCATCTTATAAACAGGGTTCCATCTGCTTCTCTACAAGGCTCCACTCCCTTCAACTTATTATATCCCAAGGGGAAACCTTTCCCTCTGCCCTTATGAATTTTTGGATGCACTGCCTTTGTCCATAATTTTCATACCACGGACAAATTATCTGCTCGTGCTATTAAATGTGTTTTTCTAGGGTATTCTCAAACTCAAAAAGGATACATATGTTACAATCCTACCGGACATTGTTACTACGTTTCTCTTGATGTCACCTTCTTTGAACAAGACAACTTCTTTACTCAGACAGTGTCCGATATTCCCCCTAAAATTCCTCCCTCCACCAATTGTGTATAAAAGAACAGTGTCTAATCTTGTTCAGGTTCCTTTACCTATTCCACTGTTGCAGGACACTAAGCCATCCTCGAGTGCTCCCACCAATGCTACCCCGGATAGTCCTCAAGAGCTACTGATCGCACTACGAAGAACAAAGAGGCAATGCACACTTCACCCAATATCTCATTTCACCTCTACTAATGGGTTATCTTGCTCTGACAAAAGATATGCAGATGCCATAATGGCTATTTCTGTTACCAAAGATCATCATAGTGCATTACAAGAAGAGGGATGGAGAATGGCAATGAATGAAGAAATGGAAGCATTACAATCTCGAAAAACATGGGACCTTGTCAAATGCCCTCCTGGATGTAAACCAGTTGCATGTCGCTGGATCTTCACTACAAAGCAGTCCCCTGACGGTTCTATTGATCATTTAAAAGCAAGACTTGTAGCAAAGGGCTTTACTCAAACATACGGGTTAGACTACTTCGAAACATTCTCCCCTGTGGCTACAATGGGATCCATACGAACTATCATCTCTGTGGCTGTGAACAAGTGGTGGCCTATGTTTCAGTTAGATGTCAAGAATGCATTTCTATATGGAGAGGTTGACGAAGAAGTCTACATGATACAACTCCCAGGTTACGAAGTCGAGGGGGAGTATGTATGCCGACTTCACAAAGCTATCTACGGACTAACGCAGAGTCCAAGAGCTTGGTTTGATAGACTGAGTACATAGATCGGCACCATGGGCTTCCAGAGGACTACATCTGACTATTCGGTTTTTGTCAGGAGACGACAGACCGATGTTGTAATTCTTGCTGTATATGTAGATGATATGGTTATTACTGGAGATGATGACCAAGGGATACTAGAAACCGATGCTTTCTTGCAAAAAGTATTCGTCACCAAGGATCTTGGACAACTTCGCTATTTTCTAGGCATAGAAGCTCTACGTACTAAGAAAGGCTTACATATGTCACAGAGGAAATACTGCCTTGACATACTAACTGAGGTAGGACTACTTGGGTGCAAACCCTCGGGAATTCCAGCAGAGCCTAGAAAACATTCTGCATCCAATGATCCTCTCTTTGAAGACACTACACGATATAGGAGCCTGGTTGGCAAACTTCTATATCTTACAGTTACTAGACATGATATATCTTATGTTGTAAGCAGAACCAACCAATATATGGAGAAACCATGCTACAATCATTGGCAAGATGTTCTTCAAATCCTTTGCTACCTAAAAGACTCGCCATGACGAGGAATCTTCTATGGGGCAAATGGTCACACAAATCTTAATGCATATGCTGACGTCGATTATGCAAGCTCTCCTGAAGACCGTCGATCTACGACTGGATATGCCATGATGGTAGGAGGAAACCTGGTTAGTTGGAGAAGCAAGAAACAAGCAGTTGTTTCAAGATCTAGTGCTGAAGCTGAATATAGAGCAATGACTCATGCTACATGTGAGATCACGTGGCTGCTCACTTTTCTACAAGAACTAAATGTTGCTACATCCACTCCTATTCTCTTGTACTGTGACAAAAAATCAGCTACCTACATTGCTACCAATCCTGTGTTCCATGAGAGAACAAAACATATTGAGATTGATTGTCACTTTATCAGAGATGCTGTACGAGGTGGGAAGATAATTACGCCACACATTCCAACAGATCTTCAACTTGCTGATATTTTTACCAAGGCAGTGACTAAGAAGCGGCTTTCCTGGATAACTTCTAAGTTGGGCATGATTGATGAATATGCTCCAACTTGAGGGGGAATGTTAGAGATTACTGTATATTGTTGTTTCTCTATTTACCTCTATTTCCTTATGTACTGTTTCCCTATGTATCACTGTTTCCTTATGCACTGTCTCCCTATGTATCACTGTTTCCTTATGTACTGTTTCCCTATGTAACCCCACAGGGGTATTTGTGTAAGTTCTCCTCTGAGCACTCTAGGGTTTGGTCCTATATAAGGACCCCTAGACCTCACAAAATAAACACACAATATTCTTCTCTTCTTTTCTCCACATACACATTTGACATGAGAATGTAGTCTTTTAACCTTCTCCCAATCCTATACTTCTGTAAAGTCAGTTCGAGTTGGTAACATGGGACACTCCCCTGTTACTATTGTCAAAACTGTGGAGTTCCCCAAGCTCTAACACACTGGAGTCCATAGTGCACTTGCTTTTACTTATAGCTTATTATCCGCCATAAGCTTTGCATTGAGCTTAGCTGTCATGTAATTTTTGTTGAGGTTTGATGTTATTTTCAGGACATCCGGATGAGGCGGATTTTTTGCGGGGGACATGAGAAGAATGACCTTTACTATCTTGACGTTTCATCTAATACGAGTTTTGTTGGCGTTACGTCTATCCTCGACGATCCTTCTCTTTGGCATCTTCGCCTTGGTCATCCTTCTGCAAAGGCTATCTCCAAGATGTTCCCTGAACATTTTACGTTGAAGTCCTTTGAGTTCGAGGCATGACAGTTTGGGAACATCATCGAGTATCTTTTCCTATATGGGTTGAGCCACATCGTGATGTTCCTTTTGCTCTAATCCATTGTGATATCTGGGGACCTTGTCTTGTCCGAACTCCGAGTAGACACAAATATTTTGTTGTTTTTGTTGATGAGTATAATCGTTATTCTTGAGTCGATCTAATAAAGGAATATTCATAGATTAATAAATTTGTCATAAATTTCTTTCAGTACATCAAAACGTCCTTTTCTACTTGTGTTCTGATTTTTCATACTGATAATGCTTTGGAGTTTACCCAACTAGACTTGATGTCTTTCTTTGCTTCTCAGGGGATTGTTCGCCAAACTTCCTGTTCGTATACCTCCCATTAAAATGGATTAGCGGAAAGGAAATTGAGACATCTACTTGACTTTTCTCAGTCTCTTCTCTCTTAGATGAAGGCCCCTAAGACCAACTAGGGTGGTGCCATTCTTACTGATGTCCTTCTTATCGACTGAGTCCCATCTTTGGTTCTTTAGGGAAACACTCTATTCTCTTTACTTCACCCTAATGAGTCGTCTTTCTTGTTATCTCTGAGGATTTTTGGGTGTATTTCTTTTATCCTTAATTTTCATACAGTTGATAAGTTGTCATAAAGGGTGCGTTCTTTTGGTGGGTTACCCCCCACTTTGGGTGGGTAACCCTCCAAAACCCCCACTTTTAACCCACTAATGGGGCCCACTCCCTTCCCATCGAAAAAAATATATATTATACCATCATATCATCCAAAAATCATAAAATACTCAACTTCTACTCACCATTCCAAACTTCAATACAATCACATCATAACAACCACCCACTTTTTCAAATTCCAATGCAATCATATCATAATAACTACCAACTTTTTCAAATTTCAATACAATCACATCACACAAACCCTCCCAACCCTTAACCCACCAACCAAACACACAAACACAAAACCGGGTTATCCACCCCTGGATAACCCACGAACCAAACACACCCAAAGTGTTTTCCTTGGATATTCACACATTCAAAAGGGCTATAGGTGTTATGATCCCATCGGGCACCGATACTACATTTCTGCTGATGTTACTTTCTTTTGAACAGAGTAGCTTCTTTACTCAGCATGATACTGATATCTCCTTGGATCTACCTCCATCACCGATTGTCTGTAAGCACAAACACATTTCTTTATCTACTTATGTGCCTTACCTATTCCTATTATGCATGATGATCTGCCATATTTGAGTGCTCCCACTATTGCTTCTTCGGATGTGCCTTAAGAGCTTTATATAGTTCTCCACAAGATAAAAAAGCAATGTTCTTTCCACCCTATGCCACATTTCACTTCTACCGATGGCTTATCTAGTTGTGAGAAGAGATTTGCAGATGTTCTCATGACCATCTCTATTCCTCGAGGGCATCACAATGCTTTGCATGATTATGCTGGTGATAAGCAATGAATGAGAAAATGGATGCACTTACTTCTCGGGGCACATGGGACCTTGTGTCGTGCCCTGCGGGAATTAGACGCGTGGCTTACAGATGGGTCTTCACGACGAAACAATCACCTGATGGGTCGATTGACATATTAAAAGTTTGATTGGTTGCTTAAGGGTTTACATAAACTTATGGGGTTGACTACTTTTAGACTCTCTTTTTTGGCACGAATGAGATCAATACACACTATTCTTTAAGTTGCAGCTTATAAGGGATGGCCTATTTTTCAGCTCAACGTGAAGAATGCTTTTCTCTATGGAGGCCTTGAGGAATAAGTTTACATGATGCAACTTTCAGATTATGAAGTCAAGGGGGAGTGTGTGCGCTGACTTCGTAAGGCTATCTATGGCCTAAAGTAGAGTCGTCGGTCTTGGTTTAGCAGACTTACTGCTGAAATCAACATTCTTTACTTTTAGAGGATGACAATCTGACTACTCTGTTTTTGTCAGACAATGGTCTATTGGCACCGCCATAGTTGCAATTTATGTTGATTGTTTGTTTGTTACATGCGATGACAAAAAAAGTATTTCAGAGACCAAGACCTTCCTTCAAAAGGTCTTCGTCACAAAGGACCTTGGCCAATTTCGTTACTTGGCATTAGATGATACACACTACAGAGGGATTCTATCTTTGACAGAGAAAGTATTGCCAAGATATTCTTATTGAGGTTGGACTAATTGGATGTATGCCATTTGACATCCCTATAGACCCGAGGAAGCACTCTACTTTTGTTGATCTTGCGTTTGAAGATACTACACGATATATGAGTGTAGTGGGGAAATTGTTTTACCTTACTGTCACTGGGCCATATATATCATATGCTGTGAGCAGAGCAAGCAGACATATGGAGAAACTTCTCTACATCCACTGACAGGATGTTCTTTTGACCCTTTGCTACTTGAAGGAATCCCGGGGCGAGGCCTTTTCTATGTTGTTAATGGTGGCATCGATGTCTTTGCTTATGTTGGTACATACTATGCGAGTTCACCTGAGGACTATTGATCCACTACAAACTATGCTATGATGGTTGGTGGGAACCTTGTCACTTGGCACAACAAGAAGCAGACCGTGTCTCTAGTTTGAGTACAAAGGCGGATTACGGGGCAATGACACATGTCGCTTGTGAGATTACTTGGTTTGTCTCTTTTCTACAGGAGCTTGGAGTTCCTGTTACTGCTCCAATCCCTTTATACTGTGACAATAAGTCTGCTACATACATTGCTACCAATCATGCTTTTCATGAGAGGACCAAGCACATTGATGTTGCTTGTCACTTGTTCGCGATGCTATATGTGGAGGAAGATCACTACTCCACACATCTCCATATATATTTTTAGCTTATAGATGTTCAAGAAGGCGTTACCACAGAAACACCTCTCGTGGATTATTTTCAAGTTAGGCATGATCAATAGATATGCTCCAACTTGAAGGGGATTGTTAGAGTGAGTTTATTTTTCATATTATTGAGTTGTAAACCTTCGAGACCCCTTTATGTAATTCCCCCTTTTATGAGCTCTCTAGGATTTTGCACTACATAAGCACCCCTAGACCATTAAATAACTATCTCATTGCATTCTCTCACACTTCTTCATAACAATAATGGTGAATTTTTTTTGATTGTCTATATACGTCACCGTTATATATATCATATATTGAATCTTATTATCCGATATTCACAATGTTTCATATTTTTTTCGCATGTCATTTTAATCCTATAAAAACATTGTGTCAAAATTTTATGCGAAATCAAATCATTTTAACTCATTTCAACATTATACTAATAAAGACACTGCTATGATTTAAATATCTTCATTAAAAATTGATTTAAATATCTTCAAGACTAATTCGATAAACATTTAATCTCTTTGAAATAAAGTGTTGCCACTTTAATCTCGACATGTAAAAATTTACACACACGACTCGTTGAAGGTGCCAAAATTTAGCTTATTCTTGATTTTGATTATGTGTATATATTTATCAATAGCCACACATATGGAAATATTGGTACCTGACAACCAATCTAATAATCAGATCTTTCAACATGGGTTCAAAGGAGATCCATGTAGCCGGCCCTACTTAAATCGGGGAGGTCTTCACCATTTTTTGTATGAAAATATTCTGTGGGATTATTCGTCCTCATCTATGCATTTTAAGATCTGAATATAAACCTTACACAATCGTAGCTTTAAAATAAATAAAAAAAGATATGAAAAATGATGAGAAATCAAGTAAATATTTTAACTTTTGAGAACAATCTGCACGAGCTATTATAAAGAGGAGCTTAGGGTGGACGACTTCACGAGGACAATGGAGGAGGAAAAGGTGATACATGAAAGCCTTCTAAAAGGAGGGTGGTGTTCGTACATTGTGACTTGTGAGTGGGGATGTAAAGGGGAAGGCGGTGTTGGCAACATCTCTACATGAGCTACACTTGGAGGAGCTGATGAGTAGTCACACAGAGGTAGAGGAGGAATGATAAGCTAATGAGGTAGGATGATGAGAAATTGTAGGGTTGATTCTGGAGAGCCAGACTGGTTTTATCTTGAAATCTAGGAGAGATTAGAATATGTCATGATATCAATCAATTGATTGGAAATGAATAATGATGGATGGTTGTGGCATGTATTTAGTGCGTGGTTCAAGATATCACGATATCTCGATGATATATCGTCGATTTATTAGTATCGATGAGATATGGGTGTCGATATCCATATTGCTTATCCTTTTCTAGGGTATCGTTGCATACCGCGCAAAATCTCGATATATTGGGGCATATTGCTTTGATGGATTTTATTACAAACTTTCTCGGATATTGATCAATATCGTCAATATTTAGTTGATATCTATATATATCATTGATATATCTTATGTTGCTTGATTTCGTTGCTTGTTTCACTAATCCCAATATTAAGTACATATTTTGATTTATACATTTTGTTTGAGGTCTGGGGTGTTATCCTTGCAACTCCATACGGAGCGTACTTGCTCCCTTTAGACACCCCAAAGAATCGCGAAGCAGGCAATACGATCCTTGTTTTGAACACGTGGTTTCTCCCTTTTGACGATAGAGATGAAGAAACAACTCTAGAGTTGATCAAGGAAATTCTGCATAAAAACATTTTACATGTTATTGTATTAATATGTAATAGTTGAGACTTATAAGTCTTAGTAATATAGTGATTCATAATGAGAGATCTACGATATGCTCGAAACGACGTTGATTTCTTTAGTTCAGTTAGAAAGTTTTTCTTGTAATCCATAATAATTCATCGTTTTTCATTCAAAATTATGATTATTATGAATAATGCTTTTGAAAATTATCATTATGCATGTTTAGTTATTTATGGGGATTTTTACACCACGGAACCTAAAATGCCTTCTTGTAATTATCAATTGAACCCCACAAACTTGCTATTTTACATTACAAACCCTCTGGTTAAATCAATATGAGCGTTAAGTTATAGTAGATGAAATCCAACCCAAATAGATAATATTAGCCCCTTATTATTTATAAATTTAGAATATCATGTCTTCCTCCTCTCTCATTCCCTCATCATCACCTTCATTCCCTCATCATCACCTTCTTCTTCAGAGCCAAACACTAGAAGGGATTGAACCGAAAGAGGCAGAGGCTAGCAGTCATTCGACGGTGGGGGCTTGAAGATGAAGATCTTGAGGCAGAGCTAGCTCGAGGGATTACCGAAGGGGCAGAGGGGTTGGAAGTCTTAATGATGGAGTGATCGGTAGGGAGATGAAGGAGGAGGTTGTCGAGGGGGGATGCAGATGGATCCAAAAACGGTCTTAGGGGTCTTGGAGGGCTGTGAGGTGGGCAGATGAAGGCTAAAGCTTAGACCTCTCGAATGTTCTCGTCAACTTGAGTAAGCATCATAGAAGTTAGCATTTAGCAGTACCACCCCTTCAATCGGTCATATCACAACAGATGAGGGATACCTATCTCGAGTGTTGACTAGCAACTCCAGAATACCTTAACCCTTTGTCAAAGCCTTCCATTTCCAACTGAAGGGAGTTGACAATAGTGTTGGGAAATGCAGTCCGTTCGCCCTTTGTCAAAGCCTTCCATTTCCAGAAAGGTTGTTTGACATATGGACCACATTTTAAAAAAATCAAGATGTATAAAACTTCAATAAATATTCTCTTAAGAAGTGTAATCGGAGATGATGAATGAGGTCGGGTATTATTCCTATTTAATATGACATGCGGTTCGGAATAGCTAAGGGTTCATAACCGCATTTCCGAACACTATTGTTGACTCCCTTCAGCTGGAAATGGACGGTTTTGACAAATGGTTAATGTATTCTGGAGTTACTAGTCAACACTTGAGATAGGTATCCCCCATCGTTGTGATATGACCGATCGAAGGGGTGGTGCTACTAAGTGCTAACTTCCGCGACGCTTACTCAAGTTGACGAGAACATTCGAGAGGTCTAAGCTTTAGCCTTCATCCTTCCACCTCACAACACATCGCCATCTTACATTATCAACCCTCCAAGACCCCTAAGCCCCCTTTTGGATCCATCTGCATCCCCCTCGACAACCTCCTCCTTCATCTCCCCACCGATCGCTCCATCATTAAGACCTTCAACTCCTCTACCCCTTCGGTAATCCCCCGAGCCAGCTCTGCATCAAGATCTCCATCTTCAAGCCCCCACCTCCAAACGACTGCTCGCCTTCGCCTCTTTCGATCCTATCCCATCTAGTGTTTGGCTCTGAAGAGGAAGGTGATGGATGGGGGAATGAGAGAGGAGGAAGACATGATATTGCAAATTTATAAATAATAAGGGACTAATATTACCTATTTGGGATGGATTTCATCTACAAGAGCCGCCATATTGATGGGAGTTAACCAGAGGGTTTGTAATGTAAGATAACAAGTTTGTATGGTTCAAGTGATAATTACGAGAAGGAATTGACAATTTTTAGGTTTCGTAGTATAAAAATCCCAATAAATAAGCAAACATGTAAAATAATATTTTTAAAGAGCATTATTCATAATAGTCATAATAATCATAATTTTAAAGACAACCTTTCTGGAAATGGAAGGCTTTGACAAAGGGCACATGGATCGCATTTCCGAACACATGAAGGGAGTTCGACAATAGTGTTCGGTTTGAAATGCGGTCCATACCATAACCCTTTGTCAAAACTTTAGATTCTAGAATCATAAATATAAATCATTTGGTATTAGGCTTTATATATTGACTTAGAAATTTTGGTGATGATTTATGTTATTGTTACCAATGCCAATATTGTATTTGCATGTCTTATGCATAAATTGAATACTCATCGTCGGTTTTTCAATGGAGCATTTCTTTCTTTTATAATTTATTGTATTCATATGATATAATATAATGGATTATGTATGGTTTTAAAAAAGCACCGCCTCGAGGCGCAAAGGCGTACGCCTCGAGGCAAGGCGTACCAAATTCGCCCTGAGGCGCACGCCTCAGGTTCTCTACGTGGGGCGTGCGCCTTGACTTGGCGTGAGGTGCGAGGCGCTCGAGGCGACGCTGAGGCATAAGCCTCGAATAATGAGGCTTTTTTTACATTTTTGGTTGCACACGACCATATTTTTCTGTTAGCATTATATTTTTTATGTTTGTATTTTTGTTTCCATGTTAAACCTTGCATATTTCTATATATATCTCCATGTAAAGAGAAGAGATCGCTTGAAACCAGCGAAGTTCCATGATCTTGTATACATCATATTTCAATTTATCAATACATCTACACATATTAGTTCTATTACACATGTTTTTGTTTGAATTGTAATAAAAAATTTATATTAGTTGCAAGTTTGCAACTTGATGTTGTTGTTTGGTTGTATAAGTGGTGAATCTTATAATAGTTATCACATATATGATATATGAAGAAGCAATGTTGAAAATAAACACGTGGAGTAAAATAATTATTACGTTTTATTGTTAGTAGCTAAATACAAATAATATGATGGGACCCCCGTCTTGTTGGGGTATGATATGGCAGGAGGGGATGCATATGACGGTTCTCCAACTACGTCCAACAAGACAAATGGTTGGGATTCAAGGTATATTATTATTTTTTACTTCGCACTATGGATTATGATTTCTATTGTACTTTAGTATTAAGAATAGACTTTAGTTTAATAGTCATAAAATCATTGAAGTTGGAATTGGAACTTGATATTCAGTATATTAGTGGCTCAGTAATAGTTTTTTTTGAACTTCAATGCCTTCATCTCTTAAGTATTGTATCTTTTACTTATTTTAAATTATTCTTGAATATGTTTTTGGCAAAATTTTATATTATTATATACTTTTTTAAATGTATATTGCTTTAATTTTATTTTATTTTTCAAAAAATTGAGGCTTATGCCTCGACCGCCTCGAGGCTTATGCCTCGCCTCAATTTCAGAAAAAATGCCTTGGACCACCTCACGCTTTTTTAAACCTTGGGATTGTGTAACCAACATCCGTCTTATCCTACATTCCTTTTTAATGAGATGAGTAATGTAATTTAATATTTTATCTACTATTATTTATTATATATTTCTTTATTATTTTTATTTTTTAATTACTTAAAGTAAAATAACACAAATCGCATAATCCACATATACTTTCGCTTATCCGTTTGCTCACTTCAGATCGCCTGATCGAATGAATACTGCATACCAACTTTCTGAACCTTGATCGACGTACACTTGGAGCTTTTGAACCACACACCCGCATCTTGGAGAGCAGTAGAGCATCACCATCTCTGAGATTCAATGTTCATTAGCATTCGATCACGAGCACCTGGAGGGTTGAATTGCACCCTTGCATCACATGCACCAACATTGATAGCTGTTGGAGTTATAATCGTCGGATTTTGTGGCAAAATGGTGGTCACCCTTGTCGAGGTAGGTGCATAGGACCTTAGCTCCCAGTCGTTCCTCCATCGCGAAGCGCAACTCTTAAGAACTATACAATTTTTGCATCCAACGAAAACCCAAAAAGTCATCCTTCCCCTCTCGAACTCCCCTATTGATAAATCCATGATTTATCATTATTATTTACTTTTCCTCTTACTTGAATCCATAAGATTCATTCTCAATTAACTAACATTAACATTTAACACTTTGTAAATAGTTTAACCCTAATTCTTGTTCGTAAATAAACCTAGTATTGTGTTTTTATTTTCTATATTTTATTATTATTATTATTAAAAATCCCATAAAAATAGATTAATATTGTATATATTTATTTTTATTTATAAATAAAAAACACAAAAAATCTTAAAAGAAATTAAAATGAGTATTTTTATTTACTTAAAATACTTGGAAAATATTGTTTTGTATATACGTGGCATTTTCATTTTGGGTTCTACATGAAAGTTGTAGACTCAAAAAGATCTACAATTTTCATGTTGAACATTTTTGAATAGATGCTTGTAAGTATTTCCTTTGTATTTTACATTATTTTTGGCTCCTGGGATTTTTCAAATTGGGCTGTGTGGCGCAATCTTATATGGCCACATACCTGGTTTTTTAGAGCCAACCACACTCATTTCCCGCTGTCTCATCATTCTGATCAAATGGTCTTGCTTCTATCACGATCACCCCGCACCTCCACTGTCTGATCGCTCGATCTGATGCGATCAAGGCGTCTCATCCGTGCCTTTCCCAAAGCCTTTGGATCCCCAGATCCAACGGCTGACTTTATCTTCACCCCTCCCCCCTCACTCTTCAGACATTCAAATTCGCCAACCACCGTTCTTCTCCATGATCTCCCAACTACCTTAGTCACTCACATCGCCAACTAACAGCTCCCGTCATTGGCCTAACCTCCCTCAGGCATCATCTTGCCTGAGCAGACATCTTTTGTACCCGACAGGCAGATAGTAGACTCTTGGGTCCTGGCATCGGAGGTGGTACTTGATTTGAAGAGGGAGAAACAAAAGGGGGTGGTTTGGAAGGTGGATTTCTTTTTTTTTGAAACCAAAGAAGGTGGATTTCTCTAAACCTATGACTGCGTTGATTGTCGCTTCCTTTGGTGGTCGTTGCAGAAGAGAGGTTTCCCAGACAGATGGATTGTTTGGGTTAAGAGGTGCATCACAACAACGTCGTATTCAGTGCTTGTGAATGGCATATCGGAGGGCCTTTTTTCCAGCCCCAACAAGGGTGTAACATGGGTGCCTGCTTGCATCGCTTCTTTTTGTGATTGTGGTAGATGCATTGGCAGCGATGATCAGGCTGGCAACGACTGGTGGTTTCTGTGTTGGGTACGTGAGAGGGGGCACTTCCATCCCCATTCTGTAGTACGACGACAATGCAGTGTTGTTTATTGATGGGAACCTGGAGCGTGCGAGGCGTACTTCATTCTTTATGGATATTTTTAGTGAGGTCTCAGGTCTGAACTTGAATAGAGAAAAGTCCAAGGTTATCCCATTTGGCGTCACATAGGAGGAGGCTCAGGTTCTTTGTCGTATGCTGCGTTGTTTGGAGGGATCCCTTCTGACCACATATTTGGGGCTCCCTTTGGTAGCTGGACGGTTGCAGGTGGGGGATTGGAAGGTTGTTATGGACATGGTGGAGAGTAAGATGGCGGGTTGGAAGGCAAGAACACTCTCCAAGGGGGGAAAGTTGGTCCTCCTCAAGCACACTATATATGTTGTCCTGATTTTCTTTTTCTCCACGCGGTTGATGCCTGTAGGTGTGCGGAAGAGGGTGGAGGGGATGATGAAGCATTCTTTTGGTCGGACGGAAGGCAAGAGGGTGGGAGGTGACACCTGGTGGGATGGGACATGGTGACATTGTCGAGGCGGGAGGGAGGCCTGGAAATCTGTAGTTTGGAGCTCCTGAATAAGGCCCTACGGGGGGAAGTCAGAGGACCTGGTCTGTAACATGCTGCGGAGCATCTATGGGGTCACTGGTTCGTGGAGATCATAGGTGTGCATGCGGCTGTCGTCGCTTTGGAGGGGCTTGTCTAGTGTGTTATCGGAGCTGGGTGATCTCGTGAGGTCGGTGCTGGGCGATGGGCACGGTTTGGGTTTCCGACAGGAGGATTGGCTAGGGATGGGTCCTTTAATAGAGAGATAACCGCGTCTCTTTGCAATTGCGGGCGGTAGGAATGCTTCGATGCATCAGCTTTGGTCAGCGGGATCTTAGTGCCCTACCTTCGCTATTGCTCTATCGAACCTAAGGTACGATGAGGTCGTGGCCCTCTTGAGGGACTTAGCAGACGTTGATTGCTCCAGCGGGGGTTGGGACCATTTTGCTTGGAAGGAGGGGAGACTTACAGTTAAGATGGCTTATTGATATTTCGACAGGAAACCTGGGGCGCTTCAGGAGGATGCCGCTTGGGACTACATGATTATTTGGGTTAGTAGTGTTCCAATGCGGATTAATGTCTTCATGTGGTTGGCGAGATGCGGCAGGCTGCTTTCAAAGGCATGCAAGATAAGGCTGCTGGGTACCGGAGAGATCATTTGGGATAGATGCGGCCTTGAGCAGGAGGATTTGGAGCATCTATTTTTTGGCTGTTGTATCTCGGTCGCGATTTGGGAACAAGAAGCTGTGCCTTGGCTTCACACGGTAGACAACACGTCGTACTAGAGTTCTGTCAGAGGGGCTTGTGCTAATTCTCAGGAGGACGCAACCAATCCTTTTGCCCTACTTTAGGCCATTTGGTGTGCTAGAGATAATAAAATCTTTCGGGGTAGTCCGTTTCTCTGTGGGAGGGTGTTGGGACATTATATGGCATTGATGTCTTTGTAGCAAAACTTGGAGCTCCTGAATAAGGCCCTACTGGGGGAAGTCAAAGGACCTGGTCGGCAGTGTGCTGTGGAGCATCTATGGGGTCACTGGTTCGTTGAGAGCCGAGGTGTGCATGCGGTCGTTGTCGCTTTGGAGGGGCTTGTCTATTGTGTTATCGGAGCTGGGTGATCTCGTGAGATCTGTGCTGGGCGATGGGCACGGTTTTGATTTCCGACAGGAGGATTGGCTAGGGATGCATCCTCTCATAGAGAGATAACCGCGTCTCTTTGCAATTGCGGGGGCTAGGAACGCTTCGGTGCATCAGCTTTGGTCAGCGGGATCTTGGTGCCCTACCTTTGCTGTTGCTCTTTCGAACTAATGGTACGATGAGGTCGTGGCCCTCATGAGGGACCTAGCAGACGTTGATTGCCCCAGCGGGGGTTGGGACCATTTTGCTTGGAAGGAGGGGAGACTTATAGTTAAGATGGCTTATTGATATTTCGACAGGAAACCTGGGGCGCTTCAGGAGGACGCCGTTTGGGACTACATGATTATTTGGGACATTATAGGGCACTGATGTCTTTGTAGCAAAACTTGGAGCTCCTGAATAAGGCCCTACTGGGGGAAGTCAAAGGACCTGGTCTGCAACGTGCTGCGGAGCATCTATGGGGTCACTGGTTCGTGGAGAGCCGAGGTGTGCATGCGGTCGTTGTCGCTTTGGAGGGGCTTGTCTAGTGCGTTATCGGAGCTGGGTGATCTCGTGAGATCGGTGCTGGGCGATGGGCACGGTTTTGATTTCCGACAGGAGGATTGGCTAGGGATGGGTCCTCTCATAGAGAGATAACCGCGTTTATTTGCAATTGCGGGGGCTAGAAACGCTTCGGTGCATCAGCTTTGGTAAGCGGGATCTTGGTGCCCTACCTTCGCTGTTGCTCTTTCGAACTAATGGTACGATGAGGTCGTGGCCCTCTTGAGGGACCTAACGGACGTTGATTGCCCCAGCGGGGGTTGGGACCATTTTGCTTGGAAGGAGGGGAGACTTACAATTAAGATGGCTTATTAATATTTCGACAGGAAACCTGGGGCGCTTCAAGAGGATGCCGCTTGGGACTACATGATTATTTGGGCTAGCAGTGTTCCAATGCGGATCAATGTTTTCATGTGGTTGGCGAGATGCGGCAGGCTGCTTTCAAAGGCATGCAAGATAAGGCTGCTGGGTACCAGAGAGATCATTTGGGATAGATGCGGCCTTGAGCAAGAGGATTTGGAGCATCTATTTTTTGGCTGGTTTATCTCGGTCGCGGTTTGGGAGTAAGAATCTGTGCCTTGGCTTCATACGGTAGACAACACGTCGTATTAGAGTTCTGTCAGAGCGGCTTGTGCTAATCTTAGGAGGACGCAACCAGTCCTTTTGCCCTACTTTTAGGTCATTTGGTGTGCCAGAGATAAGAAAATCTTTCGGGGTAGTCCGTTTCTCTGTGAGAGGGTGTTGGGACATTATAGGGCACTGATGTCTTTATAGCAAAACTTGGAGCTCTTGAATAAGGCCCTACTAGGGGAAATCAGAGGACCTGGTCTGCAACGTGCTGCAGAGCATCTATGGGGTCACTGGTTTGTGGAGAGCAGAGGTGTGCATGCGGTCGTCATTGCTTTGGAGGGGCTTGTCTAGTGTGTTATCGGAGCTGGGTGATCTCGTGATATCGGTGCTTGGCGATGGGCTCGGTTTTGGTTTCCAACAGGAGGATTGGCTAGGGATGGGTCCTCTCATAGAGTGATAACCACGTCTCTTTGCAATTGCGGGGGGTAGGAACGCTTCGGTGCATCAGCTTTGGTCAGTGGGATCTTGGTGCCTTACCTTCGCTGTTGCTCTGTCGAACCAAAGGTACGATGAGGTCGTGGCCCTCTTGCGGGACCTAGGGGACGTTGATTGCCCCAGCGGGGGTTGGGACCATTTTGCTTGGAAGGAGGGGATACTTATAGTTAAGATGGCTTATTGATATTTCGACAGGAAACCTGGAGCGCTTCAGGAGGATGCCGCTTGGGACTACATGATTATTTGGGCTAGCAGTTTTCCAATGCGGATCAATGTCTTCATGTGGTTGGTGAGATGCGGCAGGTTGCTTTCAAAGGCATGCAAGATAAGGCTGCTGGATACCGGAGAGATCATTTTGGATAGATGCGGCCTTGAGCAAGAGGATTTGGAGCATCTATTTTTTGGCTGTTGTATCTCGGTCGCGGTTTGGGTGCAAGAAGCTGTGCCTTAGCTTCACACGGTAGACAACACGTCGTACTAGAGTTCTGTCAGAGCGGCTTGTGCTAATTCTCAGGAGGACGCAACCAGTCCTTTTGCCCTACTTTAGGCCATTTGGTGTGCTTGAGATAAGAAAATCTTTCGGGGTAGTCCGTTTCTCTGTGAGAGAGTGTTGGGACATTATAGGACACTGATGTCTTTGTAGCAAAACTTGGAGCTCTTGAATAAGGCCCTACTGGGGGAAGTCAGAGGACGTGGTCTGCAACGTGCTGCGGAGCATCTATGGGGTCACTGGTTCGTGGAGAGCAGAGGTGTGCATGCGGTCGTCGTCGCTTTGGAGGGGCTTGTCTAGCGTGTTATCGGAGCTGGTTGATCTCGTGAGATCGGTGCTGGGCGATGGCCACGATTTTGGTTTCCGACAAGAGGATTGGCTAGGGATGGGTCCTCTCGTAGAGAGATAACCGCGCCTCTTTGCAATTGCGGGGGTAGGAACACTTCGGTGCATCAGCACTGGTCAGCGGGATCTTGGTGCCCTACCTTCGTTGTTGCTATGTCAAATCAAAGGTATGATGAGGTCGTGGCCCTCTTGAGGGACCTAGCAGATGTTTATTGCCCCAACGGGGGTTGGGACCATTTTGCTTGGAAAGAGGGGAGACTTACAGTTAAGATGGCTTATTGATTATTCGACAGGAAACCTGGGGCGCTTTAGGAGGATGCCGCTTGGGACTACATGATTATTTGGGCTAGCAGTGTTCCAATGCGGATCAATGTCTTCATGTAGTTGGCGAGATGCGGCTGGCTGCTTTCAAAGGCATGCAAGATAAGGCTGTTGGGTACCGGAGAGATCATTTGGGATAGATGCGGCCTTGAGCAGGAGGATTTGGAGCATCTATTTTTTGGTTGTTGTATCTCGGTCGCGGTTTGGGAGCAAGAAGCTGTGCCTTGGCTTCACACGGTAGACAACATGTCGTACTAGAGTTCTGTCAGAGCGGCTTGTGCTAATTCTTAGGAGGATGCAACCAGTCCTTTTGCCCTACTTTAGGCCATTTGGTGTGCTAGAGATAAGAAAATCTTTTGGGGGTAGTTCGTTTCTTTGTAGAGGGTGTTGGGACATTATAGGGCACTGATGTCTTTGTAGCAAAACTTGTAGCTTTGTTTTTTTATCTTGTCTTTGTTGTAGTATATCTTGGTTTCTCTTTTTGATTGAATAAATTTGCGATGGGTTCCAATCTTGGGAGTACACCCTCTTTCTCTTAAAAAATGTGCGTAATAATCTTAATTATTAGCATGAACAATAATTGTGAGTTTGCCTTTGTTTGTGTGCTTGCATTGTTGTTGTCATTCTCATTTTGTGTATTTAATTTAGATGCATTGAAAAACCAATAAAAAAATCCATGCATGCATTCATGTTGTGTTCATTTGACCTAAATCACATTATTGAGTAGCTTGATCGTATACTTAGGTCCTAATTAGGTAAACTAATAAGGTATGTCCTTGTGTTTGAATCTGGACTTATCCAGGAGATTTTAGTTGAACTACTCCTCACGGAGATCTTAGACTCGGTTCTGATACCTTATTAAGCGACTGTATTACAACGAGTCCTTATTTGCTTAGCGGTTTATCGATTCATTACCTACCCTTTCCTCTCCATTCTATACTCCCCATCTCCAGGTCAACTTCGATATGTATAGCCATCGCTACTTTCTCTTGAGCCAAGATGGCAACCACATCCATCGAGAAATGGGAAACTTCAATTTGGCTCTAGTGATCATGGCCATTGTGATGTGCGTGCTGGTGTTGCTGAACAATCTATACCTCCTGGTGATTTGCCAGCACCCAGAAGACGCCAACCATGCCTACTTCCGTGAACTCGTCGTTGTTATTGGTCTCTCCGTCGTCGACAAATCTTGGGTTGCGTAGAGGTCGAATCATCGGCCAAGTACCTGGATAAGAAGGGTTGAGAAAAATGGAAGGAGAGAGTTATAAAATCAATTGTTTAATTTTCCCTTGTTAGATTAACTTAAGACTAATTCAAGCAATTAACTCAAATAAAGTTAAAATTGACGGTAGAGTTTGAGACGTAAGACGGAGTATGTTTGTGGGATTCGAGTGATAATTATGATGTTTAGATGTTCGAGAAGGTATTGGCAAAATTTCTAGGATTAATGGTGTAAAAATCTTGGTATATGTTTTCTTTAGTTCAGTTGTGTGGGGAGAAAAGAATGAAAAGAATGAAAGAAAAGAAAATACACAAAATTTTAAAAAATAGCTAATATCTCAACACCTCCCCTCAAGTTGGAGCGTAGCTATCAGTCATGCTCAACTTGGAACAACATCTCTGGAATGACCCTCTAGATGGGGCATTGGTGAACACATATGTTGTTCTCCTTAGTTGACATGAGAGGTGGAGACGAAACCCTTCTGAATCATGCCATGAGTGTAGTGAGAGTTTGCATCGATATGCTTGTTCCTCTAACGGAAGAAGGGGTTGTTGGCAATGAATATAGTAGCTTGGTTGCATTGGAGATGCATGGGAAGAGCCACATAAATAACTAGGTCAGTCGGAACGGATCTGACCCCCAACATCTCCGTGCTCCCTTGTGCCATGGCTATGTACTTTCTGCACTCGATCTAGTAACCATCGTCTGCTTCTCATTTTTTCATGACACTAAAGAGCTCCCTATGAATACAACAAAACGTGATGTAGATTTTCTGCCTTTGGGACATCATGCATAATATGCATCTATGCCTGCTCTAACTACAAGTGATGTTCCTTTGCTAAATAAAAGATCAGTGTCAAGAGAGGTCTTTAGATACCTCAAAATCATATGGACTGCATCCAAATGTGCCTGTCTAGGTTGCTCTTTGAATTGGCTCACTCTGCTCACCAGAAAAGATATATCTGGCCTGGTGATCGTCACATATAGGAACTTCGCAATGAGCTCCCTGTATCTTCTCTTGTGTCATCATTATATAGCTTCATGTTTAGGTCATTGAGAGTAGTGACATGCTTGAAATTTGTCACGCCTGTCTCAAAAAGAAGATTTGTAACGTGCTTCCTCTGGGTCATAACAAACCCTTGCTGGTTCCTGGCGAACTCAAGTCTAAGAAAGTAACGTAGAATGCCAAGGTCCTTGGTTACAAACTGCTGACCAAGGAAATCACTAGCTTCACGAATGTCCTGCACATCATCCTTGGTAACAATGATATCATCAACATAGACTAGTATAGCAATTATACCCCTCAGAGTCCTCTAAACAAACAATGAATGATCTGCAGTCGATATTATGAACCCTTGTTGCTCTATCAAGTCTGAAAGCTTCTGAAACCATTCTCTTGGACTCTGCTTAAGGTCATAGACAGCCTTATGAAGTCTATACAGCATATGACACTCCTCCTCAACAACGAACAATGATGATTGCTGCATGTAGACTTCCTTTTGTATTCACCAGACAAAAACGCTTACATCAAATTGATATAGAGGCTAGTCTCGTGTCACTGCAACAAAGAGAAATATCTTTAGTAAGAAAATATCTTGATAGTCCACCCTATACGTCTGGGTGAACCCCCAAGCCACAAGCCTCAACTTCTAGCGATCCACATTGCCATCAACTTGGTGCTTCATTGTGAGTTCCCACTTGCATCCCACGACAGATGCTCCTGTAAGAGCTGTAACAATGCTCCATGTCCTACATGACTGTAACATAAACATAACCATCTCCTCTTTCATGGCAAGATGCCACTGACTGTCATGTATCGCCTTTAGATATGCCCGTGGTATCTCCACATTTGACAACCCTACGACAAGCCTCTTGAAATCCTTTGAAATTCACCCTAAAGAAACATGGGTTGCTAGAAGATAAATAGCATATGCACGTCTAACTTTCCATAGAGCAATATGCATATCAAGATCACTTACCTCCTCCTCAACATGTAAATTAGCCTCCTAAGAAGGTAACTGCTCATCATGTAAAGTAGCCTACAACATGGTCAAATTACCAATGCCAATAGTTGAAACAATACATGCTTGGGGCGTGCTGGATGATGGAAAGGCTTATGAGCAAGGGGAACCGTGGGAGGCTTACGAACATATAAATATGGCAACAAGTGGGCCAAGGTGCTATGTGGTGGTGGTGGAGCCATAAGAGCAGGTGGTGGGTGGAGGAGGTGGTGGAGGTGCTAGTGGGACTGGAGGTGGTGGTGTCATAGGAGGAGGCACATATACCTCTTTGCTCCAGAGTCAGATGGAATCAACCTATCACATGGAGGAGAGAAATACATAACATACTCAAAGACGTTGATGTCAACATTGACATAGTACTTCCGTTTAATAGGATCAAAGCTCCGTTACCATTTTTTGGGTACGAGAGTAGTCTACAAAGATACGCTTGACGTCTTTAGAGGAGAGCTTGTCACGACTAGGAGTCAGGTGTTGAACAAAGGCAATCGAGCCAAATACTTGGGGTGTAAGAGAGAACACATCCTTCTTTTGAAACACAAGCGAGAAAGGAACCTTCTCTCCTAAAATAGAAGATGGCATACTGTTCACCATATAACAAGCAATGAGAATCATATCATCCGATAAAGAGCGCAGAGCACGATTGTAGATCAAAAGTGTCATGGTTACATCAAGTGATGGTGTTTGCATTCGAGAACACCGTTCTGCTGAGAAGTGTAGGCCTCGTGGTCTGGTATATATGATGTCAAGACCTGAAGAACTTAGAAAGCTGTAATGTGCATAATTGTAAGGCATTATTAGTGTGAATAAACTTACCAATAGCAAAGAAAATATTCTCTATTTCATAATGACAAATTTAATGGAAGACCCAACTTCAGATTTGTTTTTCAAAAGAAAACCCAAGATAGTTTAGAAAATTCATCCATAGCTACAAGATAAAACTTGTGTCTCGGGTGATCAAGAACACGTCTGGGACCTCAATTGTCAAAATGGACAAGCTTGAATGAATGATTGCTACTACAACTCTGATGAGTAGGAAAAGAAGAATGGTGATACTTTTTAAGTTGGCAAGCCTCATATTGGAAGGTAGAACGTGTGGAAATTTGCGGAAGGACATGACACAACTTCTACAGAGGAAGGTGACCAAAACAAAGATGCTGCATGTATGGCGAGACTGATCTAGTGGGAACGCTAGAGGCACCATCATATGGAGACTGGTCCATTTCATAGAGCTGCCTCTGCTCACAGCTACATCCAATCGCCCTACTTGTGAGTATGTCCTGAAACGTAAGAGAAGATGGGTCAAAAATGGCATGACAATGCAAATCATTATTGGTCTGACTAATATAAGTAAATTCATTTGAAAATCAATTGCATGCAGTACATTCGACAGGCGCATGGATGGCTTTAAATGAACATACCACTGTCCTGTAATAGGCAAATGAACCCCTTTGCAATGACGACTGATCTGCCAGGGGGTGCAGATTTATATGAACTGAACTGTGCTTTGTCTCCACCAAGATGGTGGGAAGTACCATAGTCCATGATTCACTCTGTTGTATCTGCCCGCTACAACAGGTAAAATCTTGGGCTTAGAGCTATATAGGAGGAGCTTGAAGATGCTCTGACAGGCTGTAACATTTAGGGATCTTGTAGTGGTGTCGGCAATATGAGCCATTATCTCCCTCAAACGAGAGAAAATGTCGTCTCATCGTGAATCTGTAGAAGGGGCTGAATTGTCAAGCAGCTCTAATTGCTTGACTGCAGTGGAAGTGGGATATCCATGCTTCTGATAACATGTATCCACTAAATGATCAGGACAGTGACAATAGGTGCACAGATCACCCCGACGTTCGCGTCCTCTGCCACGAGGACCATGCCCTCTGATTGAGTAGAACTTCCCTGTCATGAGACACGATCATCACTGAGGAGGTCTGTGTGGTGGCAGGTAGTGGGACATTGATCATGCTGAGATGACTACATAAGAAGCTGTGTGCGTGCTACCTCGTACTCATGGTCTAGAGTTGCTAAGAAAACTCTAACCATCATGGAGGTCCTGTACGCCCTTTGTTGCTCAGTAGACGTCGTCACGAGCATGAAGCTGTAAAGCTTCATGAACATGCCATGAAACAAAGAGTAGACATTATGCAAAGGGCAGCCATTCTGCTTGGTCGTGTATATGTCAAACTGCAACGGAAGATTCTTATCCTCATTCTTCTCTTGGACATATGTGGCTGCCAGGATGTCCCAGATCGCGTTCACAGTGGGTTGGTACACAATATCAGAAGCAATCTCCATGACAAGAGTCCTAGAGAGCCAAATACGCCTGTATGTGTCTTAGATTGTGTGGAGAGCCCCGTGAGGGGCTCAACACGGGCTAGGAGGGTTGCATAGACTTTCGGGGCAACTCTTAGTGGCATGCGATAAGGGCATCGGGTGAGGGTTAAGGTACAAGGTTGGAGAACTCCGATCTAGGACCGTTGCTTTGATATCGTTTGGAAAGAAAGAATGAATTGCTTATTCATGAGGTCGTAGGGTTTTCTTACATAGAGGAGAAACATATTTGGGAAAATTACATAATATAGGCTTAAAGAAAAGGAAATACATAGAATAATAAAAGATAACTAATTTCTCAACAAGTTGGAAAGTTTTTTTCATCTAATCTATATTAATTCATCTTTTTTCATTCAAAATTATTATTATTATGAATGATGTTCTTTTAAAATTGTCATTGTGCACATTTGCTTATTCATTTGATATTTGATATAACTCAACATTTTTTTTATACATAATATGCAATGTGATATATAACCAACATGCTAAATACATATCCTTTGTCTCTATGATGTTATTTTTCGAATTTCATCAATCCCTTTCCTGCTCCTTTCAATAGTCAATAAGTATTGTTACCAACAATGATATGCACAATATACTATGTATTTTGATGCTAAATACGCCTCATTTTTGCATATAAGTGTGTATTTGCTTGTTATAAATTTTTTAAGAACCATGCTGATCTTATTACATGAAAAAGACTCTTTAATTTGCCATTTCTGAGATTTCCATTGATATCATTGTTATATCTTGCTATATCGATGATATATCCCTTTTGAGCTTAATAAACGACATGATATTAGTATCGATATTTTGAACATTGATCTGATGTATCTTCTAAATAAAAAAATCTAATTGAGTTGAATCGAGTTATCCAGTCGAGTTAGCAAGTTAACCATCATTGAACTTCAACTCGGCTCGTTAAGTATAATGAGTCCTTTATAGTTATACTACTTGAACTCACAATTGTTGCCTTTCGAACTCGACTCTTGAGTTCTTAATGAGTTAAGTTCTACTCGAATACGTCGAGCCCGGGCTTTCTTGACACTCATATATGGAACCTAGCTCTGCATCCAAGGGTGTTCATACCAAGGCCTTAAATATTGGATTTCTGTTTCATTTCGGGGATGGACCAAAACGAAATTCTGGCTGAATTTCGGTCGAATTTTGATCGAAATTTCGGTCATTTCAGTCAGTTTTTGAACATGCCCCCAAATTTTGATTGATATAGGCCATTTCGACCAAATTTCAGTCACCCACCAAAATCAAAATTCAATCAAAATTTAGCCGAATTTCGCCGAAATTTGATCCCATGATTTAGACTTGAAGTATGTTTTGTGCATGATGTCTTCATTGGACTATCAAACCAATGTTGCGTGATTTGAGAATGATATATGCATGGACATGATGTCAGATGTTGGAAAGACCTCTGCAAACCCACAAAATTCAAGAACATGTGGATCTTTGGCCTAATAGTCTAGTTTGGCCTAATTGTCGAGTTACTCCACGCGAACCTATAACCAATCAATGGATGGTCCATGCCCAGTTCATAGGCCACTTATCTAGAGCCGACCATCACATCATCCCCTCATGACTAACCTTATGGCATGTTCTCCAATGAAAGCATCGTGTTGAATTCTCCATGGTCAGAAACAAGTTGCCCTTTGTCTTATCCATTATTCGTCTCAAATCTTCCTAAGGCCCATTACTTCTATTGACGTATGTCAAGTTTTGTTGTCAAACCATAGCTCTAAATCCAAGAGCTTACCAAGTCAAAAAATTTCTTTCCACCCCCAACAACTGGACAATAAACCTTCCTATCACCCCTTCATCATGAATCATTTTTTAGCCAAAAGGGGGGAATCACGCTTAGGTGCCCACCTCAATATTATTATTAAATAAAAAAAAGACGCAACATTTTACTTAATACAAAAGTCAGGTCTCGAGCAAGCGCTTATAATGTACAAGGACGTTCTCGCAATAAAAGCGGTGGCCAGAAAAAAAGAACATCATTACGAGCTAGCCAAATTGCCCACCGCACTGCTATCGGGGCAAGGACCTCTTTTCTCAGTTATTGCGCGCTCCAAAAAGAGAAGACCAAAAGGCATCAAAAGAGTGGGTGCGAAGCCACACTGACCTCAACTCACCTCAGATAAGCGAGGTAGCCAAACAACGGAAAAACAGGTGCTCCAGCGTCTCAATGGCATTCCCACACAGGGGCCAGGTGTCTGACATTGCCCTGAAAATCTTAGCACAACGATCTCGAGTCATGATGCGTTTCCTTCTAAAGAGCCACTGGAAGAAACCGATCCTCTCCGGGAGCCCAAGAAACCAAACAAAACTACAATCTCGTATCAAAACATCTGAGAGAGTAGGAGGCGACCTACAGATGGCACAATACGCCTTACGAACTGAAAAAGACCCAACCTTCCAAGTTAAGTGATTAATGCCTTGGGAAGGCCTCCCAGCCTGCCCAAGCGAATCCAGCAAACGGAGGAACTCCTTTAAGCGTTGATCAGAGAGCGAAGTTCTGAAAGACAACATCCAGTTCCCACTGATCCAACAGTCAATAACCGGCGCAACAGAATTATCGGCCAAAGCAAACAGACGAGGAAAACAACTAAAAAGGGGGCCATCCCTTATCCAATCGTTCGCCCAGAAATGAAAAGAGGCACCATCTCCAACCACTGGTCTGAAAAGCTCATAGAAGCAAGGCAAAATCTTCAAGATACCCTTCCAGAAAGAAGATTGATTGGGACCATGTCGCAAAAACCCAGGCCTTGCCAAAGAGATTTTGTAGAGGTGACAGATTAACTTGCAGCAAACACTCTCATCATTGCCCCGGATTCTGTCTACCCACTTAATCAGAAGGGCCTCGTTGAGGGACTATAAACTTTATTCCAAGTCCACCATTCTTCTTAGGCAACATAACGGTCTCCCAATCCATTAAAAGCATACCCTGCCACTCCTAGCCAGATCTGTTCCAAAGGAATTTCTGCATCAGCCGCTCCATATGCCTTTTAATGGTGACATGGAGTAGGCGGGAAGAAAAAAAACACAGGGATCACAGAGAGAACCACCTTAATCAGCAATAGGCGTCCTCCCCGTGACAACTAGTCGGCCTTCCAACCAGTCAATTTTCTTTCCATCTTCTCCACAACTGGTAACCAGTCCGATACCTTGACTCTGCCAGCAGTGAGAGGAAGCCCAAGGTACTGAATAGGAAGGGGACCACATCCCGTGGCCAGTTCCAATCTGCAAGCACAAGCATCATCCTCCGACATGTCGAACGGAACAACGATGGATTTACCATGGTTCAACACCATACCAGACATCTCCCCTAAAATCTCTAAGACGAGAGCCAAAGCTCTTGCCTCCTCCCAACCGCCTTCTACAAATAGGATCGTATCATCCGCACATTGTAGCATGGGGATACACACATCCCCACATCTTTACCCATTGACCATTTTGCTACTCTCAATCTGATCAACCATGTACACAAGATTATCAACTGCAAGGACAAACGACAAAGGAGCAAGAGGGCACCCCTGTCTGACACCTCTCTGCGGCTGAAAAAACCCTCCCTGAGGATGCCTGTTAATCAATACTGACATCGACGTCGTGGTGACGCATCGCTTCATCCAAAAGATTCAGACATTCGGAAAACCCCTTCTATAAAGAGCCGCCCACAGAAACCACCAGTCCAAAGTGTCGTAAGCCTTAGCAAAGTCCACCTTCCAGAGAAAAGCCTGCTTGCCACGACACTTCTAGTCGGAGATGATCTCCGAGGCCAACACCAAATTGTCCGCAATTTGACGCCCATGAATGAAAGTTGATTGGATCGGGGACACAGTATGGTCAAGGATTCTGCTAAGACGGATAGCGAACACCTTCACCATTATAAGGTAGATACCATTCGATAGAGCAATGGGTTTGTAGCCTTCAATCCTTTCTGCAATGTACAGCTTCAGAAGAAGAAAGATCAAAGCCCTATTAAGCCTTTCGAAACCAATATTGCATCGATAGAACTCCACAACAACCTCCATAACCTCACCACCCACCAGGCCTCAGAACTCCTTATTGAAAAACACTGGGAAGCTGTCTAGACCAGGCGCCCCACTTGCATCCAAACTCCATACCGCCGTCTTAACTTCCTCCGAGGTAACATGCACAATTAAACTGTTTGCATGCACTTCCGAGAGTTGAGATGCCCCAAGACCGACTCCACGTCTAACTGTTCGCATGCACTTCATCATGTATCATTATGAGTTAACCTTGTCAATCCACCTTTGAGTTCCCACCTCGTAAGATTCCAGATTGATCTTGGCCGTACCCTACTTATGTACGCACTTCCTTAAATTCCTCTACCTCCTCACCATCCTTAGGCCTCTCACATTACAAATGCGAATACAAATATGCTGGAAGATCCCCCCACTAACAACCATATTGCACATTATAGGTGCTACCTGCCCCTGGCAACACCACACCTTCCTGGAAAGCCCTCGATCTCACTTTCCTCTTTAACTGTTGCAGGCAACTCACGTTGCTTTATGACCTTTCTCTGATCTTTTCAAGTTTTGATCTTTCGACACCCTTTCCCCTTCCCCCTCCTCCCTGATTCCTTATAACCATTGTTTTAAACATGAAATACGTGCCAATTCTCTCGACATCCGCACATGACATGTTTATGGTCCAACAACACCATATTGCTTTATATTTATATCCAGGAAATTGTTGGGATATGTATAAAGATGTTTTGATCCTGTAGGGAGAAAATATTGTCCGAGTTGAAAGAAAGAGAAAATAAATATAAAGAGAGGTACATGAAAGAAAGAGATAAGAAATAATCATCTCAACTATTACAAGAGAGGTACATGAAAGAAAGTGAAATAAGAAATAAATATAAATAGATATAAATATCTCAACAATTACATTGGTGTTGGAAGTTGATAGCAGGTACATAAACATCGGGGTATAGATGTTTTGATCTTATAGGGAGAAAATATTATGTGAGTGCTGATGTCACATTTTTGGAGTCTATTATATATTTTCTCCTATACGTGACATGTTGTCTAATGCTGACTCTGGAGAGGATGTTTTTGTTCCACCACCTCCGTTATCTCCACCAACAACACTCCATGTCGAGTCTCAGTCATCTCCACCTCCACCTCCTCCACCTCTGTCTACCTTGACATTGTTTTTACCACTGTTTTACATTCGTAGGTCCTCTACCCGCACCTCTGCTCATGCGCCTTCCTCGTCATCCAGCAAGCCTTAGGTATGTAATGAACATATTGTTTCTACTAATGACACTGGTGATATGCTTGTTCCACATGATACTATACATGAGGAGTTGATGCCATAGAATAGAGAGGTTGATGACCTCGATGTGCATATTGCCTTGAGGAAGCCGCGTCGTAACTATGCTACTCATCCTCTAGCTGTGCATGTTTCCTTGAGCCATCTTTTAGAGGAGTACATGAGGTTTATTGTAGGACTCTCTGCTGCTACTACCCCGCGAACATATCTGGAGGCCATACAAGAGTAGTTGGCGACTTGCCATGAAGGAGGAGATGGTTGCTTTGCAGTCTCATGGTACATTGAGTGTTGTTTCTGCTCCTCTAGGTACCTCTGTTGTGGGGTGCAAATGGATCTTTACGGTGAAGCAATGAGCAGATGGTAGTGTGGATCGCTACAAGGTAAGGCTTGTGGCATATGGAATCACACATACTTATGGGGTAGAATATTAAGATACCTTTTCTTTGGTGGCCAAACATCCGACATTGCGCATTCTTCTATTAGTTGCCGTTTCACGGGATTGGCCTCTTTACCAACTTGAAATGAAGAATGCTTTTCTATATGGAGATCTACAAGAGGAGGTATAAATGCAGCTGCCACCAGGGTTTGCTGTCGAGGGGAGCCTTAGAAGGTGTGTGGGCTCCACAAGGCGATTTACGGCTTGAAGCTGAGTGCGAGAGCTTGGTACCTGAATCTTTCAAAGTTGATAGAGCACCAGGGGTTTGCGCGGTCCATTGCAGATCACTCGCTTTTTGTTCAGAGGACACATAGAGGTACTGTTGCTATTGTAGTCTATGTTGATGATATTATTGTCACGGGGGATGATGAGCAGGGATTTCCAGCTGCCAAGGAGTTCCTAGGTCAGCAGTTTGTGACCAAGGACCTTGGCAATCTTCGATACTTCCTTGGATTAGAGTTCACCAAGAACCAGCATGGTTTTGTGATGACCCAAAGGAAGTTTCTGATTGATCTTCTGCTAAAGACATGTTTGACAGAGTGCAAGCCTGCTACTACCCCTATGGATCCGAGTATGAGATTATATGATGATGACACTGAGGAGGTAGATAAGAGGAGATATAGGGAGCTTGTTGGGAAGGTTCTATATGCTACTATCACCAGGCCAAACATATCCTTTGCTGTGAGCAAGGTGAGCCCTTTCATGGAGTATCCCAGTAAGGCTCATATGGATGCGGTCTATATTTTTTTGAGATATTTGAATACTTCACTTGATAGACTGATACTGGTCTTATATTTAGCAAAGGTACATCTCTTGTGGTGACATCTTATGCAGATGCATATTATGCAGGATGCCTTAGAGGCAAGAAGTCTACTTCTGGCTTTGCTATTTTTATTGGGAGCTCTCTCGTGTCATGGAAAGCAAGAAGCAGACAATGGTTGCTAGATCCAATACAGAATCTGAGTACATGGCTATGACATAGGGGAGCACATTGGTTTTGACTTATCTTGCTGTTGAGGTTCCTCTTCCCATGCAGCTTTTATGTAACAGTCAAGCAGCTCTATTAATTTCCAATAATCCTGCATTTCATGAACGAACCAAGCATACAGAGGTAGACTGCCACTATACCAGAGACACGATCCAGAAGGGTCTCATATCCAGTTCCCATGTTTCTACTGGAGATCAGACAACTGATATTTTCACCAAGACCCTTGCTAGAGGCCCTTTTCAGAGATGATGTTCCAAGCTGAGTTTGATAGACATATATGCTCCAACTTGAGGGGGAGTGTTGAGATATTTATATCTCTTTATATTTATTTCTTATTTCTCTTTCTTTCATGCATCTCTCTTGTAATTTACCTAGGGCTTTTCTCCTATATAAGAGAGCCATAGGGTCTCAATAATGATAACGCATTTCTATTCTTCCTCTAACGGGAATTGGTATGGAATCATTTGCTAGAAAAAATGCAAATCTTATGACGAGGATTTTGGATTTCAAAGTTGTAGCATTGGAAGTTAATGCTTTTGGGTAGATTAATTTGTAGGGCAGATGCCAACTCATGTTATAAATGACCTGAGATATAATTGTACATGGAGGAGATGACGTGTGTGTAGGAGGAACCTCTAGGAAGAGGGAATCCTCCATGGAGTGGAGAGCCTTCGGGAAGAGGAAGCGTTTGTGGGGGGAGTTGGAGAAGGGAACACACGTATGTTGGTGGACATACCGAATGCAATGGAGTCATTGAGAGAGAACCGTCGATAGAGTGGAGGGCCACAATTCAAGGAAATTGTGAGGTAGGAAGATGATGGTTGTGGTGCTTTTGTTGTAGAAGGGAAGGGAACATGACGCGGAGATGTTTGGCTAGAGCTTCGATCCTCAGACCAGATCTTATTCTCTCTTTCATACAGAAAAGGGAAAGCTGAAGGCAAGATGATGGTCGGAGCGAGAGATGGAGGATGAGGTGGGGACAAACCCATTTGTGAGGAGTGGGGACGAGATAGTAAGGGATACTTCTGAGGGTGTGCTGCAAGCTTAGTCAACCGGGGTGTGAGAAAGTCAGGAATCCTTCAGTGGACATTCACACGTTGGTTGCAGAATTTCCAAGGATTAAGTCACCCGTCGCTAACCCTTCGAGTGGGTCATGAAGATTATCAGCTGAAACATAAGGGGGCTAGGTAATCAGTAGAAAGGAAATGCTGTTGGTGGTCTCCTTGGGTTGTGGCAAGCAGATGTAGGGGTGGACATGGATCGGATTTTACCTTAATCCATATCCAATCCAACCTTAACGGATTATAGTTTTTCTTGTTCATATCCAATCCATTAAATATTCAAATATAAACCAATCCGATCCATTAGATTACGGATTGGATCGGCTTTTTAATAACTTATATATTATCCCCTCATGGTTTTTCCTCTTGTTAGTAGTATTTAATATTTTGATTATGTTTTTGATGTTGGATTGATGTAAAAAAGAGTGTTTACCACAACGAATTTATCCCAATTAATAATTCAACTACAATAATTATAATTATAAATGTGTTATAAAAATCATTATATTTGTTGAGATATTTATGTCTCTATGTATTTATTTTATATTTCTTATTTCTTCTGTCCACATTATGTAATTTCCCCGTAGAGCTTTTCTCCTATATAAGAGAGCTTCAGGGCTACAATGAATAAACAATTCTATTTTCCTTTCCACATGGTATCATAACGATCGTCCTAGGTTGAAGCCTGTGCCCTAGCTATATCTCCCCACCAAAAACCTCGCCAAGATCTTTGCGCACCGTCGTTGCTAAGATCCTTGTGTGCCGCCGCTGTCGCTACCGCATTACGCATCAACAACAATGGCCAAGACTGTCGTCGTGAGTAGCAGTAGCAGCCAAGACTGCCGCCGTCGCCATCCCTAATGACCTAGGGCTATCGCCTACCGCCAGTAGCCTTAACTGCCCTCCATCGCCTTTGCCATAAGTCGAGAGGTTTTGCAGCATATTAGGGATCCCCGTTCGACACTTTCTGAGCTTTGGAAATTTCTAAAAAGATGGTTTGACTCATGTTCGGTCTGATTTTTGGGTTTCTATGGTGTGATTTGAATATCTAAAACCATCCTAGTTACCCAAAGAGGTTTCCAATGGATGGGAGAGGTTATGATATGAGTCTACACCCACAAACATCTTGTATGTTCAATTATATTGATTTTCTCTCTTTTAAGAGTGAAAGCAAGGAGAACAAGAAAAAAAAGAGAATTGGAGTTGTAAGATCATGTATGGGGCCTGACGCCTGCCCATTGCCAGAAGAGGATGGGATCGTCCTGCGGGCAGTTGAACCGAAGACAAAAGTCTAATATCAATTCCAAATAATTGGAAGACTAAGAAGACGATCCTGCTATTTAATATAACAAGAAAGAAGAGTTCCCCGTCTGCCCTTTTGGGCAGTTTGGCAGCTTTTTCTCTATTCTAATATTTCTTGTTATATTAAATCCAGCTTTCGGAGACATTTACTCGACCAAAGAAAGTGTGAACGTGAATTAATTTTCACGTGCTACAATGGTAATGACAATGGGAAGCAAGGCTGTAAGGCGGAGCGAATCCGGAAAGATTGCCTCAGTTCGGATTGTTCTCTGCAACTCGGGAACATGAAGTTGGAATCGCTAGTAATCGCGGATCAGCATGCCGCGGTGAATATTAAGCGGGGAAGACAATCTTCTTAAAAGCTGTGATCTTTTTTATGAGCCTCTAAAGCAATGACTGCCCAGCGCTCCTGTCTGGCGGCTTCTTCCCTAGTCCTCGCGACTTATAAAGGGTGGACTTGCCCCTTTGAGGAGCCTTTGAAAAAGAAGCTAGGGGTATGCTATATAACTAGTGAATATCTAAAAACCGGGGGGTCAGTGGATGAATGCCAGTTAGTATTGTTCGTGTAGACACAATTATTCTGATCTGTAGCCCCAATCTTGGTTATTGTTGTCATCATGTCAGACAACATAGTCGATTCTAAAGCCGACGTTTCATCCATGGGTGCCTTCAAAGGTCCAACACCCATTATCAAAATGGATGGAACAAGTATGTTCGTGTAGATACAGTTATTCTGGTCTGCAACCCCAATCTTGGTTATTGTTATCATCATGTCAGACAACATAGTCGACTCTAAAGCCGATGTTTCATCCATGGGTGCCTTCAAAGTTCCATCACCCAATATCAAAATGGATAGAACAAATTATGAACTATGGGACGCGCAATTCATGAGCCTAATGCAATATAACGACAGGAAACACATCCTCGCATAGGATGCACCAGAAGACACGACTAGGGTTCACGCCTCATGGGAGGAAGATGGCGCATATACACATGTATGGTTGTCTGGTACAGTTTCAATTGTCATAGCCAATGATATTTTGAGTTAGCCCACAACAAAGGCGATGGATATTCTCGCCGTTAATACTCCCGACGAAGAACGAGTCGAAGATACTACAACTTCAGCATGATATCTTCACATCTAAGCATAATAGACGTCCACTCCATACCCTTTACACTTCTTTCAGGGGCATGGTTGAGAAGCTTCATGGTTTTATCCCTTTGACCACATCACCAAGACAACTCAAGGCCTACAGAGATTCGGTGATGATCGGAATGTTTCTTGCAACATTTATTGATGCAACTATACCTCCAATGGAGGAGGCATATCACAGATTGAGCAGACTCTCTATAGTGCATGGTGGAGTTACTCATCAGTCGAAGACCTTCTCGGCTATTGTTGCATTGTGTGGTAGAGGGAGCTCTATATAATATCGTGGACGTGGTACCCGTGGTCGGGGAGGGGGTAGTCGACCTCGTTAGCCTTGCACCTATTGTCACCGGTCAGGACATATTGAGGACACATGCTACTCTAAGCATGGCTTTCCTGTTTCAGCTTGAGTTGCAGAGCAAGCTCAACAGGTTGTTATTCCACCTCCCGAATTTGATCAGAGATTATGCTTGCACCGGGGTCATCTACTCCTACATGATCATCTGAGGTAGCCGCCTCAAAATCTGCATCCACATCAGATATCTCATATGCCTTTACTAGCTGTTACATGGCAGATTTATCTAAATGGATTATGGAACAAGAGCTTCACATCATCTCTGTGGTGATAGAGGATAATTTAGTACATAGATCGACTCAACCAGGTAGATTGGTTGTCATAATTGATAGGACCCACTCTCTCATCATTGATCAAGGGGGGATGCAATTAACTTCAGCAATGCACCCTTAAAATATTCTTTATGCTCTTAATTTTCTATGAATTTACTATCTATTAGTCAAATCACCAAGGATTTACATTGTCGTGTCGTATTTGACCCATCGTCTCTCGTGTTTCAGGATATTCTTACGGGCATGGTGATTTGATCTAGCCTTGAGCAAGGTCTTTGTCGATTGATCCAGTCTTCATATGCTGATGCTTCATCTCTTCACACTGGATCAATTTCTCCTAATGTGTGGCACCTCCAATTTGGTTATCTTCCTCTACAAAGCTGTGTCACGTCATTCCTCAGATTTCTCCTCGCTCCACCTTTCAGTGCGAGGTCTTCCAGCTTGGGAAGCCTTATCGGTGTACTTTTCAGAGTCGTCAGGGTCGTAGGAGTCAAAGTATTTTTCAGTTGATTCATCTTCATATTTGGGGTCGAAGTCATGTCCCAGACCATCAGGGACATAGATTTTATCTTATTGATGTGGATGATTTCTCCATATTGTCTTGGGTTTTCCTTATCTGATGCTAGTCCCTATTATTTAACCTTTCATTTATGAAATAGAGAATGTTTTCTCTGCGAATGCCAAGTATATTCATTCTGACAATGCACTAGAATTTTGTAGCCTTCAACTCTCGCAGTTTCTCAAAACCCTTGGCATTGTTCATCGGACTTCATGTGCTTATACTTTTTAATAGAATGCGGTGGTTGAACACAAATATTGTCACCTTTTGGATGTTACTAGGACCCTTTTTATCCGGAGTTGTGCTTCTCATTCATATTGGGGGGATTCAACTCTAATTGCTTGCTACCTGGTGAATTGTATGCCTTCGTCTGTATTGGGGGAGAAGATCCGGTTCTTGATTGCATTTCCCGACAAGGATCATTTCTCCCTCACTCCTCGTGTGTTTGGGTCTGTTGCCTTTGTTTATCATACGTCTCATGGTCATGACAAGCTCTCTCCTAGAGCTGTCAAGTGCATTTTGTAGGGTATTCCAGGACCCAAAAGGGATACCATCAAGGTTGCAAAAAGCGGTATGCGGTATTCAGTCAGCACGGTTATTGATTTCTTATTAAATGGTATGCATGAGTTTAAATGAAAATTAAACGGGTTATGCGGTTTTTCATTTTTAATTAATAAAAAAATATTACTTATGTATAATTAATAAAAAAGTATAAAATAAATAAGAAAAATAAACATAGATTCAAAATATAGATCAAATATTGTCAAATTCAAGAAATGTTTTATCCAAATTTCAAAACAGATAACATAAACAACTAGAATTCATAGCCAAATATCGAAATAGACAACATAAAAGCCATGGATAATGGTGATCCTTTGAGGAATGTAAATCCATGTCAAGAAAAGATCGTTTAAACGACAATTTAGGGTTGTTTATGCGTCCTGCCTGTTTAGGGTTTCGTTTTTGATTAAACGATGCGGTTGAACATCGCATGCGTTTAAACGACCTTTTAGATCGTTTTTTGCATCCATATATACCATTGTTTTGATCATGTTCATAGGAAGTATTATGTTTGTACGGATGCCACTTTCTGAGTCTATTATGTTTTTCTCTCCTACATGTGATAAGATGATTCCTTCGGAGTCTGGAGAAGAGGTTTACATGCCTTTATCTTCGATTTTGTGTACCCCAAGCTCTATTTCCTCTCCACCTTCCTCACCATCTTCTCTACCTTCACCACCACCACTTCCACATGTTGCTCCCATGTGGTTTCCAAAGGTTCACCATCGTCGATATCATGCTCATGTGCCTCCTCCATCATCCAGCACGCCCCATGTATGTTCTGAGCACTTGGTTTCTACCTATGGCATTGATGATTTGCATTTACAACAGAATGAGCATGAGGTTTTAGATGTTCCAGTCTTGGTTACTGAGGAGGTTGAGGATCTTGACGTGCCTATTGCCTTACGGAAGTAGAGGCGTACATATACTATATATCCTCTTGCTTTCTATGTTTCTCTCGCACGTCTCTTTGAGGAGTTTCAGAGGTTTGTTTCGGGCTTGTTTGTTGTGGAGATACCACAGTCATATCAGGAGGCATTGCAGTTTAGTCAGTGGCATCTGGCTATGGAAGAAGAAATGGTTGCGTGACAGTCTCGTGGCACGTGGAGTGTTGTACATGCTCCTCTTGGTGCATTTGTTGTTGGAAGCAAGTGGGTGTTTACGGTAACGTGCTGATGGTAGTGTAGACAGATACAAGGCCAGACTTGTTGCTCATGGATTCACTCAAACCTATGGGTGGATTATCAAGATACATTTTCTCCAATTGCTCGTCACTCTATACTAAGGATTCTTATTTATGTTATTGTGGTACATGATTGGTCTCTTTTTCAGTTAGATGTCAAGAATGCCTTCTTGTATGGTGACTTGCAGGAAGAAGACTACATGCAACAACCTCCACGATTTGCTGTTGAGGGGGAGTCTCATATGGTGTGTAGACTTCACGTGGCTATTTATGACCTTAAATAGAGTTCGAGGGCTTAGTTTCATCTCCAAGTTGATTGAACAACATGGGCTTGTCAGATCTACTGCAGATCACTCTTTTTTTGTTAACAGTTACTAGAGAGGTATTGTTGCTATTCTGATCTATGTGGATGGCATCATTGTTATGGATAATGATGAGCAAGGTATTCATCCAACTAGGGTTTCCTTGGACAATAGTTTGTGACCAAGGACCTTGTCAATCTTCGTTACTTTCTTGGTCTTGAATTTGCAAGGAATCAACATGGCATGGAGATGACGCAAAGGAAGTATGTTATTGATCTGCTAACTGAGACATGCATGACAAGATGTAGATCTGCCACTACTCCAATGGATCCTAATGCTAAGCTCTATATGATGACTCCTTGGAGGTTGACAAGAGACGATATAGAAAGCTAGCAGGGACTGTTGTATGTCACGATCACCAAGCCTAATATATCATTTGCAGTTAATAGAGTCAATCAGTTTATGAAACAACCCATGCATGTTCATATGAATGCATTTAGCATGATTATGAGATATCTGAAGTCTTCTCTCGGAGCAGGACTCCTGTTCAGAAGAGACACGTCTCTTACTGTTACATGGTGTGCTGATGCGGATTATGCAGGGTACCCAAGGACAGGAAGTCCATATCCGGTTTCACTGTATTTGTAGGTAGTTCACCGGTTTCATGGAAGAGTAAGAAACATACAGTTGTGTCTGGATCTAGTGCTGAATCAGAGTATAGAGCCATGTCACAAGGGGGCACGGAAATGATGCGGGTCAGATCTGCCCTGACTAACCTAACTATTTAGATGCCTCTTCCCATGCACCTTCAATGCGATAATCAAGCCTATTTGTTCATATACAATAATCCAACCTTCCATGAAAGAATCAAGCACATCGAGGTAGATTGTCATTACACTCAGGAATTGATTCAATAGGGACTTATCTCCGCCTCTCATGTTGCTTCAGGAGAGCAAACTGCAGATATGTTTACCAAAGCCCTTGCTAGAGGTCCTTTTCATCGTTGCTATTCCAAGTTGAGCATGATAGACATATATGCTCTAGCTTGGGGGGATGCTGAGATATTTGTATCTCTATGTCTTTATTTTATATTTCATATTCTGTCTATCCACTTTATGTAATTTCCCTATAGAGTTTTTCTCATATATAAGAGAGCTCTATGGCTATGATAAATAAACAATTTTGTTTTTCCTTTACACAATTATTGAGCGAAAAAATGTAACTTAAAGGTAGTACACAACTGGGGAAGAAATTTGCTTAGAAAGCAAAAAATAAACATCTGGTGTATGCTTCGTTTTTGTTGCTAGAAAATGAAATGCGAAAATGGGATGCAGCCTACATCTCCTAACAACAGACGAAGCCAATGAAGGCGACCCTTGGGAATGGGGCATATGTAATTGATCTGAGTTGAAATAAGCTCCACTTGTGAAGGAGATGCAAGGTCCAAACACCAACATTGTTAATTTCTGAGGTTGACTTACGAAATAGATCATGATAGTTGGATTTTTAATATTTCGATCTTAAAGCTATTTTTTTTATTCCTAGCATGATGTTACATGTTAAATTAGAATTAAAGTGCCACTTAACTACGAAGGTTGTGGGTATAATTCATAAAGTAGGATAAGAAAGAAAGTTGCAAATGTTAATAATTATCATATATAATATTATCAGATTGTATATTGGTAGCAATCCAATCCATAATTAGTAGATTTTTAAAATCTCAATCCGATCCAATTAATTAGAATGAAAAAAAACCAAATTAATTCAATCCAACATCGGATTGGATCAGATTACAGAATTTATTTGATCTATGGGAACTCCTAGGCAGATGCAATCTTTTTGCAGGTAACGAAGATGGAGGTACATGATCAGGGTAATTGAAGTTGGCGTCCTGACACTTGACTAATGGAGTTTAGGGTTGTGTCGGCGGAAGGGAGTGTTAGAGGTGTCGTGCTGGCTTGAAATGCAGAGAAATTTTCATTACTGGAGGAAAGGATGTGCCTCAGATCTTTGTCCGTCGTTTTGGAGCAGATGTTAGGTGGGGGAGTTGCGCACATTGCGATGTTTGTCCTGTCATCATTCTATGAACCGACTAGCCAACCCCCCACATTGCGATGTTGCTGTCTGGGGGGAGTTGCACATGATTATGGACGGGTTTTTAAACTTGTTATGTCTCGTCGGTGGTCACTTCAATGCCACCATGTTTGCATCAGATCGTCCCTGTGACATGCGTCGGTAGGATCCTGTGTTGGCAGAGTTCATGGCTTTGATTGGGGTGTTGGCACTAAAAGTTTTAAACTTTAAGTTTCACATGAAGGAATATCTTGTCTTGATCAAGTCTGGATTGTTTTCTGGATTCAATGGATTTGTTTCCTATGCCCTCGACCTAGGTTTTGCCTTGGTCCCATTTTGACCATACACCCATTTGGTGTGACATTGGAGAGGGCATGTACCCTCGTTCTATGTTTTGACTTGAAGGATCCTAGTTATTGGAGGGTTTTTTGGAGATGGTTGGCGGCTTCTATATATCCCATCAAGCGGACGGATCAATGGCGCAGAGAATGGCACAAAAGATAAATGTGATGCTATTATGGAGTACTTCTATGTTGTGGACTGTGGGAGGTGGAGACTTCATCCACAATCTTTGTGTAGCTGAAGAGCGAATTCATGCAGATAGAGCATTTGGAGAGGTGATGGTGGCACATTTTCGTGAGACCAGCAAGCGTGTTCCGACATCGGGGCTAGATGGTTAGGAAGTGGTGTGCATAGTTTGGTGTCGGAGCAAGCATGCTTATTCATCTCTGAGTTTTACATGGAAGAGTTATGTAGGGTGATTTTTGACCTTAATATGGATGGTTATCCTGGACCAGAAGGCTTGTCGGTGTTTTTTACATAGAGTTGTGGGACGTGATTGAGAAAGATATCATGGCCTTGCTTTCGGTGAGCGCTGATTGTGGTTTGGAGAAGTTGAACTGGTCTTTGATCTTTCTTCTTCTGTAAAAAGATCTTGCAGAGCGGGTGGGGGACTTTAGACCCACTGTGTTATCTAATGTCATTTACTTCATTATGGGCAAAGTCATGGCAAATCGCTCCGAGGGGTTTTTGAGTCGATTATTTTACACATTCATATGGTTTTTGTAGAGATAGATATTATCATATGTTATGTATATGTTCGTAATTTTTATCTCTGGACTACTATGTATTTTACCCTTGAGGTCTCTCCCTATATAAGAGAGCCTAGGGTTCCTTTGAATCATAGATCACTGATTTTCCACAATATGGTATCAGAGCCCAAGCCCTAGGGCTCTCTCCTTCTCCCCACTCGCCGCCCTCTCTCTATCCCTTCGTTTCTCGCCGCCACCTCCACCTCCCCGCCCCCCCAGTCCTCCTCAGGCCCCTCCGCCTCCTCGGGCCCTGTCGCCTCCTCGACCCCCTGGTTACGCTGCCCCTGTCCCGACGGCTCTTGTGCCGCCGGCCCCTGTCCCGGCGTACCCTAGACAGTTCCGGCGTGCCCTAGCTGGACTCCTGCCACCCGCCGTTGGCCTGCTTTGGTTCTAGCCGGCACCGCTCCACCTCCTGACGTCTTGATCGTAGTCGTCCCTTCCTCTAGATATATGGATTTGGGTGCGTAACGTCTACATATGCACTCGAATCCTATACAGTTTGTGTAGACATTTGTCACTTTGTCTACAAACCCTAGTTCTTCTCTAGCGGCGATATGTCAGAATCAAAGGTTGATATACCCTCCATAGGCGCGTTCAAAGGTCCTGCGCCAATAGTCAAAATGGATGGGTCAAACTATGAGCTCTGGGCGATGCAGTTCATGAGTCTCATGAAGTCGAATGGTAAGAAGCACATTCTTACCGAGGATGAGCCAACAGAGAAGACATGGATATATGCCTCGTGGGAGGCTGATGATTCGTATGCCAAGGTCTGGTTGTCAGGTACACTGTCGATGGAGATTGCAAATGATGTTCTCCATCAGCCCACTGCCAAGGCAATGTGGGATATTCTCGCTGCTACGTATTCCCAGGTGCGAAATGAGACCAAGATGTTACAGCTTCAGCATGATATATTCACGATGAAGCAGAATGGCAGACCTCTTCACTCCTTGTACACATCCCTGAGGGGGATGTTTGAGAAGTTATACAGTACTATTCCGCCCACAGGGACTCCTGAACAACAGAAGACATTTCGGAATGCCACAATGGTGGGTGTTCTACTTGCGGCCCTAGATCCTGAGTATGAGGCCGCTCGCTCTCAGATTTTGGCTGATGCAGTTATTCCTCCGACGGAGGATGTTTACAGGAGACTCAGTCGTATATCAGTTTCTTCCAGCTCATCTACTCCACCCCCATCGACGATGGCTGTATCGCGTGAGAGAGGTGGTCACTCTTCTGGCCGTGGTCGTGGACATGGACCCCAGGGTAGGGGTGGTCATTTTCGTCAGCCGTGTTCATACTGTCACCGCACAGGCCACTCGGAGGAGACATGCTACTCTAAGCATGGTTTCCCACCATTGGCACGTGTAGCAGAGCATTCTCAGCCCCAATTGGCATCTACTGCAGACAATCATTTTGAGGAACTTGTGGCATGTCTACGTGACATTATGCCACAATCATCTAGTGATTCTTCTGGTGGATCTTCAGATGTTGCTGCTACAACATCTGCCAGTTCCTCTGCCGCTGCTAGTACCTTAGGTAGTGCTACTGCATTTACATTTTTTCATGATATCTCTGATTGGATTATAGATTCTGGTGCCACACATCATCTCTACCGAGATCGAGAGAGACTTGAGTCCTACAGGGACATTCCCCATGGCCGCTCAGTACAGATTGCAGATGGTACTCATTCTCCCCTTGTTGGACAAGGGGAGGTCTTCCTATCTTCTACTATGCATCTACAGAATGTCCTACATGCTCCTGAGTTCTTGATGAATCTGTTGTCTATTAGTCAGATTACGAAGGATTTGCATTGTTGTGCTATATTTGACCCGTCTTCCCTTATTTTTCAGGACATACTAATGGGCAGGGTGATTGGATGTGGCTTTGAGCCGAATGGTCTATATTGACTGGTCCGGAATTCTTATGCTGGCGTCTCTTCTCATTCTGCCGGACCAGTTTCTCCGTACATCTGGCATCTCCATTTTGGTCATCTCCCGCTCCAGAAAATGCGGTATCTCCTGCCTCAGATCTCTCCTAGTTCTTCCTTTCGCTGTGAAGCGTATCAGTTGGGAAAGCATCATCGGTCGAGCTTTCCTACTCGTCAGAGTCGGAACAGTAGCTCCCTGTTCGAGTTGTTTCACATAGATATATGTGATCTAAGTCTTGTACCCGATCATCAGGGACACATATTTTATCTTGTGGTAGTGGATGATTTTTCTCGTGTTTCTTGGGTCTTCCTTTTAAAGAATAAATCTGAAGCAAGCGATGTGATTAAGAACCTGATTAATGAAGTGGAAAATGTGTTTTCTTCTACTGTTAAATATGTTCGTACAGATAATGCTCTAGAATTCTGCACACGGTCCCTCTCTCAGTTTCTTTCGTCAAAGGGCATTATTCACCAAACCACTTGTGCTTACACATCTCAATGGAATTGCGTGGCAGAAAGAAAGCATCGCCACCTTCTTGACATTACTCGAACCCTACTGATTCAGAGTTGTGCTCTTATTTCTTTCTGGGGGGATGCTGTTCTTACCGCTTGCTACCTGGTCAATCGTATGCCATCTTCTGTTCTTGGTGAGAAAATTTCTCTCTCTATCATTTTTCCCGACAAGGAATTATTCTCACTTACTCCTCGTGTCTTTGGTATTGTGGCGTTTGTTCATCTTCTGACTCATGGACTTGACAAACTCTCTACTAGAGCTGTCAAGTGTGTCTTTGTCGGTTACTCCAGGACTTAAAGGGCTATCGGTGTTATGATCCCATAAACAAGATATATTTTGTCAGTGCTGATGTCACGTTCTTTGAGTCTGTTATGTATTTCCCCCTGCAGGTGACAGACTGGTACCATCCACTACCAACGATGATGTTTATGTCCGTCCACCTCCTACTTTGAGTTCACCTCAGTCCATTCCTGTTCCTAGGTTTACGTCATCTTCACCACCACCTCCATCTCCGCCACCTCCTCGACCTCCTATTCCACCTTTACCAAAATTCTATACGCGTCAGTCAGGTCCTGCTCAGGCTACACGTCAGACATCCATCATGCCTCAGGTATGTTCAGATGGCATTATTACTGACGGGTCAGACATGGTACATGTGCAGGATTCTTCATTACAGGAGGAGACTACACCATCCTGTACAACGGAAGATGATCTTGATCTTTCTATTGCTATCCGCAAGCAGAAGCGGGCGTGTACATCTTATCCCTTTGCTTCACAGGTGTCTTTTCATCGCCTCACATGCGACTTTCAGAGATTTGCTGCAGCTTTATCTTCCGTGGACATACCACTGACCTAACAGGAAGTTATGAAGATTAATTGCTGGAGAAAGGCTATAGAAGATGAGATGCGTGCCTTACAGTCTCATGGCACATGGACCTTAGTTATTGCTCCTCTTGATGCGTCTATTGTGAGCTGCAATTGAGTATTCACAGTCAAGGCCTTAAATGTCGATTTCGGTCACCATTTCGGTATCGACCAAAACAGAATTTCGATGGAATTTCGATGGAATTTCGACCGAAATTTCGGTCATTTCGGTCATTTTTTGTACTGGGACCCCCATATTTCGGTCATTTCGGTCATTTCGGTCGAATTTCGATTTCGACTGGATATCGATTTTCGACAGAAATTCGACCGAATTTCGTTGAAATTTGAGGCCATGTTCACAGTTAAATACCACGCTGATGGCAGTCTAGATCGGTACAAAGCACGGCTGGTTGCGCGAGGTTTTACACAAACCTATGGCGTGGATTATATGGATACATTTTCTCCAGTGGCTCGTCATTCTACTCTTCGCATTCTCTTATCAGTTGTTGTGGCACGCGACTGTAGTATATCTCAACTGGATGTCAAGAATGCCTTCTTGTATGATGATATGCGGGAGGAAGTCTACATGCAGCAGCCACCAGGGTTTACTGTTGAGGGGGAGAAGCATATGGTCTGTAGACTTCACAAGGCAATTTATGGCCTCAAACAGAGTCCAAGAGCGTGGTTCCAGAAGCTTTCCAATCTGATAGAACGACATGGATTCAAGAGGTCGAATGCAGATCACTCGTTGTTTGTTCAGAAGTTATTGGCAGGTACGGTTGTTATCATGGTCTATGTTGATGACATTCTGGTTACAGGAGATGATATTCAGGGCATAGAAAGGGCGAAGGCATTCCTAGGCCGTCAGTTCGTCACGAAGGATCTTGGGACCCTAAGGGTGCGTTTGGTTCGTGGGTTATCCAGGGGTGGATAACCCGGTTTTGTGTTTGTGTGTTTGGTTGGTGGGTTAAGGGTTGGGAGGGTTTGTGTGATGTGATTGTATTGGAATTTGAAAAAGTTGGTAGTTATTATGTTATGATTGTATTGAAATTTGAAAAAGTGGGTGATTGTTGTGATGTGATTGTATTGAAGTTTGGAATAGTGAGTAGAAGTTGAGTATTTTATGACTTTTAGATGATATGATGGTATAATATATATTTTTTTGGTTGGAAAGAGAATGGGCCCCACTAGTGGGTTGGGAATATGGGTTTTGGGGGTAACCCACCCGAAGTGGGGGGTAACCCCCCAACCAAACGCACCTTAAGATAATTTCTGGGGTTGGAATTTGCCAGGAATGCACAGGGTCTGGTAATGACCCAAAGGAAGTACATTACAAATTTCTTGATTGAAACATGCATGGTTGGATGCAATCCATCAAGTATTCACATGTATCCAAGCATGAAGTTGTATGATGATGACACAACTGAAGTGGACAAGAGGAGATATAGAGAAATGGTGGGTAAGCTCCTTTATATTACCATAACTCGTCTCGATATTGCCTTTGCAGTAAGCATGGTGAGTCAATTTATGGAGCAGCCAAGACAAGTTCATATGTATGCCATATACATTATACTGAGGTATCTAAAGTCTTCTTCAGGTGCAGGGTTGCTGTTTCGAAAGGGCACAGATTTATCTATCTCAGCATGCGCAGATGCTGATTATGCAGGATGCCCTAAGGATCGAAAATCAACCTCAGGATTTGCAGTTTTTGTTGGGAGCAATCCTCGTCGGAGTCCACGGTCGCTGGAGAATGGAGCCTGAAGAAGTGTCCTCGTCGGAGAACTGGGTCTCTCCCATCTGGCTCAGAGAATGGTACTCTACTCTGAAGTGCCTATGATACAACATGAAAACCATTGCCCACATGGCATAGGGAATGGTCCTCTACTCTGGAGTCCCTATGGCTCACATAAAACTCTGGCCGACAAAACAAGAATGATGGGGACCACAAACAATGTTGACAAACACATGCACATCTGAACAGAAGACCACATACATATGCATGTTTGAAACTGAAGACTCGGAATCTGGCGTCGAGTCTGAACATCTGAACTGTAGAGTCTGAAAATTCTGGCAGATTCTTGTGTATATATCAGAGAGACGAGACTTGGTTGTTTTCTGGGAATATGTATGCTCGAGATTTTCCCACATGACTTTTGCAATATCTTTATATAAGAGATTTGCAGCAATATTTGGATCTACACTATTAGTCATCCAAGTAATTACCTGGCAATTGTCGACAAACCAGGCTTCATATTCTGCATCAGTGATAGCAGGAGTCTTCGTGAGGATGGCACCCTTTCGTTGGCCACCAATAAATATCTTGAAGGATCGACAACATAGAACATAGTTTTCCGAGCCTTTCAACTTGATAGATGTGCCTTGTACCATTAGAGAAGAAGGCGGGGTACATAGGCTTGGTCTCAGTGGACGTCATGATAGCGTTTCTAGGTCAAGAAAAAGTGACCTAGATGAAGTTGTAGTTGATATGTAGAGCCTCCTTAGTTGCACATTAGTAGAGAGTTGTGGAGGGTGAACGCCCTAAACTGGAGCCGAACAGGGGTCTAGGGCTGCAGCGACGAGGTGCGCGCAGAAGCTCGATGCAGGGGCGCGCAGGGGCAGGGAGCGCGCGGGGGGTGCTGTGCGCGCAGGTGTGTGAGGTGCGCGAGGCACACAGGTGCGCTAGTTGCCTGGGGCTTAGAGCCCAAGACGCAGGAGCCCGAGGTGCGCACGCCTAACGCAGGACGTCGTGGATGGGAGAGAAGAAGAAGGGGCGGGTGGTGGTAGGAGGGAAAATTAGGTCAGAACACCGGTCTAGGACCGCTGCTCTGATACCATGTGGAGAAAAGAAGAGAAGAATATTGTGTGTTTATTCTGTGAGGTCTAGGGGTCCTTATATAGGACTAAACCCAAGGGTGCTCAGAGGAGAACTTACACAAATACTCCTGTGGGGTTACATAGGGAAACAATACATAAGGAAACAGTGATACATAGGGAAACAGTGCATAAGGAAACAGTGATGCATAGGGAAACAGTGCATAAGGAAATAGAGGTAAATAAAGAAACAACAATATACGGTAATCTCTAACAGTGTAGATGCCCCAAAGTCGCTAATCCATACAGGAGCAGAAGCAGTGGTGGAGTGGGATATTGTACTTGTAGTTGTAGCCAGACTGACCGTAGTAGCAGTAGTACTGTCACCGTTGGAGGTGTTGAAATTCTGTAGGAGTTGTATCAGATGAGAGTACTCTGAGGCACTGAACTGTGGTGTTGATCTGCCAGGATGCTGGTCAGAAGTGTCCTTTACAGTATCATAAGTCATCTCATAGGCATTGTTGGCATTTGGCTTAATGCCAAACTTTGGCCAATATCACGCTGATGGATGGTTCCAACACCCATAATGAATGCATTTTGGGTGCTGCGGAGAAGCATACTCACGACCACGACGACAACCCAAATCCCGTCCACGTCTTGTATCATGTCCACGACCATGACTAAAGTCACAGCCTCAACCTCCTCGAAAGCAGTGTCGTCATCCATTCCAATATGATGTAAAGTGAGCATAATTCTCTAAAGGAGGCAGAGTAGAAGTATGTTCAGCATCGGTACCTAGTTCATGAAGGTGACCGAAGATAGTCTAGATAGGTGGCAAGGTATCAACCGTCAATAACTACTCCTTCACTGATTGGTATTGTGCGTGTAGCCTGGGAAAAAAAATAATAGACATGCTAGTCAAATCGCTCTTGCACATGTTTAACACAACAGGTTAGCTGAAAGATAAAAAGCTCCGTGAACACACTGGTTAGATGCCAGTAGTACTCAACGAGACTCAAATCCCCCTGATTCAAGGACCAGATTTGCATGTAAATGTCTGCAAAGCAAGACTTGATCATCTTCTGGGAATAAGTTTGTTCCAGATATGCCCAGCAGGTTGGCTGAAAGATCACTAAGTTCCGAATCAACCCCCGATCCGTCAAATCATAGGTCATCCTCATTGTCCAACCCTCTGTGATCATCGCACACACATTGCACATCATTTCTCCATTTTCTTCCACCATCTGATCACCCAGATCTGCCTGAGAACTGAGAATTCGATCTCAGTTCTTCCACCATGTCGGAGATCGACACATTCCCTCTTCATTTCCATTATTTTTGCTTCATAAACACAGTTGAAGCTCCGTCGTCGAGCCTTGAATAACTTGCAGGTGATAGGAATACGTTCTAGAGTTTTAATCAGGGGTGTTCATGGGGCGGGTACCCGTCCCATTTGATCATGACCCGCCCCGCCCCGTTAGCATTGGGTTACGGGTCGATCGCCCCATTTCAACGGGTACCCGATTGTAACGGGTACCCGGTTAATGGCAATGAATGTTGGCTACTCGTGGCTACCCACGGCGATAAAGAGAGATACTTCTAGTGAAAAGTGGCATATATAAAAATGCAAACGATATGCCCAACTATGTATATCCGATATTCATAATGATAATACCGGATATGAAAATCGGAATAGTACAAAATACATTCAGATAGGGATAAACAAACATAGATAAATAAATTAATGAGAATATATAAAAATATGAGGATAATGTAGACCATATGAATACATGCGATATGAAGGAATACTATCGAATACGAATCCGATAATGATGCATTCGCGTAGGTTCATCCTCATAATGAATCAAATACGGGAGAAACGAGATGTAAATATATATAATTGGAGGACAACATCACAAACAATATATAAGTATATATTCCTATCCGTAAATGGGTGTATCAATTATCATCACAATTTGTTATCGCAGCGTGTGCGTGCGCGCTTATGTGTGCGCGCGCGCGCGGACATGAACGTTTACATGGGCACGGGCACGCGGGGGGGGGGGGGGGGGGGGGCACGTGTGATTCAATTCGTATTCAATTGTATTCATTATCACCATGTTTGGATAACAAAATGTATGTATATCGATTTGGATCGTATCCGATTCGTTATCATATATGTTAATTCAAATTTTGACATCCATATATATGTCGATTTCAAAATGGATACATATATGAGCCCTCCCGTACATATAAATTTAATCTTATCTACACAATTTTGATTCTATTATTTTTCCTATCTAATTTGCATCCATTTCATATCGGTATTCATTTTTAATAATTTGGCAATGTGTTTTCCATATGCATCGATATTTTGTATCCGCATCCATTTTAATATTTTTTAAAATAGATAAGAATAATGTAACATCTATATTGGTATTTGTATCTAACCATTTGCATTTTTGTGAATCAATTGATAATGGAAGCTTCCAATTGGGATTCTGCGGGTACCCGTCGGGTTTTTTATATGGGACATGGGTCATGACACTGCGAGTACCTAACCCATCATTTTCAAACGGGTACCTGAGAGTTTAGGGTCAAAATAAACGGGTCAAGCTGGATACCCATTGACCCGGATATTTTTGAACACCCCTAGTTTTGATCAAGACATGGGAGTTAACATTCATCAGTTCAGGAGCTCGAGCTCCATGTCCCTGATCAGCAAGACCTGGACTCAATCGCCACCTCCATTCAGTGAGGAGAGTCAGCAGGATTCTACTAGTGTGATTAGCACTCAAATCGAAGGTCAATCGAAGCAAATCCTACCGATTTAAGCTCATCAACCATCACCATCTTCGTAGTTCTTCCATCGGGCTTCAGAAGCGTTAAATCAAGAACATTCATCTCCAGATTCAATCAGAGTCGTCCATCAATCATCAATTTCACGTTGCACGATCAGATCCCCAACTAAAGATCACAACCACCCAATCCGCACGTGATCGGCACAATTCCATGGTGAAATTGCACTCCTCCTGGAGCTTTAGATATTTGTAAATAAGTACAATTGGTCTACGTGTCATGTTTATAGTAACTGAATAATTACAAATGCACCCTTGCTTATTTCAATTTTTCCATTTTAGTCCTGCAGATACAGACTCACATGCGTCGACACGTGTTTGTTAGAAAAACTGCAATAAAAATCATGTCGCTTTGTGTTATTGATTAATCCATAAGTTTTCATATATTGCGATAAGGTCTCTGCTTTCTCGATTCACATACGTCAACATGTGAAGCTCTGGTTTATTTGCACTTTTCACACTATAGTTCTTTTACTTGTTAACAATCAATCTATTAATTAATGTTAATTGCAATTAAGTCCAGCTCCAGTAGTATTTTTATTATCTAATTAACCGCTTCTATTAATTAGCTCATTAACTCTAAAAATCACTAAAAATCAATTTAAGTTCCAATTGATTTGTTTCATGCCTAATAATTGTTGTTTTGAAATTTTCTTTTATTTGTTGTTTTTAAAAATTTAAAAACTCCTTTTATTTTCCCTTTTTGCTTTAGAAAATTCCTAAAAATTGAAAAACATTTGAGAAATTCTAAAAAATAAAGTAAATTGCTTTTATTATATTTTTGTCACCCTGCATTAATTTCATTATAAAATGCCATCACGAAACCTTAAAAATTGAAAAATGCAGAAAACCTTAAAAAAATCATATAAATTCACATGAAATTCATAATTATGCTTGTTTTAAAGCTTGAAAATTCTCTTTTGATTAAAATTGGTTTCTGATTAGTTTGCATCTATTCTATATTTTAAAAATACAAAAACAGTATCATAATTTTGTATTACTCACGTGCTATTTTTGTTCATTAAAAATCCTTAAAAATCTAAAAATAACACAAATAGACAAAATATAAAACACAAAAATACTTTCGTTATGCATTTTTTATTATTTTTGCTATATTTGAAAAATATAAAAAAAGCTTTCTTTCTTCTTTTCTATATATATACACTCATTATTTGTTTTCAAAAACTGAAAATATAAAATTTTGAAAAATTAAAAATTAATTAAAAATCAGAAATCAGATAACATAAAAAAATTAAAAATATGAAAAAATAATAAAAATATAAAAGCATTAGAAAAGCATAAAAAGTGCAAATAGAAAAGAAAGGGAATAATTCCTTTTAATTAGCAATAATTAAATAACCATAGTATATTGTAGTTTCCCTGAGTTTGATCCTGATTTGTTATACATAATAAATAAATAGCATTGTTCTCTTTTATAGAATAAAAATATTTTTTGTTTGAGACGATTTTGGGTTAAGGCGACACTTGTGATATATCATCATCATTTATCGTTCACCACATTCTCTTTTCTCTTTAAATAAATTGAAAAAAAACCTTGAAAATCACTTTTCAACAAATGGTGATGTTGTCGAGGAAGCATGGTGAGGGTAGATATCAAAGATGGAGGACTAGAACTCAATAATGGAAAGATCAGAATGAAGACTCAAGGGTTAGAGATCAAAGTTGATGTCTTATGGTGGTTGTTTGATCTTGCTAAGATTAGTGCTTGAAGTCGTCTTATTCTACATGTCACCATCCAAGTTGTCGACAAAGGTAGAAAAGCAAATTACTAGGGTATGAAGGAAGTCCATATTAATAGAAAAAAGGAAGGAATGAGGAGAGTGCATATGTCTGATCATGTGGGAGGTTCAAAGGCCAAAGAAAATGAGGTTTGGGTATTGAGAGTATGAGGTAGTTCAATGATGTATTTGCCAGCCAAATGGGATCTAAAGTTGTTGGGAGAGCCGGAGAGGGGAACGAACTGTGCTAACCTTCTAGAGGCATGTTATTGCAGGTCCCAATCCATTAAGCTAAAGGAGAAAGCATGCATGCCAAGGTGGATGTCGATAGTATGGAGAGTGTGACATACATGTCGCTTTCGGAAACCGGAGGCGGACGATAAGGTTTAGATTTCGATTGAGTGATCGAGTAGTGGTGCAAACCTCCCGCATATTTGCAATTATGGAGGGTAGGTGGTGGGGATCAAATGTTCGGACAAAATCATCCTTAGCTTTATGCCACTCATTGGCATGTGTGACCACTTTTCTCGAATGAAAACAAAGGCATAGAAGGTGTGCGTAGCAAAGCAATTTGATTGGACTTCATTATTTAAAACCGCACACAAATTAGATATGCTATATATACTAGAAATGCATGCTTGTTATACTATAGTAAGAAATATGACCAAAAGAGCCTAAAATCTCAATAACAGCCAATAAACTCATTACTAAAATAAAAGTTGACATTTTTTAATTGTTTTATCTTTGTAGAGTCGGCGCATATGTAAATGTGCTTTCATTCCACTTGTAGAGTTAGAATCAAGGTTATAAATATCGATATTAATATCGTATCGATAGGTCTAGATAATTTATATATCGAGGATATATCGAGGATATATCATACATATCGACAGAAATTTTAAGAATGACTCAAAAAATAATTTCTCACGAATTAAAATCAGTCTTAATTCTTATGACAATAAATAAGATACTATTGTACTTTTGTAAACATAAAAAGGTGTATTTAGCATATTAACACTATGTTACAACTTTGTTGTGTAAAACAACGTCCTGAACTATATCCAAACAAACAAATAAGTAAATGATTTATTTGATTACAGAGTATATTATTCATGATAATCGCAAACTTGAAAAAAATCTAGATTAAAAACTATAATTTCTACATGAACTAAAAGTAATCAATACCAACTAGAATTGACTTGGATGCATATGATAGACTAATAATACCTACAAATCATAAATTTAGTTATTTATTTGTGTTAGGTTTGATTTCGACTGTGTTAGTTCAGGGAGTGTCTAGAAAATCCTCAACAAACCAACTTTTAAAGCTTAAAAATGAAAAATTACCTTTCAAACTTCTTTCCTAGTAAAACAAGCAACAACGTCAACTGACATGGTTGATATCGATGATAGTGCATCGATATCAACACAATAACGAGGATATCAGCTAAAATGATGGAAAATCTGTATTATTTACTTAAAATTTCATCAATATCAGCGGTACAAGATGACATATCATCGATATATCGCTTGATATTGGTCGATATCGAGGAAAAGGATATCCCAAGTAATATTGGTATGCCTGACTTGCCGATTTGGATATTTTGGCAAGTTGCGTGGGCTTTGTTTTTTAGATCCCCTTTCTAGTCTATCAGCTTTCCTCCTTCCTCCGGTCAAAATGTGAATGAAAGAAATTTATTGGTTTTAATGCAGTTCAATGGAGAAATCATTTTCCTTTCAATGAAAAAAAAATTGCACTAGTAGCCTCCCCTCTAGTCTCACCTTCCTTCGATTCATAAGGTCGATTACTTGAGCCTAGCTAGTACATTGAGCACCACTTAACTTAAGTATAATAGCAGGTATGGGTCACAAGAACTAATTTTGAAATTTGGTAAGGTATAATAAATCTTTTTGAAACACGTATTCTTCGGTGGATCAATTAGGATGTGGACATAACGGTCTTTATGACGTGTTGCTTTGATTGAATTTAGGTATCGCCTTAGCCTTTTTAGAGTTTACAACACAATAATTGTAAATGGAAGGATCATTGACTTATTGTTGTTGGTCTCGCTACTAGAGAGAAGTCGATGGGCCATACATGGGAATCGTGGCAATAGATTGATAAGGATTTTATCTACCACCTAAATATATGATATATTGAGTGTGAGACCATTAATATTAATTTAGTATGCACCTTGGATAGCCAAGACACCCTTAAAGGTGAAGATGCATGCGTAGCTAGTAATACAGAGGAGGTTACCATGTTGCTCATGAGCAAGTAGGGGTAAGATTCAACATTGTACGCAGTGTACGAGTTAGTGGGGAGGAAGATATGGAGATGTCTTTCACAAACGAATATATCTATGATTAGACAAATTTAGCAATATCTTGACATATGTTGAACAAACTTCAGATATGAGGAAATGGGAGAGGAACATGTCTACATGATTAAACAAGATAGAAGATGGTTATTTGCATCCCTTAGGGCTATGTGGACCAAAATAAACGTTATGGTCTTCAAGGACATCACAGAATATGTGGAGATAATGGTGCCCATCACAAGCACATTGTTATGTCGTGGACGCACACTTGTGTCTTTGAGAGGTTGTGAACAATCCTGTCTCAAATGCATTGCTTTTATTAAATAAAACAAGGACGACATATTGTGCAAGATGATGACAACCCTTTGCCTTGCCAAAAAAAATAGTAGTTATGCGAACTTGGATTCAAAGAAAGGTTGGTTGAAAAGAAGGCTTCATATATTATGGTCATGATTTTCATTGAGGGGTGAACAATCCTAATAGGCCTAGTTGGCAAATACTCGAATGCAAGGGTTTGGTGGGACATGCACGGAATGAGTTACATGATCGATGAAGGCAACTAATGGTGCTAAAGACCCATCATGTGGCTCCGATACAACTAGGCATGATACATGATAAGCATGCTCGTCAATCCATTTGTATCATCGAAAAAATGCTTGTTTCCAACTAGGCTCGATACATGATACACATGTTTGTTCATGACGCGATGAAGCTGACAATTGGTGGTGAAGAGACTACGAGGTAGCTATTTGAGTCGATTAAGTCATCGCATATAAAATTGATTCAAAGTTGGGTATCTATTGGAAAGAGCTCGAGTAGAGCAATCCTTGACAATTGTGCAAGCCAACACCTGCAAACCCCAACACCTGTCAACATCAGAAATACCACTGACCATCTTGACCATCGTAATCTCACCAACATTGCAACCTATATTGCCTCCTTGCCCAGACCCTATAACCAAGATTCAGAATCTCGGTATGTGATGTTCATTGTGTAAGGTAACTTACAACAAATAAGTAGGTAAGCAGAGGAGGATGCAATGGCATGCACGGATTATGGCTTGTGATAAATATTCTAAAATACAATAATAAATTCTACATCGGATAGTTTTTTTTCAATTATATACAGAATAAACTAATATATAGTACAAACACTATGTGATGTAAAGAAACATCAGACTAGGTAAATGATGAAGCCTTCTTCTACTTTAGGTAGGGTCGGCTACACTGATTTTTGCTCAAATCCATGTTGAAAGATCCAACGATTTTTTACATGGGTTGTCAGCTACCTAATGCAACCCCCACAAGGAGGGATTTGAGCCATAGTCTTTTAGGTGGTAGGCACATTGCACTACCACCAAACCATTAAAGTGGGTAAACCAGAATATAAGTATATATAATAATCCATCTTTGAAATACACTATGTGATGTAAAGCATTCTAAAAAAATCCTCCATTGGTTGAAAAGAACTCCTACCAAAATCCCAAGTTGCATATTCCTGTTACTTATAAATCACAGGTAACCCAAACTTCCTAGCATGCAAACTTCAAATCAAAAGAAGAAAATCTATTATCAAACTTCAAAAATATGACTAAAAACCCAACTTGAAATCCACAAGATCATGCTCCAATAAACAAATCACCGAATGCCCATATCAAGTATAGAGTACGGAGAGATTTATCACGAAAATTTGAAGTGGTGACGGCCTGACGGGAGAACAATGCGATTAGATTTCACAGCAAGGGAGAAAGAGTGAAGACAATGTAGATGGCTACCAAAAGAAGGTACAGAGCAATACTTGAGGTAAGTAGAGGCATTGAGGGGATACGTGGAGCAGAGGCATGAAGTACAGTGCATGCAAGGGAGCAAGAGGGAAGAAGAGGGTAGGGTTTAGTCGAGGAGAGTGGGTTTATGTGCACGCGAGTAGATGAGCAGGTTTGGATTTTGTAAATGGAAATATGGCATATACTTGGTCGCAGATGCAGCTTAGGTGATTTGATCATGCAATCAACCACATAGGCCATATACAATTCGATCGGGTTGTTGCCAATGCATATGTGATCGCTTAATTTAACTTTTTGAATATTACCTACAGCAACCTACTTCAAAATGTCCTTAGCCCCAACAGCGAAAGCAAAACGTACTATCGAGGCCCTTGTTGATGAGAGCTTTCACCACCTCAATAGCCACTACCCTCCATTATTTTTTTAGTCTCTGACTCATAACCTTCCACGAGCTAATACTCAAGTTCACTTTTCCCATTCTCTCCAAAAAACCCATTATAATCAAGATATTGTATGATATTTAAAGAACATAATATAAAATAAATATGTAGATTTAAAGTAACTAAAGGATCTTTAATGTGATTCTTCAATGTCAACTAAGAAGAAATGGGATATTGATGCCAAATAAATTATTAAAATTCACAAGCAAAATGACTATCTTAAAATATGACATAAATTGCATGTTTAAATTACTATAACACAATGGATGCATGCATATATTATCATATATTTCCACATGATCAGTTCACAATTCACGTAATTTGGTTGTTCATGCATGCTTCTTTATGATGTGTAACTTATTCAAAAGTGACAGCACGGAGATTGATACATAAATTTATGTTCTTACTCCTCTCAATTTGTTAGGTAAAAACCCCTAAATTCAACACTGACTATATTCTCAAACAAATTAACACCATATGAAGATCCTACATCTATGTATCATTGCATTAAGTGGACAATTTGATTAATTGAGAAAATGGTATCTAAATTCACAACCTTAGAACATGATCTTTATTAAAACAATCCCTTTATGTAAACAAACCTGATTTATTATTGCCATCTTTTACGGAATCTCACCATGTGTCATGTTTCGCTTTTTAAAATTTTCTTTGAGAAATCATTCCCTAAACTTGCTTCTATTTGAGCTATATTATTCTTCGAATTGCATTAAATCCAAGTTTTGCAACCCCATTTTCTTAATTAAATAAAGTAATGAAAGTAAGGAAGATTTCCTTCACTATCTTGTGAATAATATGCCAAGCAAAATGTCAAAACAATGTACAGAAGTTGAGCGGGTGCATTAGCCCCGCCTCAATGCATGTCACCTCAGGACCCTGAGTGATGTATATGGGAAACGAGAATGGATGAGAAGAGAGAAGAAGATTGTGACATGCTTCGCGTGGTTAAGAGAGGAACAAAGTGAGAGAAGAAACCCTAGAATCTGGTGGAAAGTGAGTAATGGTGGAGGCTCTCTCCAAACCAACTCAATTTTAATTTATAATATGATCTGCTTACAATAGACTACAACCCCCTTTATATAGAGAGGGGTCCAATTACAAAATGGTAACATACTAAAATTGCAATCTAATGAAATCCTAATTGGACTCTAAATTAACTCACTGAATAAATTAATCTACCATAAATATTAAAATTAAAATCAATCCCAGTTTATTTGACATAAATAAAATTAACCGACCAACTAATTTAGGACAAAAAACCCTAATGTTGATAAATCCCCAAAACTACAATTTGCTACAATTCTATTCGACCGGTCATTCAAAATATTGTATCAATTCTCCACCGCTTGAAAAAAATCGTCTCCTAACAAATTACTTGATCTTTGATTCATCGTTGGAGAATCCCATCTGAATTTATTGATCGAGTCTCCCCAAGTTTTGCTTCTTTTCAATGTTACGTTTATAATTTCTTTCCACCGAAGGGTATGGCTGCAAATGTTCTACCCCTTCACTTAAAATAACTCCCACCCATATGTTGACTTCAACTCTACCCTTTTAGTAAAGTAGTTTTATAAATGTCCCATGTCCCTTTTCCCTTATTTTTGAGGATACATTTTCAGCAACATCCCTAAATCTTGCTAGGTTTTTCCAAGCCCAGCAACAACAAAGGCGGTGTCGACTCTTGTGGGGAGGCCGATACTTGCGGCGGCGGCGGTCGCTGTAGGAGCTTGGTTGGTGACCTTTCCAGACCTTGCAGAAAATCTTAAAATATAATTGCAGCAGCTTATTTTCTAAAGGTTGACCTGAAATATATTTTTGTAGGGGTCCTTTGATCGAAATATAAACAATCCTATGTACTTTTTTTGGAATATGTATGCATCACAGAATTTGAAAACGAGCCTTTCACGTAGCTTCTTTCTAGAAAATTCCAATCACGTGGACACCACTATAATATTTGCAAATATTTAATAAGCCCATAGCTAGCTTTTCAGAAGATTGGTTACAGCTGTAAAGCCATTTTCCCACATGCTGTCGAGATATTTGAATTACGTCACGATGGTTTCAAGGAAAAAGTAGCATCCCTATTTTCTCCCAAACATCCCATATCCCTGATTTTACGGGATTTGAATCCCCTAGTAGAGAATTTCTCCCTCGTTTTAGGGTTTCTCTCTTCCAAAATAAGAGGTGGTGGCGCCGCTTCTTGGCGAGAGGATGGCGGTGAAGGCACCCATGGCCGAGGGAGCCACGGTGGGTGTTGCAGCCACAGGATGGGAGCACATGATGGCGCGGCAGCTTGCGAGGAAGATAATAGCGGCTTTGAGAGTTGTTCAAGGTTGCTTGGATGGGATTTCGAGTTCCAATTCATGTGGCGGTGATGGGGAATAGGGTGAGAGACTGTGGCGTTTTGGATTAGGGATGCGAGAAGAGGTCACACAGCCCATGAGGATGTTGTGATTGAAGTTGGCATTGCCGGTGGTGGTAGTGATGATGCATGGGCCTCTTGAGCTGCAACAAAGAGGACCACAACGAGGAATTCAACAACCTCCTCCATGTTGCTATCGTCGTATATGGGTCGTGCCTTTCCCAGACAGCAAGCTCGCACGTAAACTGAACAAGAAATTCAACTTTGCCATCCACGGGATCTTCGGCGAAGATGGTTCCTTCATCGTAGATGAGTCCTAGGTCCTTGTTTTTGTTGCATAGAAGTTGTGATAATAAAATATTCTTCTGAAATGAAAATACCTTCATTCTCTTAATCAAGATAGAGTTGCGCAGAAGATGCAACGATTTGATTTTTATTATTGATGAATGATTCTTCATGTATTAATGTGGCCAGCCATTGATATACTTTCACGCTCGACATACTCGTTGCTTAATCCTCTTCGAACACGAACATGAACCTTGTCCGAGATGACTCCAATCGAACTTTAGGTGCCAATAACCGATTGGATCGTCAAATCGTAAAAATGATTCCGTTTCCATGCGCTGATGCCACTTGATGCAGACAGGAAAATGAAAAGGAATGAGAAGAGAGGAGAAGATCGCGACGCGCTTCGCATGGTTGAGAGTGGAATGAGTGAGAGGAGAAACCCTATAACTTGGGGGAAAAGTGAATAATGGTGGAGTCTCTCTCCAAACCAAAACTCAAATTTAATTCATAATATGATCTGTTTATAATAGACTACGGTCCCCTTTATATAGAGAGAGGGAAAATTACAAAATTAGTAACAGAATAAAATTACAATCTAATGAAAACCTAATTGGACTCCAAATTGACTTGCTAACTAAATTAATATACCACAAATATTGAGATTGTAATCAATCCCAACTTATTTACATATAAATAAAACTAACCAATCAACTAATTTAGGACGAAAAATCCTAATATTAATAAATCATCAAATCTACAATTTGCTTCAATTCGATTTTACCTATCAAATTCAGAAATGTTGCATCGATTCTCCACTGCTTGAAAAAAAATCGTCTCATGATGAATTAATTGATCTTCAGATCGTCATTGGAGAATCCCATCTGAATTCTTTGATCGGACCTCCCCAAATTTGCTTCTTTTCAATGTTATGTTTATAATTCCGTTCCGCCAAAGGGTATGGTTGCAAATGTTCTACCCCTTCACTTAAAATAACTCCTACCCATATGTTGGCTTCAACTCTACCATTTTGGTAAAGTAGTTTTGGAGGAGGAGCCTCTTTGCAAATATTCATTGAGGCACTTGCCTTAGGTGATGTCCCTTTCCCTCGAGGCTAAGCCTTTTTGTGCCATGGTCCAACCTACCAATGAAATACCATCAATAACACAAAACAAAGTGGTTTCCTATTTCTCGATATTGTAAGGCAAAACACGTGTCTCCTTTAAATGGAAATTAAAAAAAACATAAAAATATATCCTCAAGACATGCTTGTAAATACGAGGATTTGTTGATCGTGTAAAATAAGGATTGATATAAGTTAAAGAGTTAAAACGAGGGCCAGTTACATAATCACTATTAATCATTACCAAGGTAGAATGATAATCAAGATGAAAATTGATGAATGTTTCGATGGGTGGGGGATGAGATAATAAAGAGAGAATGCATGTCAAGTCATGAGATAAAGAAAGAGGGTTTAAGAATGTGAATATAAGGTCAAAGAAGAAGAATCAAGAGTAAAGAGTACAATAACAACCATCGAGCAATTTCCTACTTGAAGCAAGTCAATTGCTTCCAAACATAACTAAATAGGGTCACACTCAAGCACAGTTACAAAAAAGCAACATATCCTTCTTAGTTTCCTGTCGATATTTTTGTATACATAACCCCTCCTATAAGGCTCTTTTTTCAAATTTCTATCACATCCGAAGAAAAACTTCAAATAACCTTCTTAGCGGACATTTGTGCCATATCAAAAGAGCCCACCCAATGTATCTTCTAACAATGTCATTACGAATATTTAAATGGGGTCACACTCGAGCATAGTTGCAAAAATAGCATATCCTTCGTAGTTTCCTACTGATAAAATATCCATGGCCACTCCTATAAGGCTCTTTTTCTAATGTCTATCACATCTAAAAGAAAGCTTCAGATACCCTTCTTAGCAAACATTTGTGTCATATCAAAAGAGTCCACCCAATTTATCTTCTAGCAATGTCATTATGAATATATTTAACATCTCTTTAATATGCCAACCCCCTACTATAAGGGACTTCTAATTTCTCTCACCTTTAAAAGCATTAGACAGCCCTCTTGTACACCTCCAAACCATATTAAACAAGTTCCTTTCAATTTAACTTTTAACGATGTCAAGCATATCGTTTATCCGATACTTTCACTGGAATCTAATCTCTTTTTATTTAGTTGCATATCTACCAAAGTGGTCCTTCTGAATGCAATGTGTTTCTTCGTTTACCTCCTTGGCACTAGAAATACATTTATTTGGTCAGGTATCTACTTAGTAGAAGACCTTACAACTTCAAAACATCCCTTCATTTATCACATTTCTTGTTAATTCCGTCAATTGGTCTCCCCACTAAAGCAATGTCATAAGCAAACACGCACCCGTTGTGTGACTCGCGAAAATCCTCTCCCCGAGCGATGCACCTCGCTTTTAGTGAATCCCGTTGAATGAGCCGATTCGAGAACAGTTGTATGATGACAAAATTATCCAAGATTGGTATTCCTTATTTCAATTCAACAACATACCAATACCAGTATCAGGAGTTTCCTTATATTGGATAAGTGGTCGAATCTTCGCCTTGGAATAAAAAGGATTGATATTGGTACAATCTAATTCATTATTACAAAGAAACCCCTCAACAAATAGCTCACCCACTATTCTGATGCAACATCTCGCTAAATGAAGAAAGCCCCATATCTGAACTGATTCACATTGAGGGATAGGTATATACTGGCAGCTGTGAAAGTCAAGGGTTCTCATTGGTTATGTGATATTCTTTTGGCCACAGACCAACCAAAGAATGTCAGCGAGTGAGCAGCGAGCGTGGGTAAGACCGGCGGGTTGGGGAATGTATTTTCAACCCAGGTTGGTGGCTTTTGGCCTTTTTCAGCGCTTCGACAAAGGGGAGCCAAAGCGCCCTAGGAATCAGATAATTGGTTGATCCTGCATTGCATTAGGACTTCAGATAGATTAGCATCAGTGACCCCTCATTGAACTTGCTTCTTCAGCTAAGAAGCCTTTGCTCTTCATAGCTAGTTGAAAGAGGTTGAGAAGTGAGAACTTCATAGGAGATCTGCCAATAGGATCAAGACCTATCAGTATGGATGCTTCATCGAGCGTGGGAGAAGCACAAACAATAAGGCGGCTCAGGGGAGAAGAAAAGAAATTGGTGCAGAGCACTCACTTTCCTGCTAAGTTGAGCACTGGAAGCGAGCTCCCGGGGCAAGACAAAGCTTCACTAACGCGATGGACTTCGATTCCGCGAAGCGCTTTAGGGGAGTCGAGGGAGGATGACCCAATGACCCAAATCAAATTCTTGGTGGGAATCATCAACTTTATAATGTCTTAATAATGGCTCACGCATTTTTCATGATCTTTTTCATGGTGATGCCGGCGATGATAGGTGGATTTGGTAATTGGTTTGTTCCGATTCTGATAGGTGTACCTGACATGGCATTTCCACGATCAAATTATTAGAAAGGTCAGTGCCAAGAACAACTTCCAATTCCATAAGATCATATATAATGGAATCCCAGTGACGGAAGGAGCTTGTGAAGGTTGGAAGACTACGTGCTACCCCCATTGAACTATGAAATCGCACCCCTCTGTATATTTTTTAATATTCATCCATAGCCTAACTAAAATGATGGGCTTTAGATCTGATCTTGATCCAACCTAACATTAGTGTTCAAATGGTATTATTATAAGAAGTACCAAATGTGTAGTTAGATATTTAGGATCAAATTACACTAATCTTTGTTTAGTCTCATTTTGCCAATTAGTGGAACTTTGATGCGTTTGATAGTGTTATGAGTGGTATACGCATGTAATCTATTGATAAACATAATAAAAGATCCTGTCCTTAGTGGATTTCTCCATTGGTTTCATCATGTTCCTTAGGGAGTAGGGCTTCATGTAAATACAATATTTCTCCATACTCCTTGATTTGCATTTTATATTTATTTTTCACACGGTGTAAGAGCAAGTTGTTTTCTCAAGATTCGGTACGATTTCAATTTTATGTTCTACAATTCCCATAAGTTCATTCTCTGGTGTTATGGAAATTATGGTGTGATGACAAGGGTTCTTAATGGAACCCTAATTCTTAAAGAACACAAGAAGATCCATGATGATCAGTCTTTTTTCATCATGAGCGCCCCACCAACTTCATTCGGCATTCTCATCACAGGAACATCGTCGAGGTATGCATTTGCATATTACCTCAAATTTAAAAGGTTGAACCTCATGTGTACAATGGCCATCGCCACTATTGTATGTGCTTCCATCCTCACGTTTGTAGATCTGCAACGCAAGTGACCATGATGTATCCTCCAAAGGTCAGAGCTGATGAAGCATGTCTACCCCATCAACGACCATCATCGCCAAGGATGCTCCCACCCAAATCATCATAACGGATTGTTCATCAAGGTTCATCACCACAGAAGAAAAACTCATAGCACATGTGAGCATATAATAGGAATGTATTCATATCAACAACAAACAAATTATGCAATATCATGAGGTGGCATGACATATTGACATCTTCCCTTTTAAGACAATGTAGATGAAGATTATCACCTACTATATCCTCCTCAAGGTTGACACGCACCACCCAATATCGTCTAACAGAAATTTTGCTTAGGATCATCCTTTGTTCGGGGATTCCAGAACAAGATCTCCTCTTTGAGTTTTTTATGTGAGAGAACCCACTTCTTGAGATGTTATATGAGAGAAACCCATGCTTTGAGCTCCCAATATGAGAGAAGCTACTATTGATATTTTTATAAGGGAGAAGCCCTTCTCCAAATTTTCCATATAGGAGAGTCTCATTCTCAAGATTTGTAAGAAAGAGGATTACTCTTGATGTTCAACATCAACTACAATTCGAATAGACTATCATAGGTACTACTTGGGATCATCTAATATTTATATTCCCCATCTACTTATTACATGAAGATCAACACTCCAACACATCTACCTGTGATCGCCTGCCTTAACTGTGTATCCACTCTCGGCATGGGTCCCCTCCCAATGCAATCTCCTCTATGCAGAATTTCCTCCCACCAGCTACTACTTTGAGTGTGTCTGCTCCCAATGCTACCTCCTCTGTATGGAGTCTCCTCCCAGCACAGATTACATTGAGTAGGTCTCTTCTCAGCTCTTTAGACATTGTATCCTATGAAGATGTGTTAAATATTTTATTGTGTGCCAAGCTGCAACTTTTCCACCTCCAACTTGAGAGGGAGTGTTAGAATATGTACTAGATGAGTAATTAGATGTATATTGCTCATTGGTGGGACTTTAGTGTGGTTATGGGGCCATATAGAGAGTCATACACTCCTTGCAATCTCTTAAAAAACATAATAGAAGATCCAACCCTTGCAATCTCTTAAGAAACATAATAGAAGATCCAGTCCTTAGTGGTTTTGTCTTGTAATTTCATCCCGCTCTATGGGGAGCTGGTTTCACATAAATCCAAAATTTCTTTTTGCTTGTTTATTCCTGATTTTATGCTTTATTTTTCACAAGTATAATACTAAGTTGGACTTTTACACAAGCTACTTTATAATATGCTTAGTCATCCATATTATTATAAGGTTGATATTCATAGTATGTACCTCTCTTCTTTAGAATTCTCAAATTGTAATGGTGTACCATTATAAGCCTTCTATTAATCAATAAAGATAATATGAAGGTCTTGTTTTCGTATATTTAAAAAAAATGCATCAGCTCGTTATCAATTTAGCAAACCATTTACCTCATCATGTATCTACTTCGGAGAAAACCGTTACAACTACAAAACTTACCTTCATGTATTACAATCCTTAACTCCATAGGCGTCTCACCCACTAAAGCAATGCCATAGGTTAACAGGCGATCAGGCCCACCCCCCACCCCAAATTCTTTTTTTCCAATACATTCTTAGTTAATTTAAGAAGATGGGCTTAATTCATGAGCAAACCCAATACATACATCCAAAAGGTACAATACACCCAAAAGGTGTGTTAGCTAAGTTAGAGTCTTTACCCAAGATATTTTATAATATGATTGAAATCCATATATCTTATCATGTCAATATTCATAATATGTGCATCTTTTCTATGGAATTCTCAGATTTATTTTGGTGTAACATCGCAAGCTCTGTGAAGGTACTATTTTTTGTTCATTTAAAAAATAAATGCATCAGCTAGTAGTCAAACCAGCAATCCATTCACCTCATCATGTATCTATTTAGTAGAAGACCCTTACAACCCCAGAACCTCTCTGCAATGGCCATGCTTCTTGTTAAGTTCATCTTAACACCAGTCACCATATGTTGTCTTGTCATATGCTGACATAAGCCATACCCCTCCCCTGTATATTTTAAAAGTTTGTACATAGCAAATTTAAAAAGATGGGGATCAATACTTGATCTAACCAAATATTTATATCCAAATGGTACGTTAGCTGAGATCTTCGCATGCAAAAGCTCCCAAACTTTCTTTTACGCTTCCCTGACTACTATTTTTATTCTTTCTTAATTGACCTGAACCACAAAGGAGTAGGATGTCGATAAAGAACTTAATCATGATCCTTAATAGCTCATGACTGGTACTCTTGCTTGCTGGATACATTGGTCTACTACCACTTGCAAGGCCAACTTTTACTCCAGCATCTGAGGTATTTACTGGGATCACCTAGAAGCTCTTAAACTTCTAGCTTCACTCAATCATATATTCTATGCACAGAGAAACCCTTGAAACTTTTCATTCTATTCTATTTCACTCCACTATTGATATTCCATATACGTTGGTTCAAAGTATTCAGGCATACCTAAGCAACTACTAAAACAAAATTTGCAATTTAATGATACAATCTAATAAAGTTCCCAACAAGATTTTATTCAACTTAATCTAGCATATTCTTTAAAAAACCCATTTGAAAAAAATTTAGTGTGCTTCATTTGTATCCATTTTTTAGCTTCCTTATCAACATGTTCAAAACTAAGAAGCTTTGTTCAGTAGTTAAAGTCTCACTCGGAATGTGTTTGCTTTCTTTACAACAAAATCAATCTCTCTCAACCAGACTTAGTGTCAAAATGTGGCTTTGGTAAACCATCTTAAAATTTTATTTGCGAAGACAGTTGAATTATAGAGCTTCAAGTTTAAAGAATTTTGATCAGAGTTATTTTTAGGATTATACAAAATCCTGACAAAGTTAGATGTGAAAGGAACGGGTGCTCAAAAGATGTTTATGCCAAGGGTTTAAATATCGATATTAGCATCCATATCGGTCTCATGTCAGTAAGATATTTGGGTGATATATCGCCCATATCCACATCCATTTGTGAAGGAAGGACTGAAACAGTTACTCATATCACCATATCGGTATTGATATTGATCCTTTGGCAATACGGATCTATCAGCAATGTATCGCGATATCTAAAACCCTAATTTATGCTTTTGATATGGTAAAAGAAATCCTAAAAATGTTTATGTTTCTAATTTTTGTTTCTAAAAGGAAATTGTGTGTGATGTTGAAAAGAAGCCTACCCAAAAATTTATATATATTCACAGAGGCCTCTCAAAAGGTAGCCATGCCCAAAGTCACCACCGAGTCGACATGAACTGCTGCCCAAACATCATTGGAGGCACCACAACCAAAGCACAAATGATCAACCTCCTCCACAACCGTAGAGAAGCACCAACACATCCCCTCCATGCTAGAGAAAATCTAGCCATGCGCTACAACAATCAACAATTGGTCCCTCCTCATCATCCAAATGAAGATCCGAACCCATAACGACAACCTTTACTTCCAGATCTGCATATAACTGCTCCAATGCAATCACATGGTTATATTGCATCTACATAGTCCTTTTGAACCATGAATAAGTGGTCATCTGCCCACATCAAGAGATCACAACCCTCCAAAAGCAGGCAAAGCCTCCAAAAACACCAAAAATTCAGCAAAGCGTTGATCCAACATATCTAAGTGAAACCAAGAGTCAATCATCTGCCTTCCTGCACTCCCTCACCGAATAACTCCCATCATACACCAAAGTAAACAAACATGAAAAACACACTCCAACAGTGGATCGTGACCCGTCCAGTCAAAATCTGTCCATAACCAGAAATCACAGCCGTGACCCAGAATCGACCTCAAAAACGGAGAAACTCGAGGCAACACAAAATTATGACTCTCCAAAAGTCCAACGACACATGCCATCGCCCCAACCGGCATCAAGAGGTCCAAGGTGACACCATAAATGTCACGAATCAGCCTACTCAACAGATCCAAACCACTGCCTAAGATGTGGGTCACCCACTTAACCATCAGCAGCGTCATATTCATCTCCTCCAAGCTTAGAACCCCAAGCCCCACATCTTCCTCTATAAGCATCATTATCTTCTGTGTCTTAGACGAAGAAGATTCTCCCTAACAAGTCATAGACCGCAAACACCAAGAAAAGAAACCCATCCAAACGCATTCTCAGCAGAACATAGAGGAATCCACTATCTCATTAAAATTACTACTACGCCCAATAATGATGTCCATCAATGTGGTACCGAGGTCTTAACTGGTTTGATTGATCAATTCCATTAATCAGACCATGTAAAACCAATACCTAATTGGTGTGATGTCTAGTTCAGCTTTTAAAACATTATACCCAAAAGCATCCTACCTAGAACCCCTCCTAGTGCCACGTAACCAACAGCAGCAGCATATTAAATGTCCTACAAGCTCGAAACCCCAAGCCCTCCATCTATCTTCCTATGTAAACATCATTATCTTCCACATTTCAAATGAAACAAGAGCCTCCCTAAAGAGTCATAGACCACAAACATCAAGAAAAGAAACCTATCCAACACCTTTTCAACAGAACAAATATGACCGAGGAATCCACTCTCCTTAAAATCATTATTCCACCCTACCATAATGTCCAGCAAGGCAGTGCCAAGGTCATTATTGCTTCGATCGATCAATTCCATTGGTCCGACCACAAAAACCCAGAACCAAGACCTAATTGGTGGGATGCCGGGTTCAGCTTTTAAAAAATTATGCCCAAAAGCAGCCTACCTAGAACCCCTTCTAGTGACACACCACCTATGTGGATGAAGCATCCCATCCTCACACCACCTCGCGACTAACCATAGAGCCCCAAACTACAATGGATGCTTCTTCTACCAATGTCTTTCCCATTCTCCTTCGTTGTGTTATCCCCCCTCAATGGTAATTGTTGCCACCATATTCAATGAATTGGGCATTTAGGTTGGCAATGGCCAAGAGCTCCGAGTCCTACCTAAAGCAACAAACTTCCCCACTACAACAGCGGGCCCAGTGAACCTACCCACAACAAATAGCCTCAAGTTTTTGCAAGGGCTGAAAACCATAGAGCTCGCACCCTCCTCCGACAATCCTCAAAACAACCCATTTCCCCATCAACTATATCGCTCTTCTTCAACTCTCCATTGCCTCCACCACCTCCCGCTCCTTTACTCCCACCCTCTATTTCTCCCTCTTTTCCTTTAGACAAATGATGTTTAGGAGCTATACTCCCAAATTCAAGTTAATCACCTTTGTCTAATACACTCTTTTTAAGGTATTTATATACATCGATGCTCATATATTTCAAAATTTCTCGTTTCCTAAAAACCATGTCTCATGCATACACAAGTTACTAATATTCCTTCAAAACATCATGCCCATCGCCATCAACTTGGAGGTAAGAGTATCAAAATTCCATGTGCTAACCTTTAGCTTGTACTGATTTATCACCTTTCTTGCACTTGCATACATCAATCCAGTTACGGAGACCATTTTTTATTAAGCTACACAAAGACATCGATGTAGCAAACTAGCTTCCTTACACATAGAACTCCTTCAACAAGAAGACACGTCTAGATGCATGTGTCTACTCTTAAGTGTGAAATACATAACGCATTGCCACATCTTGCAAGAGACCAAAGTCAGAACGTGTGTTCAAAGGCGAGGAGCTAGAACCAAGAGGCATAGATAGTGTCATCCCCCCGAGGAAGAATAAAAAGGGGGTATAGGGAATGTTTATTGTGCCCTAACTCGATCTTTCTGCCGACTCCATGAATGATCGAGGAATCTGATTCCAGACCTAATTGCTCAAGATCCGAGTTAAGATACATTACAAGTTATGTATTTTTTTTAAGTATGATATCATTACTTTGGGAAGTAAAAATTATAACATAATTGAATAAAATGATGAGGTTGAAAATCACTTACACAACATGTGATCTCTCTTAACTATCACCTTGTTGCCTCTGATTTGATCTTTTATAACGGCACAAAGCATGTCAAAGTTGACTATCTTTTCAATCGTGATGATATGATGCAAATACGTAACACCTTACAAATGATCTTAACCAGAGCAATTCCTTAAAAAATACACTATTTTCTCGTTCATAACTTGGTAGGATAATTATCTTTATTCCAACTTAATGGGGAGAATTTGAGACATCTCTCTCTTACCATTTATATAGTATACTATCCATGCCTTTTGACGGTTTCTCTTTTGCAATTTCGATATGTGTATCCCCTCCCCAAAACACGCAAGGTTTTGCGCAATATATGGAGTTTGTTATCTTCCTGCACAAAAAATTGGCATTTTTTACCTAAACCCAAGTGCAATCCGAATTAGATATGTTTAGAATGGAAGAATATGTATTGTCGACCCTGCTTGAAGTAGGAACATGTATTTTTGTTGGTGCATCTAGTTTAGCAAATGTCAACACTACTATATTTAGTTTCCGATAGTAGTTTTAAGCATATTCAATGAAAACAAAAGTTAGTCTTCTTTAATAGTTCTATGATCTTTATCAACAAGCAACAACCAAGCTAACAGAAGTCAATCAACGAACATGATCAACTAATCTTCCCCACTACTCACATCAAAGGGATGCCCAATACAAATAGGCATAATCAATCGATTGACCAACCTCCATTAGCCAATCCAATTAGTCAAAGTTATTACTTATTACAGCATTTTACGCTTTATTTTACTATTTTTTAAAAACTAAAGCAATAGTAAGATGCTTGATGTTTGATTAGAATTCAATTGGTACTTTATTTTCATTGTGGTATTATTGGAATATGTGTATAAAAACACTTATGCTTGAAATATAAAATATACAAAACCAACTAAATCTGATTAGCTACCAACATTCGATTAAATCTTAGTCCAAGATCTTCTGAGTGAATATTGAAAACAAACTTTTGCAAGCTAGACAAAAACAACACATTTCTTACCTTGATTGAATAATTCCAACACTTAGCTACAACTAAATCTTTGTTGGAGACATTGTCATAAAAACAACTCCCTTCTAACCTACGTCTCCCGACGACTTAATTGTTGGTGCTAGAAAGATTCTAATGGATTTTTTTATAAATTTAGTAAAATTGCTACCCTCTTACAACATCGATTAATAGGGATCTATTATAGAGCAAACAGCACAAGCCTTCGTTTTCCCTAAAGAAAGCTTTGATTGAAGCCACTTAACTTAAACAGCATGCCATTATGCTAACAACCAAGGTTCAAACCTTGCAATCACCATTTCTTCTTGATAAAAAATTCAACCTCCATACAAATGTTTTTTAATAAACAAGTGGTTTTGTTGGTCAATTTACCCTCACGAGTGAGTGCAAATTTGGAATAATGCTTTCTTCTCAAGAAGCGACATCTGATAGCATGCCTCATGTAAGCATATCTGCACACAAACATGGTCAAAACTTGCTAAAAAGAAACATTAGCAATACGTATGGCTATTTGCAATCTGCATCGTTATATACTGAGATAATTTCTGATACACGTTAACCAAGCATAAAATACCATCCGTTATGGTATTATAATTAATCAGACTTATGGAATTTAAGTTTTAACTGCATTACAAACCCAGTCCGTTATGGTATTATAATTAATCAGACTTATGGAATTTAAGTTTTAACTGCATTACAAACCCAGGAAAATGACCTTTCCAGACTACCAGAAGAAGCTCTTTAGTATCCATCTTCCTTCCCAGACTACCAAAAGAAGCTCTTTAGCATCCATCAAGGTGCAGTTACAAAAATGCAGGTCCTTCACCGATCCTATGCCAAATCAATCAACTTAATCTCATTACTCCAGTGGTGCTATGCTGGTAATTTGGATCACCGCAATTCCAAAAGGCAGCATGCTTCTCTTCTCTTCGTGGATAACATATTCCTCCATCCATCATCTCTTCCCAATAAATATACTGCATTGAATCACTATTTGCCTGAAGGTACCCTGCTAATCAAGTGTCTTCAATGAGCTTCCAGCCTCTTCTTACAGCAGCTCATGTTTTCAAGAAGAACTAAGGATGAGGAAAGGAGAAATAGAGATGAAACTATATGAAACAGAATGTCAACTACACAAGATTTTAATAAAGAATGCACAAGGAAGAATGAATTGAGAAGCAAAGGGAGATAACAAACCCGAATGCAGCTATAAGACTCTCTCTCCCCCTCCCCCCACCTTTTGGGAAAGGCATTTCTGGTGACTTTGAATGTATCAAGGTGGTAATTCAGTTACCAGACTTGCGTTGGGAAGGAGGTCAGTAGGTGTTTCCGAAGACACCTCACAAGGGTCGTGCAGCGGAATGGGCTGGAGTATGGAAGTATCTACATAGGCAAGGTTTTGGTTGGGTGAAATCAAGTATTCCGAGGTTGTGAGCAGGCATGGCAAGGGCTTTTGTGACAATGACAACAAATGCACGTCAGAGAACATGAGATAGAATCTTGTCGAGGACTCCTGCCACTTAGGAAGGTGTCAAAGGGTGTAATTACAACTGATTGCAGTGACAACTAGGACCAATGGATTCCACATGTCGCGGCACTTCAATTCCAAGTATGGCTGAGAGAAAAGAGGACAAAACCATTTCAAAGATCATCATGTGATGTTGCAGGGGGCATATGAAACAAGGTTTGCACTTGTCTATCACCACTAATTTTGGAGGCATAGGCCAGAAGTGTCATGTTGCGGGACTGGTTGAAGCTAATGCAGGACTACAATTTGAACGAACCAACAAGTCTTACGAGTCCATGATCAAAAAATGACAGTTTCACTCCTGATAATTTTGAAAATAACTTCACGTTTTTAAACTTATTCACGAGCTAATCTTTTAGAGGAACAGTTTCATGTTCTATAGTCATCATTGAGAAGAACCTTCATCTAGCAACCACAAGAAGAAGATCTGTAGTTCTTAACATTTCTTTCAATCTTAAGATTTAGACAATTTGCACGATTGTCAAATACAGAACATTTTAGATGACATGATTTGATACCAAAGAGAAGCAATCTGGATTTTGGAAAACAAGTTTATGTATGAGGAAAGAAAATGGAGATGAGAAATTAAAGTTGTGCTGATTATGTGAGAATTTGGAGAAAGTGCAATATGAAAAACGGGAGGAAATAAAAAAGGAAATAACAAACACAAATGGGGTGACACAGAGCATGGTATCATTTTCCCCTTCCAAAAGAAGACCCTTGACTTTCATAGGAGTTGTTAAAAATCTATTGCACTTGGTACCTATTACAAAGTTGGTTAGTTGGGAAGCAAAAGCTCCAGCATATGGACTCCTCCAACATGGGTTATGCAAACCAGATTCTTCTGACGGGAAGAGCACAAGAGCATGGCTTGTAAATTATCTTCCCTTTTTCCCATTAACTTTTCCTTTAATTCTCCACACCTCCTATTTCTGTCTTCTTCCACGATCTTTATTATTCGCTTTCTTTCTAGCTACTTCGAATTACTTGTCAGAAACTGTTTCTCGTTCAAAAATCAAGGCATGGGCAACTCAACTAAACCATTATCATACCATGTCATCACTAGCAAATCCAGAATACACCACTATCATCAATGCAAAGAGTAAAAAAAGGCACCTTACCCCCAACAAAAGCAAAACCCAACCACGAGGTCAGCAACCTGCTGTCGTCTCAGCGTCAGTCCAAACCTAACACATAAAAACAGGTCAAACAATGCGTATCCACGGCATGAACTCTAGCAACGGCAAAAAAGGAAAGAAAAACAGCATTAAGCAGGCACAGACAGACGCTTAAACCCTAAATAGTGCACCCGCCGCCGACCCCGAAATAACAGACCAACAAAAACACATTTCCGCGATTTCAGTCAAACGATCGTATGATGCAGGCGAAGCCCTAGGGAGGAGCGCATCGAGAGTTGATGATCGAAAGCGGCGATAAGAAGTAGAGAGATAATGAGAGAGAGAGAGAGAGAGGAGAAGCCCTAGAAAATGGGGGACTGTGGGGGCACAGGGGCTTACGGAGAGGAGCGGCAGCGGAGCGGCGCTGGGCCTTCTTGGGAATCATACGGAGGGGGAGTGGGAGAGGAAGAGATGACCACAGGGTGTTTGGGTTTACGTATCGGTCTGCGCCTGCCCGCGCACCCGCTTATGCCACTGGCGGGGAAGTGAAAACGGAAAAGCTAGCGGGAAGATATGGTCATTGGTTAACATGATATTATATGAGGGAAAAGGGAGGCTAGACACATGTGTTTCCTACACCCACATTCTTTTCTCTCAAATTTTTTGATTTCTTGAGTTGAATTAAAGAAGGATTTTGATTATAATATATTATCATGGCCCATTCAAATTTCAACTTACTTTGAGACTTCTACCTTATCCATAATGATAGATAAATTTTAACGGTATCGATTTGTTGAAATCGTCCCCTTCTGATGGGGCTGATAGGAATGCATGTTTTACATGAGATTTGAAACACATATTTCATTTATTATTTTAAGTAAATCCCCCTAAAGATACATTTCAAAAAATGAAAAAAAAGAGGGAAAATATGTGGGTGTAGGAAAGTTACCTACACATGGGTGTAGGCTCCCCAATCCCATTATATAATGGCTGGACGATTATGTTGCGGTGTTGTTTGGATGCTTGTGGTACATGCGGTTCTATTGATCGAGTTTTTTTTTTGCAATATTTTCCTTATATTAAATCCTTGGAAAGATCTAGACTATTTTTGTGCTTGTTTTCTACCGTTAACTCGTTTATGGTCATGAAAAAACTGCCTTGCATTCATTGAGATGATGGATTTCTGTAGAATTATGTTGAAGCAAATATTATCGCAAATGATCATGCATAAGTAGAAAATACATGTGTTGCACGATTGTCGCATACCCGTTCAGCATGTAAATTTAACAACATACGCTGCAGTAGTGCAAAAAGGCCGTCTATGATCTATTGACGATAAAAATGATTGATTCAGTGTCTATCAAATTCAAGTTCCAATCGATCATAGTTTACATGTTACGACTTTCGCTATATTTAATATTGAGATATAGTAATATTATCTTTTTTATGATAAGGTTGAATGATTAGGCTGTCATTTTTTAGAATAGGTATGAGTTTAGTTGAAATGTGATGTATGTCTAAGATGGACCTCGTGTACTTAACCAATAAATTGTTTTAATTAATTTTAGAAGGCTTGATATCATGTAATCTCGATGAGAATGAATAGCATCATTGTTGACCTCGTGGACGATGATTTAGAAATAATCTATTTCAAGATTACTGAGAATTAACAACTCAATGTGAATTAGCATGTATGTCAGATAATATGTTCAAATGGAAGATGCATTTTGTACTAGTGTGTGAGATTCAGGGGGGAATAACCAAAGAAAAAGAGGGAAATCGTGCATTCAACCAGCATAATCTATCATTAATATAAATCTCAATGAGCTATTATAATCGTTGACTAATATATTAAGACTACCTCCAAGTACATTGTCTTTTTTAGGCATTGGTATGGTATTGATTAATTTGTTCATATTTTACACTCATGTATGAGAAGCCAATTACATTTTTATGTGTTCGTGGATGAAAGATGGAGTCTTTCTAGCCACAATGTGAAATCTTTTATCCACTGCTTCATTGAGAATGAACGGCTCAGATTATATTTGGGTCGCCTTCCTTGATCCAACGACCTTGGGGATCCTTGGAAGAATTCCCTAAGAACTCGCCTTCGATGAACTTCGAGCAGTGATATCTCCACGTCCCAACCTTCTCCTTCATAGCTGAGGGGCTCCTCAACTTCTTGAAAGCACTGTGCGTATGCATGTACCTTCAGATGTGTCCAGGCCCATTGGAGGGACCCTAGAGCTCATGTCACCCGGAGCTCTTTGTTTTATCCATGTTCTTCGCTCCAGTTGGCTCAGTTTGGCGTAGCTCTTGCATAAAAATATCAAGGACGACGAGAGGGTCACAGTTGACCCTCTCTCGAAGCTAGTATCACAAGGGATAGCGAGGCGATGGATGTCCGGAGAAGCGCAAAGGAAGGACCTCTATGGCTCATATCCTTTAGGATCTGAGATGAAACTAAGGGGGGTTTATGGAGCAGTGAAGAGGTTCGAATATGAGGTGGAATCGAGGTCAGAAACGATCGAGACAAGGCAAATTTTGTGTCGGGGCTTATGGCTCCAGCGATTTTAAATCCTATATTTGAACTAAATGGCAAACTAATTGACAAAACTAAATACATGATTATATATTGAAATGAAAGGCAACATATTAACCTAATATAACATATCAATAAGCTCGGAAGCTTGGAGTAGAAGAGGCATCGCCAGCGGTAGTCCAATAACACCTAGATCGCCTCCTACATTGCTTTATCTATGCCAAGAAGAGTCAGAGCGAAGTCTGCTATCACCAGGGGCTCAACGGAGGGTCCCTAATGGGGTTGTAGTAGCGCAAGGGGGATCAAACAAAGAAGGAAGCTGAGGGTCATAATTTATAAGCATGTGTTTCAGCACAAAGATATGAGCAGATGGGTGATGAATCTTATTATTCATCACTCTAAAAGTTGAAAATAGAGCTTCATTCTCGAGTAATTAGATTTATTTTGTATTTTTACCATCTATGCACTTAGAGTTAATATCTGCATTTTAGCATGCATGTTTGCATTAAATAAGAAGCCAATTTCCCCCGTAAATATTACATGTATATTCACCAATTTCCCTTGTTTTTTTATTGTTTTTTACTAATTCATAATTTAATAAAATCAACTCTATAGTGTATATATTACTAACACTAATAAATAAAAAATATCAAAAAATACTAACAGGTAAAATTTACCAATAAAACCCAAACTCTGCTTTGAGACTAAAAGCATTAAATCGTGAATATATCTCTATTACAATCTCCTATCTCTCTCTTACATTCTCCTATGGTCTACCCACTCTTGAATTAATGTGCATTCAATTATCTTCAAAATAAGATCAAATTCAAAAGAATCGGAGTTCGTATGTAAAACTTGGGTTTGGGGCCTTTATTGTATACTGTACATATTGACTAATTTGACCTTATTACTTTATGTACAAAAATAATTCCTTTTGATCTATCTATTTTACATTTATTTTCTTTGATTATTATTTTAATAAAATGGACAAAAATCCAAATAAAAATTGAAGCAAAAATCAAAGAAAATGAATCAACCCAAGTCTGTAAATATAGTCTGCACATATGTCCTCTTTATTTTATTTATTTATTTTCTTAATTATTTAAAATCCAAAAAAATAGATTAAGTCGTAAATATTTATTGTACACCTTCTCTGATTTTATTTCAGTTTCTATATTATTTAAAAATGATAAAAACTCGTAAAACACAAAATGAGGTATTATATATATAATATATACCACCAAACAACTTTTTGTACATATGATTTCTTATGGGTTTTGATCCTTCACAAGAGCTGTAGATCTTGTCAAGACGAGCAATTTCATATTGACCACTTTTTTATTTGACCCATTTTATTATTTATTTTTAATTTCCTTTGGATTTAATTTTTTTATTTTTCTGGGAGCGACACGTGACAACTCCTAGAGTCGCAGCATGTCACCCCCATTTTTATTTTCACTTGTTATTATTTTATTGTCTATTTATATACTTGTTTATTTATATTTATTTATTTATTTATTTTCATCAAGTTTTTATATTTCTTTTATTATTATTTCTGTATTTATTAAATTAATTATTATTTTATTGATTTATTTACTTATTTTTATATCTTTATTTCTTTTTATTTTATTTTTTATCTTTATTTTTATTTAATTATTTTTATATATTTATCTTAATTTTTATTTTATTTATATTTATTTTTATTTTTTATTGCGACGTGGTCGCCCCTATGCCCGCCACATGGCGCCCCGTATCCTCCTCCCCCTTACGCCGTACACCCCACAATCGTTGCCCCGCCTCCCGCGGCGGTGCGTAGCTTCCCCTTCCACCTTATCTGTTACAACCACTTCACCTCTCTTGACTCGCGCATCTCACTCTCTTTCCTCTCGCTCCCTCTCTCTCCTCGTCAACAACCATTCTACTCACGAACCCTAATCGTTCCTCCACGATCACACGCCTTGACTCACGTCACGTGACCAACCCGCTAACCTCCAACAAAAGGGACCTCATCGCCCTTCTGAGATCTTCATACGCCGATAGCAGGAGAGGGGAAAGAGAGAGACCAGCTTCATCTCCTCCATGGTGACAGCACGGAGGTCCGATTAGCATGCGACGATGACTTGCTGACGAGTCCTGAAATCGCCCTTGTTAAATGTCGTGGATTATTGTTCGCTTAAATTAATGTGTCGTTTCATTGTAGGCGGGCAAGCAGAATCGATCGAGAAATAACCACACGAAATTTAGTAAATTTAAATCAATGTGATTTATGTTTATCTTACTTGGGCAAGTCCCAAGGTCGAACATAAGGAGGCAAAGGAACAACCTATAATTTTGTCTATCAAAGTTCGTGCACGGTTTTCGAGGCGGTATTTTTTTATTTTTAATGCAATCTGAGATGCAAAATGCAAATTAGACCAATTTTAAGGAAATATAAAATGATTAGCAATCAAACGATGCCTGAAAAATATGAAACTTGGCCAAGATGACAATTACGATGAAATGAATGCGCTGTATTTTTTTGGAATTTTTGAATGCAATATGATTTTTATGAATTTTTGGATGCAAACAAAGTGAATTGCAGTAATTAATTATAATAAACATTAAACCTATTTATTTTCATGGGATAAAATTATCCAATATCTATCACTACATGATGGATCTCAGAAATATCATAAACCTTCAAAATATTAGCTTTAATACCTATTAAAAATTAAAGATCGAAATATGTAAAATGATTTTTACACGACAAACCATGCATGCAATTGTAATTCTTTTGGGCACATGTAACACACAATTATTTCTACACTCAATGAATTTTTGGAAATTTTTAGAGCAACGGTTAATTACTTATGAATATTCAAGCACAAAATGGGCAAAAAAAAGCAATTTTCTATAAAACAATTAATTAATAATTAACCATTGATCACAAAATTGTTCGACATATGCCAAGATGTAGAGAATTGATTAACGAACATCATGTTATTTTCTAAATAATAAAAATATGCAATGTATATGTCAAAAATTGAGGGGGAACACGGGGTTTTTCTGTAATATTACAATAATTAAATAAATATAGGAAGGACTCACTTCTAATTACCAAAAGTCTAGGGGCTCCTGCAAAATCGCTAGAGGGTCGCCTCTGGTTGGGGAGCTTTTGTGCAATTAGAAGACAATCTGGGGGTATTCTGCAATTTTCCCATGCGGTCACGTGCCTAACACGTGACCCGTGGGTCTTAGGTGAAAATTTGACAACTTTTAGGGGTATCGATGAAATTGTCCACTCCCTTCACGTGCCTTGCACACGGGGAGGGTCTCGGGCCCGGCGGCGAGGCGGAGTGGAAGGGGGGCCGGAACTAGGCGAGGTCTTCACTGGATGGTGCTTCCGACGATGAAGAAGACTGGTTCTACGGAAATGATCTCTCGAAGGTTGACGTTGCCCTCCTGGAGTGGAGCTGCGGCGTTGGAGACGAGACTGAGGTGACGTCGGAGATGAAGCCGGAGAGCGGAGGCGGTCGCTAACGTTGAAGGTGGTCGACGTAGAAAGCATGGATGAACGTTGGTGGCGATTATTGAAGAACCTCTGGACGTATGTGTTGTTGTCGGAGAAGAACATTGGCGTAGGCTCTACGGCTATGATAGCCGGAGCAGAGCAACAAGTATGGAGCGCCGTTGCGATAAGGCGGCAGTAGGGGGCCTTGGATCTCGCCAGCTGGTGGAGGTGACGCTGTCACCGTCGACTCCACTCGCAGCTATGAATCGGCGGATAAAGGAGAAGGTCGAGGTGGTGTTGCTTTTGTAGGATGAGGACGTCCGGCCGGAGATGGAAGGCTATCGCGATGGAGATCGGAGACGAGGCTAATCGTGGGATAGCGGTGGATCGTGAGATTGAGGTGATTGCGATACGCAGGATGGCGATGACTGGAGGCGCGCGATTCGCAGGTTTTGGATCGCGGCGACATCGGAAATTGCGACGGAGAATGCAGTGCGACCTAGATTGGGAAAGGGGCTGGATGAAGATGGTGACCAGGGACCGTCCGATCGGCCGAGATCGGGCGTCCTTGGAAGCGCCACGTGGTATCAAATGGGGAGGTTAGGCGAAGCACGTACGTGGCACATGGTTGTGAGGCATGTGCGTCACACGTGCGGTGGTTTTTTTTATTTTTGTTTTTTAATAAAAAATGAATTAATAAAATGCCTAAAAATGGGTGACATGTGACGGCCCCGATAGCTGCCACGTGTCAGTCCCACAAAAATAAAAAAAGTAAATACCTTAATAAATATGTAAAAAATGGTAATTGACCTTGGATCGAAAAAGTGTATTCATAAAAATTGCTTGTCTCGATGAGATCTAGAACTTTCATGAAGGAATCAAAACTAAAATCGATCATTTGCATAAAGTGATTTTTTTGGGGTATCCCATGTACATAGAATACATTGATTTTTGGGTTGTATTTTTTGTCATTTTCAAACCAGATAAAAATCCAGGAAAAATGATAAAATCAAAGATAAATATTTACACGTTAATGTATTTTTTGGATTTTTATTGAATAAGAAAAAAGAAGAAATAATATAAAAGATGAAAAAGACAATTTTTGTACAAACAGTTAGTGGCGACTTAGACTCAGTTAGTTTCTTTGATTTCAAGCTCAGTTTGGATTTAGATTTTTATGCATTTTAATAAAACTTTCATCAAAGAAGACAAATAAAAAATAAATAAAATAAAATGGGTTAATTATGTACATGAAATATCAGGTTAAAAACTGCTAAAATACAAAATGTACAAAAGAGGCCCAAAACCCAACTTCCACATATGAGCTCCGATTCACTTGAACTTGGTATTGTCTTGAAGGTAATTGAATGTACATTAGTTCAAAAGTGAGTAGGTTTAAAATGGACACTGGATAGGGAAGATATTGAGGTTTTAGTCTGGAAATCCTAGAACTAGGGTTTCAGTTTTTGGTCCATTTATTTAGGTTAGTGTTTTTTTTGTATTTTTCATTTATTCTTGTCAGTGATATGTACACGGTGGAGTGGTGTCGCATTGTGTTCACAATTGAAATGGGGGGAAAGTTAGAAGGAGTAAGAACTGGAGGGTGGTCAGTGCCTCTCCCTGTGAAGCTGGTCAGTGTAGCCGAGTCTCCACCAAGATGTGCATGTTTTCTTGAATCTTAGATATTTTCGGTCAGATATTTATTTGCTAGTGGCTTCTTTGTATTTGGATTTTTGGTGGTTCTGCATTGATCTTGTTGTGCCCCTACAGATATAGAATCTTTTTTCCGTACATGTTTTAGGGTCTTAGAAAAAATTGTGCCCAACCGTCCATCCCTTTTCCGAAGCTTTATTTCAACCCGTATTCCGGTCTTTAGATTTCCACGCTACCAGAAAAGAAACTCACATAGTCTTCCAACATCCCATCTGAGTTGAGCTAAGTACATAGTGCGAGAGTACAAATTAATTCCCTATTACAGAGTCGTACCCATAATGACCGAAATGATTCCTCTCGGCCGCTTTATCGATCGATCAGCCAATTGAACGATCTCTCGTATCTTCCTGATAGGTTTGAGTTTGAGTTCGTGAAATATAGAGGTCATGAGGATATTAATTGGTGAGTTGTCACCAATTCGAGCATGTGTAAATATCGTGTCGTTGATTCCACATTCAAATCTGGGCAACCTCTTCACTATGCGGCTCTTGGTTTTTCTCCTAACCACCAAGGAGGCGGCCATTTGACAAAATATGTCTTTCAATATTTGTTCTTATCCTGCCCGACTTTTTCACCATTAATTTATTCATTACAAATTCTTTAAGGTTGGGAAAATGTTCAATTTCCTGTGTAAAGGGAAATTCAAAAATCAGTCTTTTCTCTAGTGCTTCCTGTAAAGCAGGATCCAAATTCTTCAACTCTTCTTCAATTTCATTTTTTTGAATTTTTCTGGATTTTTATTTTTTTAATGTTTTTGAATAATTCAATTTTAGTATTTTCTGTATGATGTATGGATATGGTGTTTTCTATAGATGATGATGGGTTTTGATATGTCGAGCGAGAATACGAGTCTGAATTATATTTAACCCTATGGGAGTAACAGGTAGAGGTGTCGCTATCATAATATCCCCAAGGTGAACATATTCTCTAGGTTTCTGAATATCCTTAGAATTTTCAACATGAGATCCAATCTTTTCCTCGTTCATTTTTATATCCGAGTTAACAAAGAGTGAAATGGCCACCCTCGTACCGCTTTCATTGGCGAACAACCCAACCCCTCCCAAATTCTTTTTAGTAATGAACAAAAAAACATAGGCATTCGTATGAATAGAGCGAAGGCCTAGATTATATATGGGGTAAGCAATTGATTATTTATTATTTTTGAAAGAAAAAGAAATTGAAAATAGCCCCCCTCGGCATCCTCTCGTCTTTATTAGAAATTCTCCCGATTTGAACCTACGACCAGTCGGTGTGTGTGTAGGAGCTACTTCCTGAACATATTCAAAACGATTCAGGGGATGAGATACCGAATGGTCACAAAGTTCGAGACAAAGGAAGAATCAATTCTTTTTAAGGCTTAGAGAAGATGAATTACGACCCTGTCGATAGTCTCCACTAAATGCGGCTTGGACGGGGCTTGAGTTTGATAGGAAAGCATGGAGATGTGATACGTAGGTCATCGCTGTTCTTAACCGAGACTCAGGTTAAGCTCTGTCTCGGAACCCGAAGACATTGATTCCGCTCGTTCCCGTCCTTCGCTACAAGGCCTGTCCATGAACCATCCTGTGGACTTGGCCATAGACTTCTTCGACCTCAGTCCCCATTCGAGAAAGTTGGGACTTCGAGCTCGCTATCTGCACCACACCTTTCACGTATTTGATCTACTGCTTCCCATAACTTGACTTAAAGGAGAGATTCTCTAGACTGATCGTTTCTCACTTCTTCGACGCCTCAGTCCGACAATTAGACTGATATAAGAAATCGGCCCCTCTCGCGAAGAAGAATAAAAGACCTTGGACACGTAATGGATCTTGAAGACCGATTAACCAACCAAGAAAACTACTTGTTATAAATAATACCTTGTTGTACGATTCCCCATCCCTCTCTAATCCCAACGTGCCACAACTTGCTTCCCTCGAGATGAACTACTCTCGCAAAGCGACCTAGTGAAAAATCCACTATCTTCCATTAAATCAAATTTCTTATTTATCGTCGAAATATAATCCTCAAAAATCTGTTCATGATCAATCATGGGAGTATTCGGTGTGTATTATTATTTTTGAATTTTTGATCCGGTCATTTCCTCTTACATTTTCCTATATGAGCTGAGAGGAGATTCTCTTCAATTATCCAATATATAATTGTTAATTTATGAAATTTTCTCCTCGAATATTATGGAATGAGTCTGCTCAGTGGAAGGATTTTACGGGAATCTATAGGTCTCATACTCAGCATGACACGACTAAGGCATGCAATGCCGGTTTGAGTAGAGTCTATTTCCATGGTCATGATTGATTGTATCCCCGGACAATGGAGTCATACAGGGTGCATATTATCGATATCATCCGTTTTGTCCTTTGTATGTATAGGTTGATCGAAGGATTAGTATTTGGGTCGATCAATAGGGATTTGATCGTCACGGTTAATCCGACGCTGATTATCCTTAGGTGTGGGATTCTCCTTGTGGTTTGATCGAGCCATTATATTATTCCCAATGGTCCAATCTGAATGTATTTCTGTGAATTTTGGACCTGTCCCAACAAGATTGTGAGGAAAGAGTGAAGGTGGTTGGGTTTGGTCTCCCGACCAATCACGAGTCTCGATGTTTTGCTCTTCAAATGGTTCTTGAGTTGTAGAAAGAAATCTGGCATAAGTTGGATCATCCCAAGATGGCAATGTTGTCACAAGTGGTGGAGTGGGAGAATAGAATGCTTTAATCAGATGATTCGAGTAGAATGGATTAGAATTTAATGAGGGATCGTATTTGTTGGATTGATTTGTGTGTGAGAGTCTCATATTGAAGTTGGATGATGTCTAGTTGGAGGACGTTTTGAAATTTTGGGTCTAACTGAGACGAATTCATTTTCATAGTATAGACCTGATGGATACTTGGATAAATGTTCCGTCATTTTTGAAAGAGTTGAAATGAATGACGAGTTGGGTGTGACCGAGACGAATTTATTTTCATAATATATATCAGATGGATACTTGGACAAAAGTTCCATAATTTTCGAAGGAGGTTTATCGGTTGTCATCATGGATCTTGATCAACGATGTTCAAGTGCTTAGGATATTCAACAGAAGAAACCTTAACTATTTTAGATAAAGAAAGGAGAGTGATGGCACAAGGGTGCGCTTTTTGGATACCCGAGATTGGTTCACGCACACCGATACAAACACAAATCAAACCACAGGTTCTCCAACTCACATAATGAGGCCGTAAGAGTTCGGCAATTATCTTTTCAATTTTAGTTGGTGATAAGACAATCTTGAAAAATAATTAATGAACTGTTAGGTGCCGAAAATTTTCTTAATGGCTGGCCCGAATTCTTACGACTAGTTGCACATACTTTCAGCCAATATGGGTGTAAGTACGGACCGTAAAATGGCTACCTGTGTTACTTAAGGACGTAGCCTTACGTAGTGTCCTTTAAACCACCCACTCTGCTAAGGAAATACGGACTGTTTACCGGCTACCCGTAGATCCTCACTGAGAAGTAGCTAATCGTTTTTATCGAATCAGTAGTCAATATGAAAATCCAGGTTTGGGCTCTAGCCTTAAGTGTCGTCCATCGCTCACTCAGACAAATAAAAGAATCCAGGGTCAAGGTTATTCTCTCGCAAAAAATCTCCATTTTACAGGTTGTTTAAAATCAGCTATATTTAACAATCTTAATTTTAATAAGGTGATCACTGAAAATTTAAGATGAGCACAAATGCACGTTGATGAATCCGCGATTCATCATCGCAATATCTTGATCTTAGCAAAATCCCCGAGTAAAATCCCAAACAAATGTCTATAAAATCCATAAATTAACAAAATAACTCTTGTAAATAGAACACACTAATTATTGTATATTAGATTGTACAAAATAAATTACACATAAAAAGCCGCAAAAATAAAGGAGTTTTTTTTACTTGTAAATAGCACAAAACTTCATGTATTTTTAATAATTTCATTTCAACTCCTTTTTGGTTAATTCTTTCTCTAACTTGTTCATAATAATGTACATAAAAATACAAAAATACAAAACAAATTATATCTCAAATAATGTTCCTAAATCCCAATGAGAAAAAAGCCGTAAAGACCAACTTCCAAACTAAATTCCCGCTCCGTATGAACTCCAAAATCACCAAACTCACTTTTAAAGTTCAAGTTAGAAAATTATCTATCCAACGGAAGTGGTTTCATTAAAATCGGAGCTCGTTTGCAAAAGTTGGATTTTGGACCTAGATGTACATTGTATATTATGTATATATTCTTTCTTTCTTCATTTTTTATTTTACCTTTCTTAATTACTAAAAATCCAAAAAAATCATTGTGGTGTTGTATTTTGATTGTACTATTTTATTGTATTTTCCTATTGTACATAGCTACTATTAAAAAGAAAAAATATAAAAAGAAAAGCAAACAAAAAAATATGTACATGTTGTATATCTTCTTTTTGTAAATTCCCCACTCTTTTTTTCTTCTCTTTATTTTATTTTCTCTTTTTAGTAGCCTACTTTTATTTTCATTTATCTAATCATATTCTCTACACTAACTTCTCTTATTTCATCAACCTCCATTCAACACCATTATCCATCTAACTTCCCATTCAACTCCACCACTAATTTAACCTCCCATTCTACTCCACTTCCATTCTAACCTCCATTCCTTCCATCTCTTTTATACACATCTCCATCCTCATTTTTTGGCTATCCGCCATTCTTATAGAAAAAGGAGAGAGCTTGAAACGTGGCGTTGGTGACAGCGGCGAAACGTCTTCCTCAAGCGACGACCTCCTTCAGGCGAGATCCGCGGAGCTCCGCTCCGCGTCACGAGTTCCACATCGAGCTCGCGTAGCTTCTCCGATTTTGATTTCGCCAATAGGATCGAAGTGACAACAGGAGTCCAACGTAGCTGCTCCGCCAATCCGGCGAAGATCAGGTAAGTATTCCTCATCATTCTCTTGTTTTCTTATCTTATCTAATATTTTATTTCTTTGTTGTTTCATTACATCATTTTTCCCACCAACTCATCATCACCATCTTGTTCCCCACCTTTTTTATGTACATCTTATCTCATGTTTTAAGAAATTAAAAAAATAAAAAAAAATTTCCCCACCTTTTTGCATTAAAAAAATCTAAAAAAAACGTATTGGATATCTAGATCTTAAATTTGCAAATTAAACCCAAGTTGTTCCTTTGCCTTCCTGTGTTCCACCCCGGACTTGTTCGGGATATAAATTAAGCCGAGACACTCTTCACGGAGATCTTCTCTCGGTTCTGACCGAATCGCTAAGTACACGTACTACAACTTGACCAAATTAAACACCGTATCTAGCGACTCGTCACACGTCTACCGTCCAGTCCCAATTTCCTTCAAAATTATATAACAAAACATGAGGGAGAAATTCGGGAAAAGCCGATGCACGCGAAAAACGATGATGTATGCTCAGTTAGAAGACTTACAATGATTCGTCGCAATCTCCATGTGGGATGCAATACAAGAATTGAAAGATTATTCTAAATGAATGCAAGCTGATGAAAACCGCACCTAGCAGAAAGTCTTATTGGCCGGGAAGAATTGAGTTGATTTTGGCTAAGTTGAACGATCTAATGTGTGTCTCAATTAAAGTAAAGTGTGGCCCTAGGTCCTACGAGCACAATCAAAAATTTAAAGGCTCTAAGAGTCGTATGTGTAGGTCTATCCTAAGCGACACTCAAGTCAGTCTCCACCCTCATCGGAGAGTGAAACAGGTCACGATACACCACCGAAAAAGTTTGAGGTCTTGTTACACACGCAAGAGTCCAAACGGACACCGTTATAAATGAGCAATTAATTACAAAAATTAAAATTGCAAAAAAATAAATATTAGACTCTACGCTCTCTCACGACTCGACTCGATCTTAATTTTTATGCGGCTTTTCGGAAGTCAGTGAAGATGCGCCTGTTCTTGAAAAACCGCTTTACGTACGTTGGATACCTCGTAACAAAACTAAGAGAGAGAATGAACGAGAGTGACTCGAAAATAAATAAAAAATAAATCAAGAAAATAATTACAGAAAATAAAATAAAAATAAATGCAGAAAAAGAAAAAAAAATGGATTTCATATAGTGAAGATTCGGGGTTCAGACTACCCGAATAAGAAAATCAAAAAATTTCAGACAAAAACGAAGTTGTTTGCCTCCCCGGCAATGACGCCATCTGACGAGTCCTAAAATCGCCCTTGTTAAATGTCGTAGATTATCGTTCGCTTAAATTAATGTGTCGTTTCATTGTAGGCAGACAATCAGAATTGGTCAAGAAATAACCACACGGAATTTAGTCAATTTAAATCAATGCAGTTTTATGTTTATTTTACTTGGGCAAGTCCCAAGGTTGAACATAATGAGGCAAATGAACAACCTAGAATTTTATCTATCAAAGATCATACACGGTTTTCGAGGCTTCATTTTTTTAATTTTTAATGCAATCTGATATGTAAAATTGCAAATTAGGCTAATTTTAAGGACTAGAAAATGATTAGCAATCAAATGATGTCCGAAAAATGTGAAACTTGGCCAAGATGACAATTACGATGAAATGAATGCACTATATTTTTTGGAATTATTGAATGTAAGATGAATTTTTTTATGTATTTTTGGATGCAAACAAAGTGAATTACAATAATTAAGTATTATAAACATTAAACCTAATTGTTTTCAAGGGATAAAATTATCCAAGATCTACCACTACGTGATGGATCTCAGAAAAATCCAAAACCTTAAAAATATCAGTTTTAATACTTATTAAAAATTAAAGATGAAAATATGCAAAATAATTTTTACAAGACAAACCATGCATGCAATTGTAATTCTTTTGGGCACATGTAACACACAATTATTTATACACTTAGTGAATTTTTGGTAATTTTTAGAGCAATGGTTAATTGCTTATGAATATTCAAGCACCAAATGGGTAAAAAAGGCAATTTTACATAAAATAATTAAATAATAATTAACCATTGATAATAAAAATGCCCAACATATGCCAAGATGCAAAGAATTATTAGCGAATAGCATGCTATTTTTTAAATAATAAAATATGCAACGTATAGGTCAAAAATTGAGGGGGAACACAAGGTTATTTCTGCAATATTACAATAATTAAATAAATATAGGAAGGACTCACTTGTAATTACTGGAAGTCAAGGGGGCTCCTGCAAGATCGCCAGAGGTTCACGTGCATAGCACGTGACCTCTGGTCGGGGCTCTTGTGCAAATAGAAGATAATCTGGAGGTCTTCTATACTTTTCCTATGCGATCACGTGCCTAACATGTGACCCGAGGGTCTCGAGCCCACTGCCCAGCAGCGAGGCAGAGCGGAAGGGGGCCCAGAGCTAGGTGAGGTCTTTACCAGATGGTGCTTCCGGCGACGAAGACGACTGGTTCTGCGGAAATTATCTCTCGAAGGTTGATGTTGCCCTCCTAGAGTGGAGCTGCGACGTTGGAGACGAGCCTGAGGTGACGTCGGAGATGAAGCCTGGAGAGCGGAGGCGGTCGCTGACGTTGAAGGTGGTCGATGTAGAAAGCGTTGATGAACGTCGATGGTGATTGTTGAAGAAGCTCTGGACGTAGGCGTTGTTGTCGTAGAAGAGCATTGGAGTAGGCTCGACGGCTATGATAACCGAAGCAGAGCAGCAAGTACGGAGTGGCGCTGCGATAAGGCGGTAGTAGGGGGACTTGGATCTCGCCAGCTGATGGAGGTGATGTTGTCACCGTCGACTCCACTCGCATCTATGGATCGGCAGATAAAGGCGAAGGTCAGGGCGGTGTTGGTTTTATAGGATGAGGACGATCAGTCGGAGATGAAAGGCTATCGCGATGGGATCGAAGACGAGGGCAATCGCGGGATAGCGGTGGATCGTGAGATTGAGGTGATTGCGATACACGGGATGGCGATGATCGGAGGCGTAGGATTCACGGAATTTGGAGTGTGGCGGCAGCGAAAATTACGGCGGAGAATGCGGTGCAGCCCAGATTGGGAAAGGGGCTGGAAGAAAATGGTGACCAGGGACCATCCGATGGGCCGTGATCGAACGTCCTTGGAAGCGCCACGTGGTATCAAATGGGGAGGTTGGGCGAAACACGTGAGGGGCACATGCTTGGGAGGCACGTGCGTCGCACGTGCGATGGTTTTTTAAATTTTTAGTTTTTTTTTTATAAAAATGACTTAATAAAATGCCTAAAAATGGGTGACACGTGGTGGCTTTAGGAGAGGCCACGTGCCAACCTCGCAAAAATCAAAAAATTAAATACCTTAATAAATACGTAAAAATAGTAAATGACTTTGGATAGTTTATTCATGAAAATTGCTCGTCTCGATGAGATCTAGAACTTTCACGAAGGGACCAAAACCAAAATCGATCATTTGCATAAATGATATTTTTAGGGTATCCCATGTACATAGAATACGTTGATTTTGGGTTTTGTATTATTTATCATTTTCAAACAAAAAATCTAGAAAAATGATAAAAATCAAAGATAAATATTTACATGTTAATGTATTTTTTTGGATTTTTATTCAATAAGAAAAAAGAAGAAATAAAATGAAAGACGAAAAAGACAATTTTTGTCCGAGAATCCTAGAACTAGGGTTTGGGTTTTTGGTCCACTTATTTAGGTTAGTGATTTTTTGTATTTTTTATTTATTCTTGTCATTGATATGTACACAGTGGAGGTGGTTTTGGGTCAATTGGAGTTAACATTAATTAGTTAAAAATTAGGGAAGTAAGTCTATTTCTGGTCAATTTAGGCTGGGATTTTTGGCTTCTCATTTTGTGCTAAAATAAGCGATAATATATATGCAATTCTTATTAAAACATGCATGAATACTAATTATGCAGAATAAATGACGAAATGCCCATGAATTTTTAGGGATTAGAGCTTAATTCATTATTTTTAGAGTGATTAATATGAGATTCATCATCCCGCTATACTTAAAGCAAGCTCGTCCCTAAGCATCAAAAGCAATGCCATGAGGTGAAATGAGATTGTTTTCCATACCAAGACCATGAGATGAAGGTGAAAATGAAACTAGACTTGACCATTGGATTATTAGTTTGGCGGAACTTCTATGAGACTTCAAGTTCTACACATCATTGTCACAGTTTCAGCTCAGAAATCATCTTAGATCAATCCTCATCCCAAAGCATACCCTATGAATATTGAACAATCGACTCATGTGTGTGAAAGGTCTTAGCTCTTCCCATCCAGAATGTCGGACTACCATGCAAACCTCCTCTCCAGTAACTCGTCCTCGAGGAATCAGGTATTTCCTTCTAAGGTCTGTCGCGATGTGTTCACAATCGAAATGGGGGAGAAGCTAGAAGATGGAGAAAAGAACTGGAGGGTGGCTAATGTAGTCACCTCTCCTTTTGAAGCTGACCAGTGTAGCCGAGTCTCCACCAAGATTTGCATGTTTTCTTGAACTTAGACCTTTTTGGTCAGATATTTATTTGGTAGTGGCTTCTTTGTATTTGGATTTTTGGTGGTTCTGCATTGATCTTGTTGTGCCCCTATGGATATAGAATATTTTTTTTGTACATGTTTTGGGGTCTTAGAAATGAATGAAATGTTGGATGAAGTCCAAGTGTGTAAAATGCAGACACATTTTTTGACGATTTTTTTATGCAAGGGATTTTTTTGAGATTTTTATGCAAAAAATGAATAAGAAGACATAATTTCAAAATTTTTGGGATGGACACAGTCAGTGTTAGTAGAAAAACTCTTTTTTGTTAGAGTTATTTGACTTACATTTATGTTTGTAACTCTTCAGGTTCCGTAACCTCCCGTGACCCTTCCGGTTCCGTAACCCTCTGTGACCCTTCAAGTTTTGTAACCTCCCATGACTCTTCGGGTTTTGTAACTCTTGTACTCTATAGGGTTTTCTCTCTATATAAGAGACCCTAGCTTTATGGAATAAACATCTTATCACATCCATTCCTCTTCGCAACATGGTATCAGAGCGACGATCCTAGATCGAAGCCTAATTACCCTAAATCCGCTACCACCACCAGCCCTCTCTCCACCGACAAGGAGAGAGGGCTGGTCCTCCTGCATCGCTCGTGGATTCCATGGTCTCGCACAAGGCAGTCTAAGTCCCCAGCAGCACCAGCTGCCACCTCCAGCGGCACCTAAAGCGTTGTCTGAGGCTCCAACCGGTACCTCATGCGTCATCAGCACCTAAAGAGAGAGGGCTGGACCTCTTGCGTTGCTCATGGATTCGATGGTCTCACTCAAGGCAATCCAAGTCCCCATCACCACCAGCTGCCACCTCCTCTATGTTGGGGCTTTAAAGAAGATTCTTCAGGATGTTTGCTGCCAGACTACTACTCGGATCATCTGTCTTTACCGGGCATCGACTTCTTCATCAGGGTGTATGCTGCTTCTTTTACGACTCTAATATTAATCCGCGTTGGACTTCTTCCTTCTACAGTGATTCTTCTCCATGCACGATAGATATATGTTCCGGTGACCTGCAGGCACGGCAGAGATATGTTCCGGTGACCTGATATCACAGCGACTCTACAGGCATGGCAGAGATATGTTCCGATGACCTGAAAGCCGCAGACCCGTCCTCGAGCGAGGTCTTCTACCAGCAGCGGACATATGTTCTTATGATGCTTCGTGTGAATATGTGGTGTATACCTTTTTCTTTTTGTTACAAGCTGCAACATTCTCAGCTCCAGCTTGAGGGGGAGTGTTAGAGTTATTAGACTTACATTTATGTTTGTAACTGTTTGGGTTCAGTAACCTCCCGTGACCCTTCAGGTTCCGTAACCCTCTGTGACCCTTCAAGTTCTGTAACCTCCCATGACTATTCGGGTTTCGTAACTCTTGTACTCTCTAGGGTTTTCTCTCTATATAAGAGACCCTAGCTTTATGGAATAAACATCTCATCCCATCCGTTCTTCTCAACATTTTTCTTTTTTCCTTTTTGTTTTGTTTTGTTTTTTTAGTTAGTTACCCACCCCGTAAATACATATAGACTTACGCAGAAGTACGAGATATGGGTAAAATATATACACAATATATATACACAACCCCCCTATACTTAGCGAGTGATGTGTCCTCATAGCATAAGAAGCATGGAGAAGACATAGCTCGGGCTAAGCGTAAGAGAGTAAAAGAAAAAGAAAAAGATACAACGGTTCGCCCCCTGTACTTAGACTGTGAACAGTCTAAGTATAGAAGAAGAGCGAAAATGAGGTGGTCGAGATATGTGAATGAGGAGAGTATATACAAATGGGCATCGGTTCCCCCTATACTTAGGCTCTGGTCAGCCTAAGTACGGAAGAAGGGTGGAAATGAGGCGATCGTGAAAAGGAGTTTGATGAGGGAAATGGTATATATAGATGGCATCGGTCTCCCCTATACTTAGGCCTTGGCCTAAGTAGAGGAAGAAGATGTACAAGAAGACCGATGTGGTCGGGAGGGAGGGTGGGTAGCCGATGATTAAGGCGATTTTCGGTCGATCTTTTTGTGAGCTTGTGGTGGGAGATCATAATGATGAGAAGGAGATGAAGCATATGATTCCCAACTATTATCAGTGCTGCCCTCGGATAAATCAAGTTAGATCGTACATGAAGTGTATGAGTCAGATGGAAGGTAACCATCATCGGAGTTATCCTCTTAGGAATAATATTTTGAAAGTAGAGGCACTCCGGATATTCTTGTCTTTTGGTTGCTTATTCAGTTGTTTTCTCAGAATTCGTTTCTTCTTGGGATCAAGCGATTTGTCCTCAGATGAATACTCTAAAGCAACAGTCTCAGTCGGATCATAAGAAATTATTCCAGTGTATTTGACGAGATCAAGAGAATCGGCTTTGTATGAATAATAGTGAGGAATGGGAGTTGTTCAACGGGAATCGAAGTTTGGATCCTTGTGATGATATGGTTTTAGAACTGTCGAATAGACTTCATGTAGAATACCTTTTCCGGACATGATGAGGACCCATCGGATGATTCCTCTTTCAAAAGGTAAAAGGTGACTTTCTTTTTAGATGAATGAGCTGTCATTTTGTTTCGTGATGGTCTTGGTCCACTTGAGTCTCCATATGAATAACCGTTGAAATTTTTCTCCTTGGTCGGTGTTAGTCCCACATGTTTGTTCTTAGTTTTCTTGATATTGGTGCACTACTAAAATGGATTGATTTGTTTAAGGTAGTCAGAGTAGGTTGACTCAGGGTGCGACCATGCATAAGTCTCATA